>JAWNNM010002573.1:0-92101 GCA_035044965.1 Lordiphosa andalusiaca
TATAGAAGTTTTTCTTACTAAGACTATTTTTTTAACCTTACTTTTTTGTGCCAGCTTTACTATATAGATGTCCGATTTCGACCAAACTTGGCAGAATCATGGGAATGGAAAGAACTAACATAAACAAAGCTTGGAGGCGTTTCCATTGAAAACAAAAAAGTTTTTCCTGCTAGAATTAGTGTTTCGACTGATCGGTACCATGGCAGCTATATGTTATAGTCATCCGATCCGGCCGGTTCCGACAAATGTGCTGCGTATGTGCACCAGAAGACTTCATGCAAAGTTTGTTCGCGATTGCTTTAGAACTGACGGAGGAGATAGCATAGAAACAGACGGACAAGGCTAAATCAACTCAGCTCGTCATGCTGATCAGGAATATATATATATTTCATGTGGTTGCAAATGCTTCCTTCTATGCGTTACAAACATCTGGATATTTTCAATATACCCTTTGCAAGGGTATACAAAATTTGCCGTGTTGCTAAAATTCAAAAATTATTTTCTAAAAGAAAGGTTTTTTGTGTTGTCATTTCTAAGTTTAAGAACAAAATTGTCTAAAAACTATAAATTTTCTTTAAATATAAAAAATAATTTTTTTTTAGGTTTCTTAAAACTATAAAATGCTTAATTTTGAGTGTACTTTAACACAAAAGTTTGGGTAGTATAGAGTATATTATAGTTACCTACTTTCATACTTGATTGTTATTCAGAGTATAATATAAATAATATAATATCTGCGGCAGCGCCGTAGCAGCGCTGCTTTCAAGAAACTCACAAACGTAATTTTAGTACATGAACAATAAGATAATTCTTCATAACTTGCGGAAAAACGAAAGCATATTTTGAAAAAATATTGTTGATCAATATTACCGCCTTTCTGAGCTCACAAATGAGTTGTTTCTTTTAACAGCCAACACAAAGCTGTGGAAACATTGACCTGTCATAAACAATTAATATCTGCTGTGACAGCTATCGGTTGCAAATCAAAATAGAAAGTTCATCATTTTATAGTTTTAGTATATTTTACTTTTATTTACCCATTTTCATTTTATTTTGTGTGCACTTAAGCAAATGAACACAAATATCTCTTATTCATTGTATGTTTTGATGTTGCCCTTGAACTTGGGAGCAAGCGTCGATTGTTGTACACAAGTATGAGTTATTTTTTATACCCTTTACTCGTAGAATAAAAGGTATATAGGTTATTGATCAGCATGAACAGCCGAGTCGATATTGCCTTGTCCGTCTGTCTGTATGAATACCTAGATCTCAGAGACTACAAGAGCTACAGCCACCAAATCTTGTATGTGGACTAGTATTGTCTGCAAGCAGATCAAAATTATTTCAAATATTGGCCACGAACCCACTCGCCCCCGTAATTAAATAAAGGTGAATAACTCCTACAAATCTTAGGATATCTACCATCTAACAAATTTTTTATATGGATCGGATTATTAATGGCGGAGCTAAACACGTTATAAAAATCGTTGCATACTTTTCGGATCCGCATGCGCTGTATTATGTTGAAATATTTAAATTAATGTTAATGCTCGTTTAATTAACATAATTAAGATTATTAAACATTAATTCCCCTGAGTAACGGGTAAATCGAAGTCGGGCAGGGTCGACTTTAGCGTAAGCTTTCCGAGTCATCACGGAAATCGCAAAAATGTCGTCGAGCTTAAGTTTTTTATATTTTCAATTATTTATCGCTCATAAAAAACTCATTTTTAAATTAAGAGCCCAGAATGACGTCAAATAACGTCAAATTGGCCATCATGATTTCGTATCAGCAGAAGGATTTGTGAACTACTGAACGCCGCCATTGATATAGGGTCGCAAACAGTTTGAACATTAAAGCAAACGCTTTACCGACTTATTCACCCTAAAAATTAATTTTTTCTTACAGCAACAATCCAAATATTTGTGTATTTATACGAATGTATATTCCAAGATCGGAATTACTTGAAAATGAAATATTAAAGTACGGAATTTCAATTAAAAAGCGAAAGTACAAATGAATATTGAGAGTAAGCAATTCTCTTTCATTAATATAGTGAGACTACTTGGGAACTCACATAGGCAATGCCGTCTATCAACGTACCGTTCGGTTTTTGCACTTAAGGTGCTTGTAGCACTCCTGACATGAGGAGACATCTGATAATTTGCGGTCAATGGGCAAAGTTTATTCAAGGTAGATCCTGAAGAGTCCATAGACCGAAAAAAGCCGTTCAAATTGAGATGTGATAATATTATAATTTTTAAGCTTCTATTGATGAATTTAAGCTAACTTCGTCTGTGCCGAAGTTGTTATACTATTGCAAGTGCTCGCTTAAATATTTTCAAAAATGATATTTTTCCCACATCGACCCATTTTACGACCCCTCCATTATTTGAGGGGCTGATCTAGAGGCTTGATCTCGAAAATAATAAGTTTTCATCATCTCATTATTATCACCGCTTTGGATTCAGCAGATCCCGAATGGCTTAAATTGTTGGCTCAGTCTCTAAGCAATGTCCTCGAGCCGGCTAGAAATTTCTAGTTTCAAAATCAAAAAGATTGTTTAATAATTCCAATGCGGCTCTTTTGGGAAGCTTTTTTTGAGGGCACATCAAGCTTAATTCAACCTGGGCTTAGAGTTAGCTGGATTTACACGTTGAAGGAAACTTAATAAAGATTTTGAAAAAACTCTTGCTTGTTAGAAAGAGGTACAGAGAGACAAGCAGATCTACCACACCTCTTTGCTATAAATCAAAACTGTTTTAAAAACTTAACAAAGTTTGCTTGATCATAAAAATCGCTTGAATTGAACTGACTAAGAGATCAAGTTGAGTTCGATTAACAAGCTAAAGTCATATCAAGCTCTTGCGATCAATAGTCTGGATCAAGACATGAATTCCGGAGTTGAAAACCCATACTCACGTCAGTCCCCCCCCTTTTTGATTTGAAAAATCCGTGATTGATCGACTTTTTCATCGTTTTGGATTAGTTTTAGTCCAGATATTTTGGATTTAAGTCTCTTTTCACATTTTTTTGTTGAGTTGTGTACGCAAATGCACAAAAGCGATAAAAACATGTTGATCAAGACTTAAGGTACTTTGGTTTTTGAGCAAATTATTAAAATATTTGCAACTGATGTGATATATGTACTTACTTGCTTTCCTTAATCACCATTTTTCCAAATCCGCTTATTTGCAGATCTGTTATATTGACCGCGATGGTGGCCACATCGCTGTTGTCTTGTTTAAAAACAAGTTGATCTTGATGCATCGGATCTATGGGTCCAAACGATTCCACAACCTCAGGTATTCCTATAAGGGGTCAACAACGTAGTTAACTTTGACGACTACTGAGTTCAGGGATTTACACCTTACCTTTGATAACTTCATCCATAAAACGCTGCACGGATCGCGTAGAGCATTTGGTAAACTCTGGTTCATAGATTCGGCACGACTCGATATATGCGGCTGCAAAGGAATTATTTGGTTCAGCAGTAAGCCGCTACTTAGTCAACTCAATTAATAAACTTTGCCGCCAGTTTGAAAATTTGTTTACTTTTTAATAATGTATTTACGCTGAGCACTGCGCAATTAATTAGCCACACGCACACTGGCAGTCACTAATTACTCAGTTCACATTAATGAATGCACTTACGCTTTTCCGTATAGTACGCAACGCTCTCGACTCCCCCGAGGCCAACACATAGCAGAAGCAGTCCCGCCCAGAGTAAGTCAATTATGCACATTGTGAAAAGTTGTCACTGTCACCGCCTAATCGAGTTAGCCGCAAGCGAATGCGAAAAATCTCAGCGAGATGCTGCGTTTTATCTGGCCTATATATAGTCGGATTGCTTGGCAGTGGGATTAATGAATTAAAGCAGAATAAGTGCGACTAGAACATTGGAACCGAAGCGACATTACCTTGCCTACGAACCGGTTCACTAATTTCTGCCTGGGAAATACGCCAGCGTGCTATGATGCTATTTGTGTCTGTGTAATTACAAATATGTGTAATGTGTACCCAGGCAACACTTAGTTAAAGTCGAACTTAATATACGGTCCAGATAGTGTAAATGAGCAGTATTAAAGAAATTAAGTAGTCACTCTACGATTTCTGAGCCAGTGGTGTTAAATGTTTAGCTTTGGTATTTTCACATTTTTTTAATGACGTTTACTAAGCAATTTTTACGAAGGTACAAAATTGCTATATATAAATATGCACATTTATTATTATACTTAAAGTATATAATTTGATAATTTCATTCTGAATTCCATGATCCATGACCAACTTATGCGATAAGCCAGGCAAAAGCGTCGTCTTCGGGTAAAAACTGCGATAAGACTTAAATCCAAACTATATAAGCATACACAGAGAAAAACATGACGTTCAAAAATTGTCACCAAATTTTTATGGTTCCGGTCTGTTTTTTCCGGTCTGTGGTCATGAAAACAGAAAAAGGGTTCATATAAATATTCAAATTTTAATATTTTATTAATTTTAATGCTTATAAACATTTATTTATTCCATTTAGGCGAAGAGAAAGCACTAAAGAGAAAAGAGGGCTATTAAAATTATGTTTTTAATATTTTTTGGCTTAAAACTTGTTAGGCGTAATAGTTATTTACCTTTGTTCTATTTTGCATGCGTCGGCCTGCAGTTCGGTCGACAGCGCTCACACTGGCGGCGCTTATTATTCTTGGTTTTGTCGAGCACTTGATGTGAACAGACGGAGCTTAAAAACAAGATAGAAAGACGGACAAGCCCGACAATAACATACTCTGTACCAGCGATATTAAACGCTCAGCAAAAATTTTGATGGTCAAAATTTGAACTTAACGAAGTTTTTGTCAATAAAAGTTCAAGAAAAAATACGAACTTCCTTTGTTCTATAAATCTATATTTTACATGATGTTTTTGGGTCTAAAAAACGGGACCCAGGACCAAACCTTCCAAATTGTTTATATCCCCAAACGGAAACACTTGCTTGCAAAAGTAGATGTTTTCAGAACTGCAGAAACTTAATTTATTGACCAAACCAAAAATATAATTATTCAACAAACAAAGCCCAACGAAATTGTAACCCCCATCGAACCTTTCCGAATTTCTGAGGCGTGCCGCCTTGATATTTTTTAGTGCTTTGGAGCTATGAGCCCCAAAATATAACCTGAGAATGTAGTTAAGCTTATCGTAAACTAACTTTATAGTACAATTATTCTAAAGAAATTGCTATGTTTAGTAAATGTCTCTTATAAACCGATATTATCGAAATTTTAACCTAAATTACTCATATCGAAATGGTACCAGGGATGCAAACCAATCGAAAATAAGTACTGGTTCGGATCAGTTGTTCGCACAGTTTCTAAACCGCCGGTTCGGTTCATAACATGGTTTTTGGAGTTAAATGAACCGCGGTTTCGGTTCGGTTCAGTGGTTCACAAAGGCACATAAAATATTATATGATTTCGGTGAAGTGGCTATTCGATCATTTTTGAAATTTGATTCCTATAATCCATTCGAATATCTTTAAAATCCTTAGAGCAATCTGCAAAGATTATTATGTCGGATTCCCAGGACTCGTCTATCAGTTCCTGGAGGAATGCCCTTATTTATTGGCAGATTGAGATTGAATTAAGGTTAAGAAGTACCACAGAAAATTGAAAGTATTGCCTAATGAAAAAACAAATTTAGATTGATGACAGGTAAATTAAGAGATCGGCGGGAAATTGCAGAGATTCTCTTCAGGTCATCCTTAAAAGTTATATCGATCCGACAACGCTAAATATGTAGAGGGTCGAACGAAATGTTTGAAAATTATCTTCGGGAAACGATTCAAATTTCCTAATTAATCAAAATCATTGGCTAGAGGAAAGTAATTCCCGTTAAAACTCGTCAGAGAACTGAACCGAACCGAACTGTTTTTATTTGTGGTTTTCGGTTCGGTTAAGAAATTCTGAAAGGAAGCCGCTTCGGTTTGCGGTTTGGTTCACCAGGGGGAATAAGCGGTTCGGTTCGGTTCAAAACCGGTTCAGCTCAGAACCGGGTTGACACCCTGAATGGTACTATATCAATATCGTCACATAATATGTAGATTTTTTTAAAATATTCGTCAGACCTACTTGGTACGTCCAAAGTTTGTATTTAGCTGATCCGGCCATGTTGCCCAAACATATAGTTATAATTTGGATGCCACACAAAGTGTTAGGTGGTATTAAGGGCTGCCCATCATCGTTGCGGCCAAGCTTAATTGTTAGTTTTCCATATAACTCCACTATCTTTTATCCGATCTTTACCAAACCATTGGTGGATCGATAAGTAATTCTGAATACTTAAGATGCATAAAAGATACAAACCTTCTATCTGCAAAACTGAGGGATATTATTTTTTTGAAGTACATCTGATCTGCCTGTATGTTTTAACAACGGATGTCCCATACATGTCGAACCTCCATCTCTTACCATTTCGCAGATCTGTGAATTCGAATGCACAGACAAACATGACTATATGAACTCGGCTGTTGATGCTGGTCAAGAATATATTATAGGGCCGAGTAGTTTATCTCTGGATCTTACATATATTTGAACAACATAACAATCTTTGTATACCTTTATATAATGACTTAATGATGGTGTCAGAGGAAATTACCACCGAGAGTTTAGTAAGTGCAGAGTTTATTTATTCAATACATGTGGTGCACAGTCAAACGAAAACAAGTGATACAAGTTAAGCTACAATGCATTGGCTCAGTTAGGATCTAATGTAAATAGGGCAATGCTAATTGCTGGTAGGTAAAGATTAGTCGGACGGCTCAAACGGACGCAAAGACAATCAGGCAAGTGCAAGATCAGAAAATATTTATATTACAGAAAGCATGCAAGTTTCATAAAACCAATTTCATTCAACCAATTAGCACTATGGAGGTTTGTTTTTAAATTTAAAAATAGCTAGATATTTTTGTACTTTTTACCATACACTCATAAAACAATTCACCCTGGAATTTAGAAATTCTCCTTTCAAATCCGTCCTAAGGCGATTCACCCTAAAATTAAGAAAACTTTTTCTCGTTTTTGGAAAAATTTTCTGAAACGTTGAAACTTTTTATACTCTGTACCGTAGGTACATAGAGTATTATAAGTTTGTGCAAAAGTATGTAACATCCAGAAGGAAGCATCTCCGACCCCATAAAGTATATATATTCTTGATCAGCATCAACAGCCGAGTCGATATAGCCATGTCCGTCTGTCTGTCCGTATGGACGCACAGATCTCAGAGATGGTAAGAGATAGAGGTTTGACATGTATGGGACATATGCTTCTAATGTCTGCAGGCAGATCAAGTTTATTTTCAATTTTGGCCACGCCCCCTCCCGCCCCCGCAATTTAGAAAAAACGTCATATCTCCCACAGTTTTGGACATATTTAGTTATTAGGATAACATATCGATCCGCCAAAGGAATGAAGAAGATCGGATGAACGGTTTTCGAGTTATGATCAAAAGAAAAATTTTCTTGGTACAGAGTATGTTATAGTCGGGCTTGACCGACTTTCTTTCTTGTTTTCTTTTGCCTTAGGACGGATTTCATAGGAGAATTTCTAGTTTTCGGGGTAAATGTTTTCTGAGTGTAGTTACATAGAGTATATTCAGTTTGTGCAAAAGTATGTAACAGCCAGAAGGAAACCTTTCCGACCCCATCAAGTCTAATTGGCATTGGGGATATAAGGACAGTATGAAGTGCATTTATGGCTTACACAATAACGCCAACCATGATACAGCAATAAAGTTAAGCGGCGTCAGTGTGATGAGTACTTTTGCCAAAAGCTTACGCTTCAAGAGTACGCACAGCACTTAACGAGGAAGGCACTTTGCACAAAACTCACTCTGATGCCGCCCCACCTGTATTGTTGTATTATATTTATTTTATTAGCTGTCACACAATACTTTAAAGTTTTGTCCAAATCGGACCACTATAGTTTATAGCTGCCATAGAAATAATCGGTAGAGAAACTAGTTTTATTAAGAAAAACTTTTTTGTTTTCAAAGACATCGCCTCCAAACTTTGTTTTCAGAGTCAAAAAAGTACTCTTAGTGAGAAAAGCTTGTTTGTTTTCAGTGAAATGACCTTCAAATTAGTTAGAAAAACGTGCTGAAAGGGTATACAACTCAATTTTTTCCTCTATTTTAATAAGTTTCAGCCATGGATTTTACACTGACATGTCCTACTTCGTCATGACCTTAGTTGATTTTAGGCATGATTTCAGTATTGAACTCATGGGTGAGTTTCATGCGAAGTACTAAAACATGCTTGAATTCAGGCATTAAATTCAGTTATTCCCACTGCTCAGGCCTGAATCAGCCATGAAAAATTCAATACTGCCACGTAGAACTGCACTGATTAAATTGGAAAAATCTCTCCTGTCTAAGATTGAATAATGGTAAAGAAGTACCACAGAAAATTGAAAATATTGTTTACTATAGAAAAAATACAGATTGATGTGAGGTTTATTAGAAAACCGGCGGGTTTTCGTCCGGCGGGTTTTCGTCAAGTCATCTTTAAAAGTTATATCGATTCGGAAAATATGCAGAGAGTCAAACGAAATGTATAAAAATTATCTTCGGGAATCGATTCAAATTCCCAAATTAATTGGCTAGGGGAAAGCGATTCCCGTTAAAACTCGTCTGAGAACTGAACCGAAACGAACCTTTCTATATATGTGGTTTTCGGTTCGGTTCAGAACCGGTTTGCACCCCTGATAAAAACAGGATGCCAAAAGACTCCAAGCAAAAGTCGGGATGCCTGGCTAAACAGTGACGAATTCAAGGCTTGGGCCCGGACTGACGATACGGAGGAGAAGAGAGTTTTGTGCAGCTTTTCCAAGAGCACACTCACCGCCAAACTGGCCGATTTGCGCACCCTTAGCTTAACAAAAAAGAACAAAACTACTACGAGCGGATTTGTACAAGCAAACAAAATAGATTTTGTTAGTTTGCCCATAAAGGCAATGGAGCAGGAGGCATCGCTATGCCGAAGTTTGAAATAAACTTGAGACAATACTAGTCTACAAATAAAATTTGGTGGCTCTAGCTCTTCTAGTCTCTGAGATCTATGTGTTCATACAGACAGACTCACAGACAGACATGGCTATATCGACTCGACTATTGATGCTGATCAAGAATATATATACTTTATGGGGACGGGGATGCTTCCCTCTGCCTGTTACATACATTTGCTCGACTTCAGTATACCCCTTTTACTTTTCGAGTATATAAACAAAGATTTAATGGTTATTGAAATTTCCGCTTTTCACCTTTTCTCACCATCCGTTCCAGCTTATGCTATAGACATCCTGCTTTTTCTAAGACTATTTTTCAGACCTATTTTTTCTATGGTTGCTATATTATATGGCTGTCCGATTTCGACCAAACTTAGTGGTCGCACGGAAAGCATAGCAAACTACGGAATTCGAAGTTTAGAGACGGTTTCATTAAAAACAAACGAATTTTTTTCACTAAATGTATATTTTTGAGCGATCTTTAATCCGATCCTATTTCTTCTACCTTACTATACTTGTACTTATTTCACTGGTGTGTATAGAAACGACCAAAATCGCTCAACACATCCCAAATAAATCGACCTAGTAAATTACTAAGAAAATTTTTTGTTCATATGATTTACATTTACCATATGAATTTTTTTTTGAGTGTAGAAGACCAAAACAGTTACAAAACTTATTTTCTGACTTTTTCGCAATCGCGTTCAGTCTCAGTTCTGAATGGACTCAAGACAGAAGGGATTGCTTTATTATGTTAATCGACAAAACTGTGTTATTTGTTCTGCTGTGCAGTTTAATGACGGCGCAGTCATGTACAAGAACTGTTGGAAAAAAAACTGTAAGTATTGACAAAAATGACTCTTCCTATCTTTCAATGAAATTTGTCATTTTTAGGTATGTTGCCGCGGCTACAGGAGAACTGGACTCAAGCCTCTTAGGTGTGAGCCACAATGCTTTCAGAGTTGCGGAAGTGGAAGGTGCACAGCGTTCAATGTTTGCACCTGTAACGCGAACTATGTAAATTTAAATAACTTAAAGAGAAATCGGTAGGTTTCAAAGTATTGAAGAACAATCAAAGTAAAGACCAGGCTGAATTTTTTCCTCTATTCACAGTTGCATTCCCAAATGCAAAGGCGAATGCAAGAAGGGAACTTGCGTATCTCCCAATAATTGCATTTGCGCCAAAGGCCATGTGCTGGACGCTGCAAGCGGAAATTGTTTGCCCATCTGCCCAAAGGGTTGTCCAAATGGAATGTGCACATCACCAAATACTTGCTCCTGTAATAAAGGCTTCGCGATGAATGCCACAAGTCAAATGTGCCAGCCCCAGTGCAAGGAGAACTGCAATAAAGCCAATGGCTTCTGTGAGGCCCCCAATAAATGCAAATGTAACAAAGACTACGAACCAAATGTGGAATCAAAAACATTTAGTTGCCGACCCTTATGCAGAATGGGATGCGATAACGGAGTCTGTAGAGCTCCAAACGTCTGTGAATGCAACAAGAATTATCAAAAGGCAAGCGATAAGAATTGTGAGCCGATATGTGAAGGCGGTTGCATAAATGGCAAATGTACGGCGCCGGGTAAATGTGATTGCTTAGCAGGTTACTCAAATATTAGTGCATCTGTTTGCATACCAGTTTGCGAAGGAGGATGTGATAAGAATGGATTTTGCGAATTACCTGGAAAGTGTTCTTGCAACCAAGGCTACTCTCAGGAAAGCGCGAACAGATGCTCCCCGATCTGTGAAGGTGGATGTGAGAACGGTTTCTGCGAATCACCAGGAAAGTGTTCTTGCAACGCAGGTTACTCTCAGGAAAGCAAGAACAGATGCTCCCCGATCTGTGAAGGTGGATGTCATAACGGTTATTGCGAATCACCAGGAAAGTGTTCTTGCAACCAAGGTTACTCTCAGGAAAGCGACAACAGATGCTCCCCGATCTGTGATGGTGGATGTGAGAACGGTTACTGCGAATCACCAGGAAAGTGTTCTTGCAACGTAGGTTACTCCCAGGAAAGCGAGAACAGATGCTCCCCGATCTGTGAAGGTGGATGTGAGAACGGATACTGCGAATCACCAGGAAAGTGTTGTTGCAACGCAGGTTACTACCAGGAAAGCGAGAGCAGATGCTCCCCGATCTGTGAAGGTGGATGTGAGAACGGTTACTGCGAATCACCAGGAAAGTGTTCTTGCAACGCTGGTTACTCTCAGGAAAGCGAGAACAGATGCTCCCCGATCTGTGAAGGTGGATGTGAGAACGGTTACTGCGAATCACCAGGAAAGTGTTCTTGCAACGCTGGTTACTCTCAGGAAAGCGAGAACAGGTGCTCCCCGATCTGTGAAGGTGGATGTGAGAACGGTTATTGCGAATCACCAGGAAAGTGTTATTGCAACACAGGTTACTCCCAGGAAAGCGAGAACAGATGCTCCCCGATCTGTGAAGGTGGATGTGAGAACGGTTACTGCGAATCTCCAGGAAAGTGTTCTTGTAACGCAGGTTACTCCCAGGAAAGCGAGAACAGGTGCTCCCCTATTTGTGAAGGTGGATGTGAGAACGGCTACTGCAAATTACCAGGAAAGTGTTCTTGCAACGCAGGTTACTCCCAGGAAAGCGAGAGCAGATGCTCCCCGATCTGTGAAGGTGGATGTGAGAACGGATACTGCGAATCTCCAGGAAAGTGTTTTTGCAACGCAGGTTACTCCCAGGAAAGCGAGAACAGATGCTCCCCGATCTGTGAAGGTGGATGTGAGAACGGTTACTGCGAATCTCCAGGAAAGTGTTTTTGCAACGCAGGTTACTCCCAGGAAAGCGAGAACAGATGCTCCCCGATCTGTGAAGGTGGATGTGAGAACGGATACTGCGAATCTCCAGGAAAGTGTTCTTGCAACGCAGGTTACTCCCAGGAAAGCGAGAACAGATGCTCCCCGATCTGTGAAGGTGGATGTGAGAACGGTTACTGCGAATCTCCAGGAAAGTGTTTTTGCAACGCAGGTTACTCCCAGGAAAGCGAGAACAGATGCTCCCCGATCTGTGAAGGTGGATGTGAGAACGGATACTGCGAATCTCCAGGAAAGTGTTTTTGCAACGCAGGTTACTCCCAGGAAAGCGAGAACAGATGCTCCCCGATCTGTGAAGGTGGATGTGAGAACGGTTACTGCGAATCTCCAGGAAAGTGTTCTTGCAACGCAGGTTACTCCCAGGAAAGCGAGAGCAGATGCTCCCCGATCTGTGAAGGTGGATGTGAGAACGGATACTGCGAATCTCCAGGAAAGTGTTTTTGCAACGCAGGTTACTCCCAGGAAAGCGAGAACAGATGCTCCCCGATCTGTGAAGGTGGATGTGAGAACGGCTACTGCAAATTACCAGGAAAGTGTTCTTGCAACGCAGGTTACTCCCAGGAAAGCGAGAGCAGATGCTCCCCGATCTGTGAAGGTGGATGTGAGAACGGATACTGCGAATCTCCAGGAAAGTGTTCTTGCAACGCAGGTTACTCCCAGGAAAGCGAGAGCAGATGCTCCCCGATCTGTGAAGGTGGATGTGAGAACGGTTACTGCGAATCACCAGGAAAGTGTTCTTGCAACGCAGGTTACTCCCAGGAAAGCGAGAATAGATGCTCCCCGATCTGTGAAGGTGGATGTGAGAACGGATACTGCGAATCTCCAGGAAAGTGTTTTTGCAACGCAGGTTACTCCCAGGAAAGCGAGAACAGATGCTCCCCGATCTGTGAAGGTGGATGTGAGAACGGTTACTGCGAATCTCCAGGAAAGTGTTTTTGCAACGCAGGTTACTCCCAGGAAAGCGAGAACAGATGCTCCCCGATCTGTGAAGGTGGATGTGAGAACGGTTACTGCGAATCACCAGGAAAGTGTTCTTGCAACGCAGGTTACTCCCAGGAAAGCGAGAACAGATGCTCCCCGATCTGTGAAGGTGGATGTGAGAACGGTTACTGCGAATCTCCAGGAAAGTGTTCTTGCAACGCAGGTTACTCCCAGGAAAGCGAGAACAGATGCTCCCCGATCTGTGAAGGTGGATGTGAGAACGGATACTGCGAATCTCCAGGAAAGTGTTCTTGCAACGCAGGTTACTCCCAGGAAAGCGAGAACAGATGCTCCCCGATCTGTGAAGGTGGATGTGAGAACGGATACTGCGAATCTCCAGGAAAGTGTTTTTGCAACGCAGGTTACTCCCAGGAAAGCGAGAACAGATGCTCCCCGATCTGTGAAGGTGGATGTGAGAACGGATACTGCGAATCTCCAGGAAAGTGTTCTTGCAACGCTGGTTACTCTCAGGAAAGCGAGAACAGATGCTCCCCGATCTGTGAAGGTGGATGTGAGAACGGTTACTGCGAATCACCAGGAAAGTGTTCTTGCAACACAGGTTACTCCCAGGAAAGCGAGAACAGATGCTCCCCGATCTGTGAAGGTGGATGTGAGAACGGTTATTGCGGATCACCAGGAGAGTGTTCTTGCAACGCAGGTTACTCTCCGGAAAGCGAGAACAGATGCTCCCCGATCTGTGAAGGTGGATGTGAGAACGGTTACTGCGAATCACCAGGAAAGTGTTCTTGCAACACAGGTTACTCCCAGGAAAGCGAGAACAGATGCTCCCCGATCTGTGAAGGTGGATGTGAGAACGGTTATTGCGGATCACCAGGAGAGTGTTCTTGCAACGCAGGTTACTCTCCGGAAAGCGAGAACAGATGCTCCCCGATCTGTGAATTTGGATGTGAGAACGGTTACTGCGAATCACCAGCAAAGTGTGCTTGCAACGCAGGTTACTCTAAGGAAAGCGCGAACAGGTGCTCCCCCATTTGTGAAGGTGGATGTGAGAACGGTTATTGCGAATCACCAGGAAAGTGTTATTGCAACACAGGTTACTCCCAGGAAAGCGAGAACAGATGCTCCCCGATCTGTGAAGGTGGATGTGAGAACGGTTATTGCGGATCACCAGGAGAGTGTTCTTGCAACGCAGGTTACTCTCCGGAAAGCGAGAACAGATGCTCCCCGATCTGTGAATTTGGATGTGAGAACGGTTACTGCGAATCACCAGCAAAGTGTGCTTGCAACGCAGGTTACTCTAAGGAAAGCGCGAACAGGTGCTCCCCCATTTGTGAAGGTGGATGTGAGAACGGTTACTGCGAATCACCAGGAAAGTGTTCTTGCAACGCAGGTTACTCTCAGGAAAGTGATAACATCTGTTCCCCGATCTGTGAAGGTGGATGTGAGAACGGTTACTGCGAATCACCAGGAAAGTGTTCTTGTAAAAATGGATACTCTAAGAAAAGTGAGAATAGCTGCTTTCCAATATGTGACATCGATCTTGTGAACGGACTGTGCAATGACATCGATAGTTCTACTACTCATTCATCGATTGCAGAGTCAGAGTCGCGAAATGTTGCAGAACTCCAAACTATAGATGGTCTCAAGGGTAACTGTGCTCTACACTGTTGGAATGGAACATGCGTCGAAGGACATTGTACGTGTGATACCAATTACATGCTACACATGGATACAGCAAATAACAGCCGACTTCTGTGCCTGCCAGTGTGTGAAGAGCAGTGCATCAATTCGTTTTGCCAGTACCCCAATACCTGTACTTGCTTTGATGGAAAAGTTCCGCAGAATGGCATTTTCTGTGAACCAACTGACGGAGCAATGTATGGTATGCGTGCAAGTCAATGGCCATGGCTGTTTTTGCTGATTTTGGGAATTGCGGTAACGCTGGTAATCATAATAGTATTTGTTATGTGTCACTTTTCCAAGGAACGCACTTACAAAGTAGAATCGAAAGGTAAATATTTTGTTTAGTTGGAGGCAAGTTTGATTCTTATTTGTAATCCATTCCTCTTTTTACAGAGCAAAAGTATGGTGTATACTTTTCAGCGAAAAATGCAGATATTATACGAGCATGATTATCACAATAATCTCTTGATTGAATAAGGTTGTGTAAGTGGTTAACTACAATTAAAAGTTATAAGATGTGGCGAGTATTTGTTAAGATTGTCCATATAAATTAACCAATTCACTAATTTATAGAACTTATGATCTGTAACGTTGGAATAATCCGAAAAAAAATACAAAAATTCAATTAAAACAAAAACATAATTTGCAATTTAAATAAGTAGTAGATTTGACGTTAGTTTTTTTTAATGAATAAGACTATGTGTATTTCTTGATACAGGTTTTGTCGCCAGAGTAGGCAAGCTTATAACAGAGTAATGAATATTTAGTTAAGAGTTTTCCATTTAATATTATGCAGCTTTCATTGCGAAAGTAAAAAATGGGCTCATTTTTTCTGACGTTCTAAGATCTTGTTAATTAGTATATAGTGATTTATTAACAGGTTTCCACTGAATTCCCAGAGAGTCATAGCATTGATGGGATGGAATGGCCCCTGCCGACCTGCGAAATATACGCGAAGTCTGCCACTGAAAGACCTGGGGGGTCTTGAAGCACCTCTACAATTGACCAGGCTTCTTTTTTTTTTTTTTTTTGGGTGGGTGGGTGTGGGGGGGGGGGGGGGGGTAAAGCATTGAAAGTCTCAAGGATTTGATGATTACTGCGGCTATGGTGCAAATATCATCCCAATTGTTTTGCGAGATAAGTAAGATATCCAACAAGTCAGCGACTGTGAATGGTCTCCCAATGCCTAAGCTTAGCTCTTCCCGCTCTGCAGAGAATCTCGGACAGACAAAAAAGACATGCTCTGCGTCTTCAATAGACCGCGCACAGTGTGTGCAAAACGGATCCGTCTCATGTTTAAACCTATAAAGATAGGACTTAATGCACCCATGTCCCGTTAGTAATTAGGTCAAGTAGAAGTCGATTTTTCCGTGCTTTCTACCCACCCACGGCCGAATATCAGCCATCAGGCGTCTCGTCCAGCTGCTCTTAGTTGTACCCATCCACCTCGTGCCATTGTGCCATCGTACGCTCCTGTCGCGAATGGACTGTAGGAGAGCTTCTGCTTTCCATCGCAAGGAGGTCGAGCGGGACCATACTCGGGAGTACTAGTGCTGCGTCGTTCGATACTTAGCGCACATCTTCTGTAAGCGCCTTTGCAGCAACGACTGTAAGATGGGACTGCCATTGCAGGGGCCCATATTGGCGATGCATAAAGAATGATTGACCTGACCACATTGCAGATCATCCATCTGCTACGCTGCCTAGGTCCGCCAATGTTCACCATTATGCCAGTTAATGCATTTATGGCTTTAACAGCTTTCTCCTCTACTTCCTGCAGTTGGCTCTTAAAAGAGAGCCTGTGATCTAGCATTACTCCAAGGTATTTAATGGCCTCCTTCGATATTATTTGTTGGTCTCCGACTCTTACACTAGCAGTCTCCACACGCTTCGTACTGCTTATGAGGACTGCCTCGGTCTTCTAGAGAGCCAAGCTTCATCCATTCGCGTCCAGCTATTCGGTGACTAGTACCACCGTCTCAGTAGTTTTCTCCTCTACCTCAGCTAGGTTTTTAGCCACTGCCATGATGGCGATGTCGTCTGCGAAGCCAACGATTTGCACTCCTGCCGGTGTGTTTAGCCTGAGGATTCCATCATACATTACGTTCCACAACATCGGCCCTATAACAGAGCCTTGTGAAACGCCACCTGTAACCTGGTGTGTCTTCCGACCTTCTGACGTGTCATACAGTAAAGTGCGGTTTCCAAAATAACTGGCCAGCCTCCTTTGTGTGTTTGTGTGTGTTTGACTTAAAGGATGCTAATAGGGTAGTACATCTATTGATCCTTGTTCTTCGATGGACATAAATCTACCAAGTGCTGCAACAAGCCCTAAAAAAGATGAATTTGTACAGGATAAGTTCCTATTCCTACCATCGATCTGGTACATGATATTGCTGTCGATCCAGACGACGAAACTCTGGAAACGCCGGCTGTGTTAAATTCTTTTACGAATAATGAAGACTTCGGGACGGAGACTGATGTTTTCCAAGTGCGAGTTTTGATGATATTGGTAAATGGCCCGAGCACATAAGTGAAACTCGGCGACTATTTCTCATCAGATAAGGCCAGAAAATTATTCAGCATATTTATTCCAACTTTGAGTCATTCATTAAGCGCACAGAGTCGTCATAGGATACTTTAAAAGGCGAATCGAGAAGATTTTGAGAAGAGGATTATCTTGAGACTGGTTTTTTCGAAATTTGGCTAATGGTGAAAAAGTTCATCAATATTCTGCTTTTGTTGTCGGTTATTTGAGCAACCAAACGCCCCAAATGGGTCAAAGTTTTGCTCATCCAACGGATTCAATACTTGGTGGAAACTAAACCCTAAAATTGTAAACTATGAGTCAAGTCCTCTTCACTACCAAAATAATTTTAAATGGAAAGAGATGGAATTAAGAATTCGAAAAGGACAGCTTATTGACAAAAAAGAGCACGACATTATGAAAAGTAAATCGAAAAGGTTTCAAAAAAGTTCAAGTAAATCAAGTCTGAAAATATTATGGTTAGTGTTGGTCAATGACTCCAAATAGATCAAGCGCCAAACAGATCAAGCTCCAAGCAGATAAAGCTCCAAACAGATCAAGCTCCAACTAGATCAAGCTCCAATCTGTGCTCGAATCGTCACTGAATCTGCTCGACTTCTGATTCGTTGGAAAAAGATCGAACAAAATCGGCAAATGCACCATTACCAGTTGGGTGATTGATTTTACTGCTATTAGATGGATGCTCATGTGATATAAATTTCACCATAATCATTTTGCAGTTTTCTATGGTAGTACTCCCTTCTTTATCCGAAAGTTGTAACATTTCATTTGCAGGCGGAAACAGTAGCAAAGCCATTTTGTGGTATTTCAATATCGATTATTTAAGGTTAGTTATTAAATCACAGTCACTTGATTCTATTTTGTATTTTTTAGACTCTGTACCGTAGGTACATAGAGTATAATAAGTTTGTGAAAAATCATGTAACAGACAGAAGGAAGCATCTCCGATGCTGCTTCTTGATCAGCATCAACTGCCGAGTCATGTCCGTCTGTCCGTCTGTCCGTCCGTATGAACTCACAGATCTCAGAGATGGTAAGAGATATGTGTGTGTGACATATGCTTCTTATGTCTGCAGGCAGATTAAGTTTATTTTAAATTTTGGCCACGACCCGTCCCGCCCCGCAATTTGGAAAAAATGTTCTATCACCCACAGTTTTAAAGATAGATGGTTCGTTCCGTTTAAACATATTTAGTAATCAGGATAATCAAAGACCAAGGATCGATATCCGCCAAAGGAATAGTGAGCTATAATTCAATGAGTCAATAAATTTGTGAACTCAATTTCTGAGCCAAACCGGTTCGAACCCGGAATTCCTACTTTTATTTTACTTTGAACCGAACCTGTTTAGAAATTAAAGCTGAACCCGAACCTGTTTCGACCCAAAATTTCGGTTCGGTTCAACCAAACTGACACAAAAATTTGACCTTTGTCTACCGACTTAATTTGTTAATTAGTGCGACTGACTCCTAAAATGGACAGGAGAGTGGGAAAAAAATCTGGCAAAACGATTAAATTTCCTTATAAAACCCGTACCCATAACAGTCTCTGTTTTTTAAGGCTCCTCGACTCTAAAGCTTTTTGAATAATTCTCAAAAGCAAGAGTCTAACATTATTTTGGTAATATTTTTCTATGTAAACCACGAAATGGAATTTCACTAAACTGTAAATTATATATTAAATATTTTGAATATTTTCTACTAGCCAATTCCGACCCAAAAACCACTCGGTTCCCAAACAATTTGGGGAGTTTTTAGATCGAAAGCTGTACAAAAATGAGTAATATTGTATAAAGCATGGATTGAACCAAGGTTCGAACCAAAACCTTCTCCTAAAAACCTCGAACCAGAAATTTCCGAACCTTTACCATTCTTTAATTTGGTTTCGAACCAGTGTACCGGAGATCCGAATATTTTTTTTGGTTTGCAGCTCCGCTAGAAATTCATAGATAGATCAAATCAGTAAGATAGTCAAGGGGAACTTTGACTCATCTCATGCAGAGCTCTAGTTCGCACCTTCTAGACATATTTACTAATCAGGAATATTTATGGATCCGGCATACTTTTGGTAAAGAACTGTTGTCGAGTTATGATCAAAAGACTGTTCAGCTACTACTGCAGCATCAAAATGTATGCTGAGCGTAGAATTTCGTTGGTACAGAGTACGTTATAGTCGGTATTGACCGACTATACACACCTCCAACTTTCCTATAATTAAAACCAAAATGCAATAAATGGAAAATTAAGCTTTTTGCTTTTGCTTATGCTGCAGCTGCTGCAATATGTGTTACATTTGTTTGATAGCTTACTGCTGAGCGATTATAAGCCACAAAAATAATCAAAAATTCCAATGTTTCGTTTCTAAAATTTCGCCTGGTATGCGATGTTATGAGATTGAAACATGTTTTATATGATGCGTTGTTGTATGGAGTATCATTTTTAGTGGTAAGCAGATAAATTGTTGTGTGCAAGAGATGATGTGGAAAAACTTATAACAAATTTGGAATCGGGACTGCTCGGATGCTAGGGAAAAACAAGAAAGAAAGTCGGTGAAGCCCGACTATAACATACTCTGTACCAAGAAAATCTGTCTTTTGATCATAACTCGAAAACCGTTCATCCGATCTTCTTCATTCCTTTGGCGGATCGATAAGTTATCCTAATAACTAAATATGTTCAGAAGGAACAAGCCATCTATCTTCAAAACTGTGGGAGATATGACGTTTTTTCTAAATTGCGGGGGCGGCAGGGGGCGTGGCCAAAATTTAAAATAAACTTGATCTGCCTGTAGACATAAGAATCATATGTCCCATACATGTCAAGCCTCTATCTCTTACCATCTCTGAGATCTGTGCGTTCATACGGACAGACAGACGGACATGGCTATATCGACTCGGCTGTTGATGCTGATCAAGAATATATATCCTTTATGGGGTCGGAGATGCTTCCTTCTGGATGTTACATACTTTTGCACAAACTTATAATACTCTATGTACCTACGGTACAGAGTATAAATATTAAAAGCAGACAACCATTAGGCAATCTGCAGTGTTTGGTACTTATGAGGCAGCAGCCATAACATCAACATTGATAAGACATCCAAATCTTTAATAGGATTATGGTGGTAAGCTCTATTTTAATTTCTTTAAAAGCATTCGTTTTTGATCATTGCAACATTTTTGTGTATGACTCAATAAATTTTTAAATCAAGATACAACTAGGTGAAGGTTTGAAACAGGTTCAGGCTCAGCCGTATTGCGAACGAGGTTCGGTTAAAGTGCAATAGTTAATCTGAGAAGCGCAAAAATATATGAGAAGCTGCATCGCAGCCAACCCACAGTTAATTGAGGTATTTGATACCCACCTCATATGACTTCTCGATATTTAAAAATACAGCAATAGCAACCCTGATTTTGATTTGTAACAAAAATTTGATTTTCGATATACAGTAGAGACTCTCAAAAGTTAAGTAGTTTGTTATAACTTTTACGAATTCTTAACTTTGTCAAGACTTCCACCAAACACCAAAATCTATGGCCAATCGATGGCCTTTTTCTAGTTTTCTTAATATTAAACATTTTTTGGCTAGCGATAACCTCTTTTGTTTACGTACTGCTGACATTATGGCGTTCGCAACCAAATATGCACTGAATGGTGACGGAAATGTGCTTTACTTTTCCGTATACTTAACTTTTGCGAGTCTCTACTGTATTTATGCAATTTTTATTTCTGGGCTAAAACTAAGACACGAATCCATATATATAACGATTGAACCAATTCTATCTTATGAATATTAATTTGAAAGATTTGACTCAAAATATAATATTTTATATGTTGCTTTTAGGATAACAAATTAATGTTTATACAAAAATTATTATTGATAGTTCCCATTCCTAAGCTCACTTCTCCACAGTATTTACGGTTACGCATTTGGCAAATTCACTATCACTTCATTTTTACTAACGATTCTGAAACTTTTCTCTCCTTTTTGGGTCCATATAGCTGCTGAGGTGTCGGTATATCTTCGACAAAGAAATTTGCTGGTATAAGATGGAAAACTTTGGACATCACTTCGTAAAGTATACTTTCGACTGTCTCGACTATCAGAGGTCGGAGGGCCTCATAAAAGTCGCGCCAATTCTCGTTAAAGAACTGATTTGTGCTACGTTCAACCTCCTTGCTGCGCCCATTGAAAAGATTATCCAAGTAGGTGCGCACGCGCGTTAAGTTTAGCTGAACGCTCACTGATGTTACGTTATCAAAGGTGAATCCGCCCTTTTCATACAACCGGGTCTTCGTCAACAGCAAGATATCCAGATCCTCTGTCAAAATACTGGTGAGTTGGTTGATTAGCTTTTGTACTTATACCCACCGATCTCTATAAAAATTTTGCCAGATCCGCTAAGTGGTATGAGAAGAATGCGTCCATCCATTTTATATTTTCCATCTAGACGCAATTTGGGCAAATAGATTTTGGTCTGCCAACTAAAGTCCTTCTTGCTAACGCTAATTGTAGAATAGGATGCATTTGTATCGGATTCTCATTGTTTCGCCATTCAATCTTACCGACTTTCCTTCACTTTTGTTTGCGAGAATCCTTTCGCCACCAGCTCGGTCAGGTTCGCTCTTATGGTTGCCACCTCATTGTTGTCCTGTTTGAACACAATATTTCTGACTCTCATGGGATCGAAGGGTCCAAAGCTATTGAGGATCTCTGGAATCCCAATGCTAAGTTGATCTAAAAGTTTTTGTATGCTGTTCGTCGAGCACTTGGTAAAGCCCGGTTCGTAGATGCGACACGACGGCAAGAAGGAAGCTGCGGATGTTCAAAGTGCGTTGAGTGGTCAGAGTTTAATCAGTTGCACCTTGCCTTACGCTTCTCTGTGTAGAACTCGACGGCAGCCATCTGGGCAATTTCATTAAGGCATAAAATGGCAATTAAGCTGCTGCCAAAGCAAAGCGGCCGGCGGTTTTGGTACGTCCTCTTCATGCTGCTGTATCTAAGCGTCTGTGCCAAAAGCTGCTCAGCCACATCAATCGGAGTCACGATATACAGCCGACTAACTGGCCGACTACGAATGAGTTTGAGTTTTATTCCATCTCGATGTTCTGAGAGCTGTGATACTTACTAATATGTTTAATGGAAACTGTCTTAAAGTGGAAAATCAACAACCACCGGCAAAATTGCTCAATGCGGCACTCAGTCTAAGGGCAACTTGTTTTATGGCTTACTTAGTTCGCATTTCAGATTGGGGGTGTGGTGTTAGCCATACATTACAACAAGGCTGCAATCTTTAAAATATTAGCATAGGAGTCGGCCCAGAGGAACATCTTACAAACACATTGTAATTCATTTTAATTGTTAATAATTGCGTTTCATACGGAACTAGAAAATGTGTACGAGAAATAATTGCTGCTCAGTTGAACTGTCCTATTAAATCACAATATTAATCAAATTTGTTTAATTTCATACAAAAACTAGCAGACCCGCGAGCTTCGCTGCTTACTAAATGAATTTAATGTTGAGGCATTCATCGAAAACAAACAATCATAATTTTGATGTTACACTTCAAAAAAAAACAGTCAAAATCGCCCTATTTTTTGGAAATTCGCCCTAAAAGAGGAAT
The DNA here is from genome assembly GCA_035044965.1 of Lordiphosa andalusiaca. NCBI lineage: Eukaryota > Metazoa > Arthropoda > Insecta > Diptera > Drosophilidae > Lordiphosa > Lordiphosa andalusiaca. The sequence goes on from JAWNNM010002573.1 coordinate 22,686, forward strand.
CAAAGGCGATTCGCCATATATTTTAGAAAAATTATTTCTAAAAATAAGACAAAGACTTTCTGAAATTAAGAAAATATTTACTAAAAGCTAGAAAATATTTTCTTAATTGTAGAAAAGCAATTTCTAGATTTTAAACAAACCTTTATAGATTTTAGAAAAACCTTTCTGGATCTTAGAAAAAAAACTTTTTCAAGAATTATGGACAGGAAAGGGAATGGGGGGAGACTGGAGACAGAACAGGAAGAAGACTACTACACTAAGAAGCGTTTATCCCCTTATATATTATTTTTAAAGGATATTTTCTTTCTGTCGGTTCACTAAAGTTTCTTTCTGAAAATCACATTGTTATTAGTAATCAATATTTTAATTTCTAACTTTACCTTGCCTGGGACTTGAACTCGGGACCTCTGGGAAACTTTTTTGTAGTCTCTGAGATCTAGGTGTTTACAAATTTAGAAAATGCTTTTCAACAATTAAGAAAATATTTTCTAGCTTATAGTAAAAAATTTCTTTATTTAAGGAAGTCTTAGTCTTATTTTTAGAAATAGTTTTTCTAAAATATATTGCCTTTGACCCTTTTTTAGGGCCAATTTCTAAATTTTAGGGCGATTTTGGCTGTTGTTTATTTTGAGTGTAGAGCAACCAAATTTTATATATAAGCTAGTATTGTCTGCAGGCAGATCAAGTTTGTTTCAAATTTGGGACACGCCCCCACAATCAAAAATGTTGAATATCTCCTTCAATTTTTAAGCTATCGAGCTCAGATTTTGCCGTATAGTGCATGTGGCCAATATGTACAATCTCACATTTTTCATAAAGATCGGATAATAAATGGCAGAGTCAAAAAAACATTGCATAAAACACTAATTGCCTTGAGTAACGGGTATTTCGCAGTCGGGCAGGGCCGACTTTAACTTACGCTCTCATTTAACTTTGAAAGACTCGAAAATATCAATTTCACTCGACTTCAGTTTTTTCGGAGCATAAGTATTCTATAAATAAGTCTATTTATAAATGTTTTGTAAAAGTTGCAGCTGACACCCTAGACGTTACATTGATATTTGCGATTTAATCTACAGGTAAATAATATTTGGGAAGAACAAGAACAAACGAAGAAGAAGAAGAACGTTGCGGGCAAAATTTTATAGGGTATTTTTTTATAGGTAACACTTAATATGGGTAGTAACAATTGGCCTTTTCTGATTTTGCGGTTTACAACTAGCAAGTGGGTGGATTTTTTACCTATCCTCGAGTGACCCTTCCAACAGGTACTAGCTATGTTTGACAAGAGGTATTTTACTTGCAAAGTACCCAGAGAAAAAACTTTCTCCTACTGTTCATTAAATATTGGATTATGGTGAACAGCTCACACAACAACAACTTTTGTCGATGGGAGAGTTGTCAGAGGAAGCCCAAGAATCCAAAAACAAGGACTACAAAAGGTATGGATATGCGAACACGTGCAAAATATCTCGACATCAAGAAAATACAAGCCTTTCAACATGTTGTCTCATGTCTCAGACACATCAGGACACTCGCGGAATTAACCAACGCATATTCCCCAGAAATATTAAGACTATTAAGCACTAATGATATGAATACCTATACTGACAACATTTTACAAGAAAATTAACCATTCCCAAGCTAGAACTAATTTTGTATGAAAGACATATTTTAGTAAGCACAAATTAACTATTTATAAATTTTTTTTAATTTTAATATTATTAAACTTAATTTTTAATAAATCAAATTAAAAAAATTAAAATACATGGACATTTTCATACAATTTTTTCAGAGTATTAAATTATCAACTTTGGCAGCCGGTCCTGAGTCCCCCTATAAACCTACAAAGATGAACGTATGCTCAGCTACAGGAATTCTCTATCCTCGTCCCTTTGAAATTTTACAAATATCTCATTTCGTTTTTTTTGCAACGCCAAATTCGCGAATCCGGCCACTGTGCGACGTTTTGAATAACTGAACCAATTTGCTGTGCTCATGGAACATAGTTTGCAAATCGAAAATAATTTGTCTCCGCGTGTTGGCAAAATGGCACATCGACGATCAGCTTCGTCTTCCGCGTTGCCATTAAGATATAATTGCAAAAATTGATGGTCTGCGTTGTCGAAAGGTAACAAAAAGCCAGCTCGATGGTATATTTGACCTTGAATCTGAATAAAACATATGATAGAATCAGAACTAACGTACAATTTGCATAAACAAAACTATTAAATGACCTTGGACGTTGACAGGAAGTTGTCTCTTATCAACAGTCTAAGTATACTGAGAAAAATTTATTTTCTAGTTTTTAGAAATTTACACTAAAATAATTTTCCCTTCTTGTTTTTAGACAGTTTTTTCTTAAACTTAGAAAAAACAACCCTAAAGAAGATTTTTTAGAAAATAATTTCTCAAATTTAGATATTCGATATATTTTTTTTTTTAATTAAGGGTAATTTTATCTAAATTCTTTCTGAAATTAAGGGCGAATTCGGGGGGGTTATACGCTTCTTAGTGTTGGAGTCTCTTCCGCTTCGTCGCGTTCATACAGACAGACAGACGGAAGGACAGACGGACATGGCTATATCGACTCGGCAGTTTATGCTGATCAAGAATATATATGGTTTATGGGGTCAGAAATGTTTCCTTCTCCCTGTTACATACATTCGTACAACTTCATGATCCCCCTTTTCCCATTTTCAATGGGAACAGGGTATAAAAAACAAGCGAGATCTAGTCGAGTATTCTATTGTTCACAGCCTACTGGTGGATATTTATTCATCAAATACCTCACTGTGCGTCGTCCTTTTATGATCCTTTTTATACCAGTTACGCGTAGAGTAAGAAGAGTATTCTAAAGTCGTGCAAATGTATTTAACAGACAGAAGTAAGCATCTTTAACCCCATAACTTACATATAGCCCAGTCGATATAGCCCAGTCCTTCTGTCTGTATGAACACCACCAGATATCAGAGACTAGAAGAGCTAGAGCAACCAAATTTTACATGTAGACTTTTATATTGTTTGCACACAGATCGTGTTTGTTTTATATTTTGGTAACCGTTTTGGTCAAAATTTTAGTTACTGTTTTGCACACTGTTCTGGTGGCTGGTTAGTCACTGCTTTATTCACTGATTTGGTCACTGTTTTGGTGACTGTTTTGGTCACTGTTTTAGTCACTGTTTAGATCACTGTTTTGTTCACTGCTTTGGTCATCGTTAATCCACCACCATCCACACACAACCTCCTGCTGCTATTTCTGTCTAGCAAAGACCAAAGCTGCTGAAGAGCATAGCAAACTAGTTCATACTACGTTTATGAGGTTCACGTTTATCACGGTTTTTTCAAAATGACGCTTTATAAAATTCGCCTGTTTATGCTGTCATATAAAAAGCACGATATTTTTGTAGTGAGATGCAGAAATTAAATCAAATCAAGAACCATAGTCAAAATTTGTGTGCAGCAAAAGATCATGATTTTGTGTTTATTTTTGTTTTTTTGGAAAAATCATGATTTAATACCATGGTTTTTTGCAAGCATAAACGTAGTAACATACAGTGTTTCTAGACGTTTCACACGAAATATAATATAAAAAGTTATTCTCAAAACGATATGAGATAGGCTGACTTATACGATTTACTTAAAGACAAATGGAATTCAAAGAAAAAAAGTTTTAAATGAATCCACTCTCACAATTCCTCTGGCGGATAAGTTATCCTGACTAATAAATATGTCCAGAAGGTACAAACCATATATCTTTAAAACTGTAGGAGATATGACGATTTTTTCAAATTGCAGTGACTGGACGTGGCGTGGCCAATTGGCCCATATATTTGTTTTAGTGAGTAAACTTTACTCGGGAGCAATTGCTAACTTTAATTGGGTTGAGACTGCTTAAATGCAAAATAACCCTTATTCTAAAGGGCCAAGATTAGCAAACATTGTGAGTGGTTTCCACCGAGATGGGACGTTATTTTTTGGATACTTTAAATTTTGGATTTAAATTCCAGAAGCTTTGCGCTACCATCTAATAAGAGCTTCCTCACTCTTACAGCTTCTACTGAAGTCGAGTTTTGCATTCATTTCTTGCCTCCATATTAAATTGATGATTATGGCGCGATTTCGCCCCTGCCTTTCGTTGTCTTCTTTCTGCTCCTGTAGTGGGTTTGAGGGAGGGAATTAACTCGCCGCAGGCCATCGGATTGCCCTTCCAATTGGCAGGCCCATTAAAGGATAATATCATTAATGAATATATTTCATTTTCACGAAAGTTCAGTTCAGTTATTTTGCCCGCGCAAAATAACGAGATTATTTTTTTAATCTTTGGCCACTGCGCATTGTATTATGTTTAATCAACTCCACAGAAAGAAGGAAAGAAGGAGGTGAATGAAGATAATGAGTTAAAAATAAGTATATTTTTGTTCCAACGGGAAAAGGTTTTTTTTTTAATTTTTTTTTTTTTAGTTCCCGGACTACAAAATACTCTTCAGCTCTTCTTTTTGAAGTTTTTTCCAAAATGGAAGTGGCCAAGTGGCCAAAATATTAAAATAAACTTCATCTGCCTGCAAGTATAAGAAGCATATGTCCCACACATCTCAAACATGTTAATCACACCATCTCAGATATCTATTTCACTCCTCGTCACTTGAATAGGACACCCTGTACACTCTTTTCACAATTGCATTTAACTCAAAAAGGAAATGATAAAATAGCGGTTATTTGGCACCTTCTCTTTGTGCAGCAATTTCTGGAAAATATCCGTTATATTTTGATTTTCGTACCATGGGAACATATAAGTTAATAAGTTTGTGCAAAAGTATGTAACAGCCAGAAGGAAGCATCTACGACCCTATAAACCATATATATTCTTGATTAGCATTAACAGCCGAGTCGATATAGCCGTCCGTATGAACGCACAGATCTCAGAGATGGTAAGAGATGGAGGTTTAACATGTATGGAACATATGCTTCTTATGTCTTCCACAGTTTAAAAGATAGAAAGCTCGTACCTTCTGGACATATTTACCAATCAGGATACCTTATCGATCCGCCAAAGAAATGATGACGATCGGAACGATTGTCGAGTTAAGAGCAAAAGACTGTACGCTGATGCAGCGCAGTAGCAGCGCTGCTTCAGCTGCTACAGCAGCATCAAAATTATGCTGATTTCGTTGGTACAGAAATCACAGGAGCTGGCATGTCATATCGGGATTCTTATGTAATGAGTCTGAGTCTACGCAAGGAACCCCATCATTTGGACCGGAGGTGCCTCCTACTATGGCACCTACAAACTAAAATTTCTGTCATCAACGATGAATGCGTTGTGCTACAAAGAATTATTGAAAGAGGCATTTTCACATTATCACAACCTTTTTGGACCTCTACCATGGATATATCAACCATATAACACGCCTAAACAGCGTGGTAAAATGCTATATACAGACGCAAAATGTGGACCTTTTAAGCTGGCCACCCTACTCACCCGATTTAAATCAAATATTGCCAGATTCGGTAAGATTCCGTCCATTCATTTTATATTTTCCATGCAGACTCATTTTCGGCATCGAAGTGCTGAATATCTCCGGAATACCTAAGTTTTACAGTATATCGCTATTTCGATATCTGTCAAAAGTCGATATCTGTCAAAATTGTTTTATGGCTTTCCTAGAAGGGGTGCATGTTTTAAGGCCTTATTTAATTGTTTATACATTATTTTAAGTGTGGGCAATTAACTGTTAACCTATTTCAATCTGGCTTTAATGGAAGTTCTTGATAAAGTAACTGGCGGGTACATAGTCAAATGTCTTCTTAAAACGATCTAGGAGTACACCCTCAACAGTTTGTTCACTAGCCGGTTTCAGAACTTCGTAAAATTCTCGCCAGTTTTCGTTGAAAAGAGTATTGGCACTTTGCTCCAACTCCTTGTTGCCTCCAAATAAATTTTCCAACTGAATGCGGAAGAGACCAATGTCACGGAAAGTCACTTTGACTCGTTCTACTTCGGCAAAGCTGGCTTCGGGTGTAAGACGTGGCTTAACGGCCATTTCCATGGCCATCAAAACGTTTTCTGCGGGAATTAGGTGGCATTATTATAGGCATTTCCTTGATGGTAACTTACTTACCTGATTCAAAGTAGCCTTTGCCATGCCCATTGAGATTTAGGGCTACCACATGGCCTTTGACCTTGTATTCAAACTCAAAGCGTAGCTTTGGCATAAAGACCAAAGCCTTGGCTATATAGCGCTTGGGATCGTACCTAAGCAAAAGAAAGTTTAAAAATTGCATAAGGAAACTCAACTTTTTACCCAGTGAAGATAGACAAACGTTTCTAATGAATTTTTGGGTGCTGAACTCAAATAAATTTTCAGTTTTGTCCCCGCTTGTCAGGCTTAAGATCTCGTTGCATAGACGTGTGTTGAAGAAGATTTGTTCACATTTCTTGGTCCTGTTGCCAAATTTATAAAACTAAACTTGATAATACGTTCGCTGATTGTTATTCACGAAACAACAAAATCAAATTATTTTTTTGATTCCTAAGAAACCATTATTCGGAGAAATTTTACTTAATTTTCGAGTTCAAAAATTTCGTAAAATTTCTCTGGCGAATGGGAAAAATAACAAAACCAAATTACACTTACTTTTTGTTTTGATTTCATCGTGATTTAAGAAGTTATGGTCCTTAAACCATTCAAATTTTCGAATTATTCACACTGATTCGATAATTCAGCACCCGAAATTACATTAGGACCGTTTGTTATCTTCTCTGGTTAAAAAGTTGCGTATCCTTGATAGTTTTCATCGAATCATTCGCACTTACCTGGCCTCCTTTACCACACTCTGACTACCGCCTATCACATAGACATTGTGCAAATCTGCATTAAGGGCAATGGCGCGTTGGGCATTCTGAGAGAACTTGACCCGCTTTATGTACAACGGATCCAGAGAACCAACTGTGTTAGTGCCGGGTATACCATCCTTCCACTGATGGAACAAGGTTTGTAGATTACTGGCCAGGCACTGGTTAAAACTGGCATCACCCAAAAGGCACGGATCAAGAAAGTCGGCTGCAGTTGTTGGGCTTTAAGATGACAAATTGAACTCAAATTTTGGATTTTGCTTACGTTTCTGGGCTAGGTATTTTGCGGCTTCGGTCAGAGTAACCGCAACAGCAAGCACCCACAGGCTCAGGGATTTGGTAATGGTAATTTGCATCTTAAATTTTAGTCCAGACGGCGTTTGCTCTGTTTGAACGCAGCGAGCGAATTGGCATTTCTGATTGCAGTCGTTGTGTTTTATTCGAAATTAAATGCAGAGATCTAAAACTCTTAGTTTCATTTCATTGTTTTGCTACTTTTTAAAGGTTTGTTTTATATATTTTTTTTGGGTTAAATGAGAGAACAAGTTTTTCAACATAAGACTTGTTGTAGTCACACGGGGTGTTCCATGCACTTGGAGAAATGACCTGTTTTTGTGCTTCAAATGGCAATGACCCTAAGTGTGACCTTGGGCTTTGATTGTAATGTAAACTTAATTAAGCTCCGCTAGTAGAACTATCTTGGGAGTAATGCCTTGATCGTAAGAGAGTTCATGTCTAGTTAGTCATTATCTCACTTTCTGTCAAGTAAACTGGTTTAACAAGATATATACAAAAACTACCAGTTAATGGACGAAAAATTCCAAATTCAAATGAGAGTGCTTAATAAAAAGCTTAGAACGATAAAGTGAGCTTATGAATTAATAAAAATTAAAAATTCAACAGGGATGCTCAGCCGAGATGAAGACTAAACAAGCTACATTAAACACTAACCAAAGTTTGTAGTTAATGTGCTGGTAAGCTCTCGGACTATGTCAACTCAGTTATTATACTCTGTACCAAAGGTGTTTTGTTTTGTTTGTAGTTTAAGATCAGTCAAACTGTAACGTGAAAATTAACTATTTAAATTAGACAACAAAATATTTCTTACATCTGGCAGAGGAGAGTTTACGGAGAAGAGATGGTAATAATTGTTGAAGTTTAGGCAAAGGTTTCGAGAGGGTTCAAGATGGGCATAGTTCGTGAGAAAAGGATGAATTTAAATCGGGACATAATTTCTAGTTACACTTGCCGGAACCGCAAAAATTAATATTGTAAGTAGAGCGCTTGAGTCAATCCCACCTGAAAGGAGCTAACGAAGGAAAGGCACACAAAGGTAAATGCTACACTCAGAAAAAAAACCCAGAACTTTGTATTTCAATTAAATACAAGCAATGTAAATAGTACAAGAAGTATGAAAATATTTGATTTAAGTACAAAATTCTTATATCAAGTACGATTTTTTGTAGTCCCCAAATACTTGATTTTTTACAGTTTTGGAATATATTAAGCATGTTTTGAATTATTTTAGAATCTTATTGATCAAACTTTTTGCTTATAATGGTCACTGGACAAGCCTGATTATCTTAAAGTTCAGTAATTTGTTATGCCAGCCCAAAAACATTTTATAAAGAAAATAAGAGTATTTAAAACATTATATCACATTAAACTTACACAATGCTTTTTTCCACGAGTTTTGGTTCCAGAAATCTTGGTTAGGTTAATGTAGCAATTCTTTTTGTGGTCCACTGGTTCCCTCCAAATCATTGCAGTTTCAAATGAAAAGTTTACGAGTTTTCCTGAAGGCCACTTTTGCAAAATGCTACGGCATATTGAGCATAATACTTGTGGAACCCAGTGAGCACCTTCTTTTTTTAGAGCCACTCGGAAGTAAATAAATTACATTTTTTTAAGCGACTCCGTAATGCTATCTCCTCCACTAGAGCCAACATACAGCCCGCAAAAATGGCAAAACAAGGTAGCACTCTTGAATTTGAATTTGAACTTAATTTTGATACAATATCCTAACGCTGCAAATACAATGTACTTATTTTTGCGATAGTCACGTCTGTTTAGTCTTATTTAAATTTATATAATATTGATACTTAATGCTATACATTGGTTGTTTATTTATTTGTTACATTTGCGTTTACCTAGTCTTCTACTAATTTTGTCTTCTTAGATGGGTCTTGTTGCATTTTTCTCTGGACTTAATTTACTTAACTTTCTTAAGCTTCACCATCGATAACTTATCGATATCGGAAGCTGGTTTCACACTGAGTCAATATGCGTCATATTTCTGCGTTACATCTTCATGTGAATGTCAAATTCAGTCACGCATAGGTGTAAAGAACCGTAATGAGTTAAATGTGATATTTTTTTTATCAGTTTGCATTTACAAGCACTTTAATTTCGATAAATTTTTAAAAAATTGAGCCTTTTTTTCTACATTTGGGCCTATAGCATTGAAAGCCACCAGGGTTTGTCTTCTTAAATTGTCTTAAAACTTTTTAATAGGTACAGAAACAAAAAAGCTATGAGCGTTTAAGTGGAGACCACTTTTGTAAAAATCAAAAAAACTGTTTATCGATAATATCTCGATAACGATTCGACAGATTTTTTTCCATGTCGATTCTCGTGCTCAGCGGGCCCAAATACTTTAGAACAAGTTGGTTTGGTGAATTGGAGGAAGATCGACTTCCATTTTGTCGAGCAGTGTTAATTCAATTCGCATATGGGCATTTCCATTCTGTCAAACCCGGCCGTCGTACACATTAAAAGTAAACAAGAAAGAAAGTCGGTCAAGCCCGACTATAGCATACTCTGTACCAACGAAATTATACGCTCAGAATAAATTTTGATGCTGCAGTAGCGAACAGTCTTTTGATCATAACTCGACAACCGTTCATCCAATCTTCACCATTCCTGATCGATAAGTTATCCTTATTACTAAATATATCTAGAAGTAACAACCCACCTATCTTTAAAACTGTAGGAGATATGACGTTTTTTCTAAATTGCGTGGGCGGCAGGGGGCGTGGCCAAAATAGGTACATAGAGTATTATAAGTTTGTGCAAATGTTTGTAACATCCAGAAGGTAGCATCTCCGACCCTCTAAAGTATATATATTCTTGATCAGCATCAACAGCCGAGTCGATATAGCCATGTCCGTCTGTTAGTCTGTCCGTCTGTCTGTCCGTACGCGAAAACACAGATCTCAGAGATGGTAAGAGATAGAGGTTTGACATGTATGGGACATATGTTTCTTATGTCTGCAGGCAGATCAAGTTTATTTTCAATTTTGACCATGCACCCTCCCGCCCCCGCAATTTAGAAATAATGTCATATCTTCCACAGTTTTAAAGATAGATGGATTCTTCCTTCTGGACATATTTAGTTATTAGGATAACTTATCGATCCGCCAAAGGAATGAAGATCGGATGAACGGTTTTCGAGCTATGATCAAAAGACTGTTCGCTGCTGCGGCGCAGTAGCAGCGCTGCATTCAACTGCTACTGCGGCTTCAAAATATGCTGAGCGTATAATTTTCTTGGTACAGAGTATGTTATAGTCGGGCTTGACCGACATTCTTTCTTGTTTTTTATTATACCCTGTTCCCATTGAAAATGGGATGAAGCTATTTGCATGCCGTACGCAGATCAAGTTTGTTTCTGATTTGGAAAATTCCCCCCAAAATACCGTTACAAACTAAACCTAAAAAATAGTCAGATCCACAATTTTCAAGTTAGTGTTAGTTTTCAAGTTTCGTGGTTTAGTATACATCAAGCTAGGCCCAATATCTATCTAATCTGAAAAGTGCAATCAGATCGAAAAAAAAAACACCGGAGTTTAAAGCGAATCAATTTAGCTTGGCGTTAGTTAGGTATAAAGCCGCTGAAATTACCAAATAATGTAGCCTACTTCCAGGATGCGTCTTTAATAGCAGTTACAAAAACAAAAATTCAAAAAATAATAAACTAAAATTGATGAACAGGGTATTTTGTAGTCGGGGCACTCGACTGCAGCGCCCTTACTTGATATTATTTAAATTTTAATATTATTGACTTAATTTGAACTAAAAACAAAAGAAGAATCAAAATTTAGTTTATTAAATTTAGAAGCTATTTTCACTAGGGGTGCCTTATGCGTTATTAGCTAACAATCAGCCTTTTCCCCATACAAAAAAGCTGATTTATGGCCATTAACGCATAACGCACACCTAGTGTAAATCTGTTTTTTTTTTTAAATTAAATTGTATGTTGCTTATATTCATTTATATTATGCATGGTCTCAGCCCCCTCTCTAATGCGCTTTGGTGTGCAACAGACGTACAAAAAAAATTAAAGTAGAAAAATTGAGTTTTAAGTGGAACGCAGTGTTGGAGATGCTTCCTTCTGGCTATTATATACTTTTGCACAAACTTAAAATACTCTGTGTACCTCCCCTCTACAGAGAATAAAAATAGTTAAGTCAGAGTGTAAATAGCTGGCATTCCTTTTTTATCTTTTCTGTGTAACTTGATTTGTGCCCAAGTATTAATAAGATTGAATCAGATCATTTCTATGGTGGTTACAAGAAGTAACCATCCGATCCGCTTTGTTCCGACTTAATTGCAGTGAGCAGTTAAAAGAAGACTGTTTGCTAAATTCCAGTTCGATAGTTCCAAATTTGTACAAACAGACAGGCGGACGAACAAAGCTCAATCTACTCAGCTCGTCTAGCTGATCAAGAATATTTATAGTTTATGTGGTCGTAGATGATTCTATCTATGCGTTCAAAGCCTCTGGGCAAAATTATAACACACTTTCGATGTATTTAAAAAGTGATTTTATTAAAGCTATGATGACGACATTGTTGTGTGAATATAAATGATTGCTGTTGTTATTTATCAGATCCCGCATGACGCATTTCGTATATGTCTACTCTCTTTGTCAATAATTGATTCAGAACCTGATTCTAAATATTAAGATAAATAAAAAAAAAAAACAACGCAAAATAAAAACCTGCCTCAATATTGCATCTCTTTGTAGCAGCACTGCCTTCAACCAGTTTGATTATCAAACGGGCAACATTTGACTGGGTCAGTGGACTACTCCAAATTTGAAGAGCATATAAAACATAGTTCCAGCTGCTCACAAGAGGTTGAAGTGTTAATTGAAATGCCTTTTAAGTCAAATGAAAATGCCACTTCCGTGTGTGTCTGCGGTGTCAGCTTCAGCATTCTACCGTTCTGGGGCCAGGCCTCATTGCGTATGCGTGAGCTGTGCGCGGCGAAAGAATTCGATTCTACCACGTTAATAACCTGATTGCAAATTGCTTCTCGTACTCAGAGCTGTACTCGAACGCCCCAGCTGGTGGCTTTCGATTTCTATGCTGCATTCCGAGCAGCAAGTCCAAGTCGGTTCTCGCCCCGAGTCCGCGAGCTTGGGCTTCGGTGCGCTGCTGATCGTTGATCGGCGATCGGCTCCCTGTTTCACTTGTGTTCACTTGCATTTTTTTGCTTCTTTGGGGCACTTTGCGAAATGTTGCTGGTGGTATAAAAGCCATTGCACGCCCTGATTTTCTTTTGAGTTTGTCGTTTCGTTTCGCAGAGTCTCGAGTGCAAGTGCAGAAACACGCAACATTTTCATTCGCAAAAACAGAGATTGGTGAAAACGACTTGACATTGATTGATATCGATCATTAACCTGACAAAATGCTGAGACTGGTAAGAGTGGCAAGGCCAAGCAAGTGCAAGAAGAACCCTTGAACCAAGAAGCAATTAATTGCGCAGTGCATTTTGAAGAGTGCAGAAAACCGGTTCTGAAACCTTCCCGCGCCATTAAAACCATTGAGCCAGTTGTGTAGATTTATGTCTATGATACAAATGTGCGATTAATTGCAACGATGTCCTTGAGTGTTTAATTTGAAAGTACTGCTGTTTCATTCCACTTTTCTCAACAGCATCTTAATGTGGCCCTACTATTGTGCCTGGCCAGCTGTGCGTATGCGCAACATCAGGATTACACCACTCCAGTGCCCATTCTGAAGCAAATCGATAAGCATAACGATGATGGCTCCTACACCTACGGCTATGAGGCGGCCGACAAGAGCTTCAAAATCGAAACCAAATATCCTAATGGTGAAGTCTACGGCAAGTACGGCTATGTGGATGACCAGGGCAAGGTGCGTGAGATCGAGTACGGAGCGAGCAAACGTGGCTTTGAGCCAGCGGGCACACACATCAATGTGCCCCCGCCTACGCTCAGCAATAACAATCCGTACCCGCTGGCACCCAACGAAATTGACGATGGACAATACCGAGAGGATCCGGCCGTCTACTACAAGGACCAGAAATACAATCGTCCCATTGCAGCCAGCAAATTCAGTTTGAGTGACTTCGGACGGGGACAACAGCAGCAGCCGCAGTCGTATGCACCTGCCCCAGCCCCAGTACCACAGCGTCCCTACTACAATCCCACGCCACAGTACTACAATCCACCGGCTCCCCAGCCGCGTTACTACCAGCCACCAGCCCAGTCCTACTACGCTCCGCAACAGCAACAACAGCAGCCCTACACCGGCCAGCCCAATCAGCATCATCCGGCGCTGCGTAATCTGAACCTCTACACGGGCTCCTATAGCATTGACTATACGGGAAGGAAGTAGAGAGTTAACCGACTGAAGTCCCAGGACGATGTCCCATTTCTTACTGCCAAATAACTCAGTCACTCCGTAAATCCCACATGTACTTTTAAATGCTGAATAAAACGGCCCTGTGAGCCACGAAGAGACAAAGGTATTTCAAGTATTTCAGTTCAGCTACCTGGTTACGCTCCAACAAAGACAACTTCCCCAACGATCGAACAGTAATCGAATAATCGCCTCCTATTACGTCAGCCTCAATACAACGCCACACCACACCACACACAGAATGATGGAGCTAAAATTGTAACTGATTTAGATAGAAACCCCGAGTTCGTTTGCTGTAGTTGTAGGAATTTGGTGCACTTATGCAACGGTGGCCGAAACCACTTTCAAATGCACCGCCATCGTCGACAGCGACCAGTTGTGAGGTAGACAAGGCAGTCTTGTCTCTTGGGCCTGCAGGGGCGTACGTACCATGGGTGGCGATTGGCATTTTCCCTGGCAGAAATTTTAAAAAGACATTTCCAACAGCACTTTCCCAATAAATTCAATAGTTCCACTGTGCAACTTTGCCCAGACAAAATGAAATACATTTTTCTGCTGCACCCATTAAAAGTATGCACACACACACACACACACACACAAAACCACTCACGCACACACTCACAATGCCAATGGAATTATTTTTTTTGCAAGCAGTTTTGTAAATTTCGTAGAGCAAAATATTGCTACAAATCTTGCCTGCTGCTTGGGCGTTGGCATGAATCAAAGAATTTCCTGTAAACGTTTTCTGCATTGTTATTTTGCTGACTTTTCCACAGCTGCCCCAGTTGCTGGTGGGGCAATATTTGACTGTGAGTGCAGGATAAAGAAGCAGAAGACGTGATAAATTTGAGCATATTTGCATTTTCTTTTCGCTACATTAAATAATAGAAAAGTTGGGAAGAAACATTTATTTGTTATTTATTTTCTATTTTTGATGCTCAAATAAATGCAATGCCAGTTAGCAGGAGAAAGGAGTTAAATACTGAAAATAGGTAGGACTTACCTCACGGTAACTTCTATATAAAATCCAGAGGAAAAAAACTTGTATTCAATAAGGTGGCTCGTAATATCTATAACAAGGAAATCACATTGGTACAGTTAGATTCGTTGATTAAATTACGAGTTTTCCGGGGGTCATATTTTTTGAAACCCTAGTTTTTTTAAGTGTGACCATTAAGGCTGACATGCAAATTTTGAGCAAAACAAGAACAAGAGTAAACTGCCCTAAATCAGTTCTTTTTGCTGTAAGGTACACATTGGCTATTGCTACCTCTAAATCGAGGTTTTCAAAGACTGCCGCAGGATTTTCCCGCTGGCGAATGTTTTTTGGCTAAAAGAATAAGTTTGAGTGAGCTGTCTTTTCAAATCAATCAATTTTTCAAATGTTTTAGACAAAAACATATTTGTTTACACTGAGAAAGATCAACTCACGGCGACTCTAGCAGAACACCATTCACACCAAATTCTCACGCTTTCTTACTAACAACTCACATTAAAACAACCATACATTATCGGTAAGCCCAAATGGACTCTGCCAAGTAATGTTAAAACCTTGTACTACACACTTGTATAAGCGGACAAAAATGGTAGCAGAAGGCTAGTAAATAAATTACACTTTTCTGAACGCAGCGCTGCTACTGCGCTGCAGCAGCGAACAGTCTTTTGATCATAACTCGACAACCGTTTGATAAGCCACTTTCAGAGTAGTGAAATGGTATGAATGGGTGTTCTTATGAAGGTGGCATGTACGAGAGATTTGTTTATTTAGTTGTTTGAGATAATTTCGGAGAATAAAGTTTTGCCAAATTCCCAGTAGCTTAGCCGTTTGTGGCAAATACATGAAAAAATTGAATTTTTATTTAATTGTTTTATTTTTGAATCATTAGGTGCCCATTTTTTTGGTCGGTTTGTTCATGACTTTTTTCGCCTAGTTTATATCTATAACTTTGCCAAAGATATAAAAACAAAATTCCAAACGGTTTATGATATATGGTTCTCCTAAAAGTTTACCATTTTTCAAAATTTCGTCTTGGGGTGAAAATATGTTGATTGGGCCAAGTTCTTTGGGGATTTTTTAAGGCTTGGTATGTTCTTCAAAAATATCGGGTTCCGAAGGCGTAACCAATTAAGTTGCACTGTGTAATTAAAAATACCAATACTTGAACATTTTATCCCTAGAATTTAACTGCAGTAACATTTTGAGGTTCATTAAACAGACCAATTCCAAAATCAAACTTTATTTATTTTATCTAATTGACGTATTTGAGCTATGGTGATTTAACATTGTGTTGAACTAAACTGAAGTCAAAATGTTTGACAGACAGACATGTCTATATAGACTCGGACGTTGATGCTGATCAACAATATTTGGACTTTATAGGGTCATAGATGCTTACTTTTGGCTGTTATAGACTTGTTTACAACTAAATTAAAATAAAAGTAACATAAAATACAAAATTGTACTCTTAAGGATCCGTTTTATACGATCTGTGCGTTTGAAATATTGCTATATTTTTAGAAGTCATAATGTTTCTTCGCCTCTTACATCCTGGCAGAGCCTTCTTTATGATTTCCGTTTGGGAGTTTCTGGGCAGTTTGTTTATCACAAAAAACCCTTTATCAGCGAAATAAATTTGATGGATCTATCTTTATTTCGACCACTAATCTGCCCCGTATCTTCATAATTTTGTAGACAGGAAGAATCTTTCGTGCTTACCCCAAATAAAACAAGTAAGCAGCGCCGTCGAGTGCCCCGAATGCAAAATACCCTGCTCATTTGTTTTCATTTATTTGTTATTCAATTTGAATGTAGCCGGTTTTTGAAACAGCTGGTAAGGGGACAACCTGAAAGCAGGCAACACTCCCATTAAAATGCGAAAGGGGAGATCATGAAGTTGTGCGAAAGTATATAACAGGGAAATGGAAGCATTTTCGACCCCATAAACCATATATATTATTGATCAACATCAACAGCTGAGTCGATATAGCCATGTCCGTTTCTCCGTCCGTCTGTCTGTATGATCGCGTCGACCTCAGATACTATAAGAGATAGAACCACAAATTTTTGGCATGAAGGTATTGCATAGAAGGTATTGATGGTATACACCTTACCCATTCCCTCCCCCCCTGTCAGAAAAAACTTTCAGCGCCACCATTTCGAAGATTAATTCTCAAGATTCGTGGTTTAATATACACCAAGTAAGGCACAATATCTTTTTATTCTGAAAAGTACAATAAGATCGAGCGTGGGTGAGAGCGAGCGTGAGTTTGTATGTATGTGTGAGTGTGTGAGCACTGAACAGGGTATTTTGAAGTCGGGGCACTCGACTGCATCGCTCTTACTTGATTTAGTTAGCAACGTATTTGAATTTACTTGAGATATTCGCATTTGAAGCATGTTTCGTACTCATTGGTAAGTCTGGTAATACTAAAATCAAGAACTGCGTATTTAAAAACGTACTTGATTTAATTATGGCTTTATTGGTAGTTATTTAAGACTCTGGACTATCAAGCTCGGAATCACTTAGTTTTTCCTCTCTGCGTCCTACCCGAAACTGGCCGTGCAACGTTTTCGTGGAAATTATTTGGAAGGAAGTGATTCAAGCGCGATCAATTGTTCTTGAATTTAATTTATTTCCCTAAAACTCAGAAAAAATCGTTAATAAAGTACGATTTCTTTAATCTCGAAATTCTTAATTTAAGATAGATTCGAATGCACTAAGTACATTTCGAACTATTTCAATATATTTTTGAACATACTTTCAGGTTGTTATATTCATGTGACAAGACCGCTTAACTCTTAAAATAAGTACAAAGTGTTTTCGTTGAAGAAGAATATATTCTGAATCAACCTCAATAAGTTCTTGAAACAAAATATATGCACATTGAACAAGAAAAATGTTTTTGGCTTAAGCCCATAAATTTCTAAAGCTATTCGCGATTTGTTTTTAAACAGACTGACACCTAATATCAAAGAAGATTGGAACGATCCACTGATTAATATGGTATAGATCCTAAATCTACCACAACCCGTGACAAAAGTGATAGAGCCTGTTAGATATTGTAAGAACAGAGTCGCTTTTTAATATTCAAATTCTAACTTCCGTTGCACTCTTTTTGGAGCTTGCAATGTCACTCAATTCAATAACGATTGTTCTTATTTCAATAATATAAGCGATCGTTTTTCGATTTTTAAATGTATCGTACATAACACAAGTTTCAAAAAAAAAGGTCACAAGGTTAAAGAGGGGTTTGTTCTTATTTTTGGGTCCTGTAGCCACATTAATTAACCTATTCAAGCCGCATTTGTTTTTTAG
Source organism: Lordiphosa andalusiaca (assembly GCA_035044965.1). Lineage (NCBI taxonomy): Eukaryota > Metazoa > Arthropoda > Insecta > Diptera > Drosophilidae > Lordiphosa > Lordiphosa andalusiaca. The sequence goes on from JAWNNM010002573.1 coordinate 40,528, forward strand.
TAAACTTAGATGAACAAAGATCACTAAAAACCAATCCTAAAGTATATATTTTCACAAGAATAATTAATGTGGCTACAGGACCCAAAAATGTTAAAAAACCTCGTTTAACACACGCTGGTTAAAAAGTTACCTTTTTTTGTAAACTTGTGTTATTGATTTAAAACTTTAAGTAAGAAACGATCAATCTATAACTTTGCAAGCCTTTTTTAGAGGGTATTTTAATTTAAGAGGCTAATTGGTCTTAAATGCTGATCCCTTTCAAGACTCTAGAGATTTTAATACAAATAAACTTGAATTAGAACTGATTGTCTTTATATGTGAACTATCTCCAAAATGCTAAGCTATTATTTAGAATAGATGGAAAAAGTTAAGAGATTTCAAACTGACATTGACTTTGATTGTGACACAACAACGGTTTTTGGACGACATTCACTAGATTAGATGATAAAATTTGTGTTTTTTTAATTGAAATTAAGGTGCAACTTAATCTATCGTTGGCTAGCTGATTGCAACATGCCGGAACTACAATCAAAAAAAAAAGAACAGTCAAATAAAAAAGTCATTAAATAGAGTTTAAAAATAATAAATTGTTCAATTATGTATTTAATTAAGAGAAATCAGTACACTCTATACACAATTGGTTAAAATATTGTCATTGCATTATAGCAAAGATTAATAGATATAAAAGATGACGCATGTGAAACAAAAATCGACTATTCTTGGTGGCTAACATGGGCTTCTAATTTCTGATTTGATCCTCATGCGTCATCTATAAATATCTGTATATCTTTGATATAACGCAGTAAGTGTTTTACCAAAGACATATCTTTAAGTAGATGACGCAAGTAAAAGAAAACACAATTATTCCTGGTAGCTGACATTGGCTACCAATATAAGATTTGCTCCACATGCGTCATCTATAATATCTATAAGTCTTTGATTATAGCTAATGCGATTTTCCGAGCAAGCGCTGCTCAAGTGTGGAGTAACGAAAGCCAGAAGAAGTCAAGAATCTTGAAAAGTAATTCTTACAAATTTTAAAGTTATCAAATACCTACGATGCAATGCTTAACACAAATGCTTAAGTAGCTGACAGTAGATTCAATGGTATAAGCTTGTTATACCCTTGCAGAGGGTATATTGAAATTGTCCAGATGTTTGTAACGCATAGAAGGAAGCTTTTCCGACTACATTTAATATATATATTCTTGATCAGCATGACGAGCTGAGTCGATATAGCCATGCCCTTCTGTCCGTCTGTTTATATGCTATCTCCTCCATCAGTTTTAAAGCTATCGCCACCAAACTTTGCACGAAGACTTCTGGTACAAATACGCTGCACATTTTTCGGAACCGACCGGTTCGGATGACTATTACATATAGCTGCCATAGGAACGATTGGTCTAAAAACTAGTTCTAGTGAAAAAAACTTTTTTGTTTTTTATGCAATCGTCTCCAAACTCCGTATTTAATAGTTGCTTCTCCATAATTCTGCAAAATTTGATTTAAATCGAACATCTATATAGTATAGCTGTCATACAAAAGTAGAGTCATAAAAGTAGTCTTATTGGGAAAAATTTTTTATTTTCAGTGGATATGTCCTTCAAATTATTTGGAAAACGTGCTGCAAGGGTATACAAACTTCGACCGAGCAGAAGTTAACTTTCCTTTATTTTTATTTTTTATTTAATTTAATTGTTTATTCCCTTTAAAAAAAAATCTCCAAAACTTTTTCGTTACATTAGATTCTCAAATTTATACCGTGATTTTGTAGGTGTATCTTTAGGCTATTATAAAATTGCGTTGCGTAGCTCATTCCTTTTAATGAATTTGGTAGCTGATTTCAAATGCGAACAGCATGAATTAAAACTGTCTTGCCGATATTAGGAGATTATCTCTTAAGGAAACTAAATTATTCGTTCAAGTAGATGTTGAAAACTGAAACTGGTCAAAGAAATTGTTTGGTTCCTTTGTATAAATAATTTTGTGTAATTTATGCTGAGCGTATAATTTCGTTGGTAAAGAGTATGTTATAGTAGGGCTTGACCGACTTTTTTTCTTGTTTTCTTTTCTCTTTGTCTAAGATTTCGATGCTTTGCGAAGTTGAACATAATAAATTGTGGTGGCAAAGTGGAAAAGGAAAAGTGTTATAATTCCTGCTTTGTGTTGGATTAAAATTGGATATACTAGTCTTTCACCCAGAAAAAATTAGATTTATTTAAGTACGAACGCTCATAAAAAGAAATCTATTCATTGCTGAATTTTCAAGAATTTCGAACACAATATTACGCTGAGTTCTTTCTCAGCTTGATGCTTTTAGGCTTGTCCACTCCCAGAAAATGGAATGGAATTTTCAAGAATTTAGCTGTATGGTGCAGCAGTATAGTGTAATTTGTCAAGGGGACTGAGGTAAAGACACAGAGAGGAAAGCAAGCACATTTGAGAGAACACAGCGTTGAGCTTACTCACCAGTTTTGTTTGTTTATGGAAGAGCGGTGTGTGGGTAAGCTATCGAGCGGAGAGCGCAATCGATTTTTGGACTCAGGTTGCCTTGGAATTCCCAACCATCTATAGCACTGTTGGTATGGAACGACGGCTGTGCGACTGCCAGTTGACAGGCAAAGACTGATTCTGCTTTGAGGTAGTATGTATTCCTCGAGCCGGCAAAAAATTACACCATGGCTTAGCAATTAGTTTTCCATGCAATAAATTTAAATAAAATGGAAAAAATCGATCTTACTCTTGAATCTGATGAGCTCTTGGAAACAGAATGAACATTCCCGTTTTTTGACAATTGATTCTGGAACGAGCAATCTTGAATTTGAGTATGTTTAGCACTTGATTCAAGAATTATTATGCTTGATTTCAGAATGATTCGTACTTGGATCAAGTATTAAAGCTCTTGGATCAAGAAAAACGGGATCGAAAATTCATACTTGGATCACGAATTTTGCTCTTGGATCGCAAATTTTCACTCTTATCGAACTATGGATCTCGAAAATTCTTAATACAATCTTGAAATTCTGTATTTTTTACCTGTGTGCAGGGAAGTATGGTTAAGAAACTAAGAGAGGAGTGCAAGCACATTTTTGAGGAAAGCGTTGAACCCGCTCTCACAGTTTCGTTATTTAAAGAAGAGAAGTATGTGGGGAAACGATCGAGCGGAGAGCGCCATACATTCTTGCACTTTGGAATTCCCAAACAGTTATGGCATAGATGGCATGGAGAGACAGCTGATAGCTAACAGGCAAAGACTGATGCTGCTTTGAGGTTTTGTGTGTTAATCGAGCAGGCTGAAACTTGCTACACAGTTTGACAAATAATTATTTTTGAAATAAATTTCAACAAAATGGCTAAAAAAAACTGATTGCAAATTTTTGTTTTTATCAAATATGTCCGCCCTTACATTATAATCTGTTTAGCTGTTGATTCAATGATGAATAATCTAACTCTTTAACCTGATAAGCTCTTGATACAAAAAGAACATTCTTGGTTTTTTTAAGAATGAGCAAACTTGGTCTTAAGTTCCTTTTCGTACTTGATTTAAGAATGAGCAATCTTGGATTTAAGTACATTTAGCACTTCATTTAAAAAACGTTCTACTTGATTTAAGAATGGCATGAATTTCTTACCTGAAGCAAGACTCATTAAGTTAATCGAAATACTGACGTCACACATTCTTGATCGAAGCATGAAATTCTATAGTTTCCTCTGAGTGCTGTAGCTTAGGTGTACCATTTTACCATCTAATGTTTATTTCGAAAATATATTGTGTTTTAAGGTAAAGATAATACATAGTCTTGTTGGGCGCTAGAAAAAATTAAACATCACGGCAAGATGGTGCAATTTTGGAAGTTCTAGAACTACTGAAGCTGCTCCGTTCTACTTTTTTCATACAACTCATAATTTTGTAATCTTAAACCAGCCTGGTAAGTACTGCAACAGGCACCATGTCGTATGAGTAACTGTGTGTTACATAAAATAAGCTCTGTTCGCCTTCTCCCTTATTTTATTTATTAAGTTCGACTACGCAGTGCGTTTTCCCTAACGAAGCTAATATGATCGCTGTAGCTCGACTATTTTGAAGTGTATCCTACGATTGCGAATATCAACTTCCACAATCGATTGCGACCTTGATCGTGCGTCTGCGAACGCGCATGCGTACAAGTTCAGGTGCACACCCATACACAGACACAGGCGGTGTCACTCCATTCGTTCGCCCTCTCTTTTCCACCTATTATGAGAAACGCAGACCAGAAACTTGTCTTGTAAACGAAAACATAAATGAATGATTAACTTACGCACTTGGAGCCCTGCCCCATGGGCGGCAATTGAGTGGCGAGAGCGAGAGGCAACGTTGCCAGTCGAGACCCGGGCGGTTTCCTGGTCTGGTATGTGGCAGTGGCCAACCAGTTTAACAATTATTCCATGCCCAGCTCGGGTTAGCTGGTTCACATATTTCGTTCAGCTACTTACGACAATAACGGGGGTCTGTGTATGACTGGCTCTGGCATTAATTCCAACGGCACGGCAAGGCCACTTCAAGTGGATGCAAAAATATTGCAACCAAGGCGTGGATTGGCCAGGAACGTTTATTTACATGTGTATGTGAATGGCAGAATTGAAAGTCAATTTGTGGGTGTGTGGGTTGATAACACTTCGGAATATCAGTTTGCGGTGACAGCTTTAAGTCATGGACTGGTATTTGCTGTGACTTCCAGCACTTCACTTCATTACACTCCTCCATTTATTAGCGATGCCGCCTGTCTATTTTGGTAATCTTTCACATTTATGGGCATCGCTCTCTTGATTAATGGACATCCTACGCCTGTGTGGCCATAGAAGAGGACCACGTTCAAGTGAGTGGGGCTGGATTTTAAAAGTAATTGGCCAAATTGGTTGTATTTATTGCCTGTTTATTTTTGATAACAAGAAAGATATTTGGTTTTAGGGGAAAATAATGATTGAAAACAGAGTGCTAATGGATTATTCTACTCATGGCTTACCCCCATTCCTGTTATAGAAAAGCTCCCAAAAGCACAGAGAGCTCCAGCAACTGATCTGCAGCTCAAGCTCTGCGGCTCTCCCGCTCTCTTTCGCTCTCCATTTCGGTCCTTTTGCGCCAGCGCCGTCGACTTGTTGGTGAAGTTTTGTGGTTGCTGTGTTGGTCCGTTAGTCGTTGGTATGAAAAAGGTTTTCCTCCAGCGGTATATAAAGCGATATACAACAACTTGGGCGGCTCAGTTGCTGTCGGTCTCAAGTTAATGCAAGCGTTGCCGTTATACGCGATCTCGGCTCAAGTCAGCGCCAGCTCCAGCTCCAGCACAAAGTCAATCGTTTGAGATACCACTCCAGTGCCCGGTTCATTAGTCGACTTGAAAGTGCTGTGTGGTGCCATTGTTGCGAGTATTTTGCTGGGTGTTGCCAGCGAAGGCCTTTTGAGATTGCAATTAAAGTTTTAAATCGATTTGAAATAGTTCCAGCAGACACCAACGATCCGAGTCAAAATGAAAGTGGTATGTGTAGCTGTTAGTGTGTGTGTGTGTGTGTGTGTGTGTGTGTGTGAGTGGGTGGGCGGGCTATTGGGGAGGTACTCATAATGGCAAAGGTCACAGCTTAGCCGGAGTGCGTGGCAAAGGCTTCGTCGGGTCGAGGTGCCAGGTGGTTGGCCATGCTGCTATTACAATCAGATTGATCACCTGGTTACGTCATGGCGGCGCCACTGCCGTCGTCACTGCAATGTGACTGTTGTGCAAATATCGCATAATTTGCTATGCAAATCGAGTCAACCGTTAATTTGCTCTCAGCCTGCGCGCAATTGCCGAGAGATTGCAACAATTTTTTCCACTTGGCACCCAATTTGGTAACTGGATTTTGACATAATTTATGAACGCAGCTCCAAGTGTGTACGTGTCACCGATGTCTGCATGAAAGATTCTTGAGAAAAAAGTTGCAGGAACTTCAATCAGCAAAAGTTACACTAACAAGCTCAATTCAAACTGTGCCGTCATCCCCCCCGAACCCATCTCACCGCGGCAGTCTAGCGCGAAAATATCAAAAGGCATCGCCAGCAATCGTCCACTTTGGCTCAGACTCAGTTCACACGCGGCAACTGGTAGCCAAGTAGTTTTTTTGGTCAGCTGCTGGTAAACTGAAACGATTTTCTGTGCCTGTAGTGCACTGGGTCCCATGTTCATGTCGCCACCAAGCCAGCGGCTAGCCAAGGCTACGACACATTGAGTCACTTGGCCCGCATGCTTCGATAGTGAAAGGTTTTCGCATAAGGAATGCTTGAACCAAAAAAACCAACATTCAAATGCCAAAAAGAAGTAGAAACAAAAAAGAGGGGTTCAAATACTTTGACAACTTTACTGAAACATTTCCATTGGGGTTTGAGCTAAATAAGCGATTGTCATTTACCAATTAGCTAAAAGACACCCAAGAAGTAGCGAGTTATCAAAACATCTTTTGCTCATAACATTACTATCGTTTATCAGATCTTTAAAGAAATCCAATTCAATATGTCTAGAAGGTACAAAGCATCTATCGGGTGATATAACGTTTTCTTCAAATTGCGTGGTCGGGAGGAGGCGTGGGAATTTTTGAATATAAACTTCAACTGCCTGCAGGTGTAAGAAGATTGTGACCCATACATGTCGCACCTCTATCTTTCTCCATCTCTGAGATCTGATTCCTCATACGGACTTCGCTATATCTACTTGATTGTTAATGCTGATCAAGAATATATATATATATATATATATAGCATAGGTTCGGAAACGAAATACAAAAAAATACATTTGCATTCGCTTAATATTATTTTGGTACATTGCACTGTGGGACTGAGTCCAATTTATTGGCCAAGACTCTCACATTTATACACCTGACTATACCTTAAATAATTATATTCCACATCAAAATGGAAAAATGTATAAAATGTTATATGTTAAGCCAGGGACCACTCGAAAATAAGTCCTGGTTCGGTTCAGTGATTCGCAAAGTCTTTACACCGCTGGTTCAGTATAAATAACATAGTATATAAAATTCGATGAAAGCCACAGCTAACGGTTCGGTTCAGGTGTGCACGAAGGCATATAAAATATTATACGCCTTCGGCGAAGTGGCTCGCTTAAATCATTTTCAAAAAATGACTCTTATATTCCCATTTTCCGAACGATCGTTCAAGTACTGGGAGCTATATGCATATAGATCATCTGATGTTGGATTCCAAAAATTTGTCTAACAATTCATGTGAGGAATGCCCTTATTTGTTGGCAAATCAAGATCAAATACAAAATTGCAGGATGCTACCATTAGAAAACAAAAAAGTTTTGTCTAACTGAAAAAACTGATTTAGATTGACAGACCTATCTTTTGATATCGGCAGGCTATACCATATAGACTTGTCCGATTCTCTTCAGATAAAACTTGGTAGTTATATTGATACAACAACGCTAAATACGATAGAGGGCCTACGATTACAAAGTTTGGAGACGTTTCCATTGAAAAGATGCAAAGTTTTTGTCACTAAAACTAGTTTTCCGACCGATTGTTCCTGTGGGAGCTCATCAGAGAACTGATATCTCGATCCGATCTCATATCTATCCGATCAGGTTTTCGGTTCCGACATATTAGTAGTGTGCAGCAAAAAGAAGAAAATTTCAGCTTGATAGCTTGGTTAAACTGAGAGACTAAGCGGTTCGCGTACGAAACAGACAGACAGACAGACGGACGGACAAAGCTCAATCGTACTACAGCATTGTCGCCACTGATCAAGATATGATATATGGTTTATGGGGTCGGAAATGAATGTTTCTATGCGTTCGCCAAACTTACTTGGTACGTCCAAAGTTTGCATTTAGCTGATCCGGCCATGTTGCTCAAACATATAGTTATAATTTGGATCAGAACCGGTTTGGCTCCCTGTTATCAAGCTGGAATTTTGCACAGAGTCTTCTTTTTGCTGCACACTACTAATATAATAGGTCGGAACCGACCGGATCGGATGACTATATCTCATGGCTCCCATAGTAACAAGTTTTATTAAAATCGGATAACTAAATGGTATAGCTGCCATTCAAAAGATAGGTCCGAAATAACCTTAGTTAGATATACATTTTTGATATACAGATTGACGGACTAGTTCGAAATATTGAAAGATTTGTTTTCACGAACTATTAATATTCATAACTTTAAAGACCATTCATTATAATAAACAGGCAATAGTTGCCATGCTTCAGATTTATTAAGCAAAAATCCTAATTTCCAATAAGGTTTGCTACACATTTTGAAAGCTAGCAATCTAAGGCTGCCTCTACACAGTTCGACACATGACGACATGACAATCTAGTAGGCCTCCATGTTGTCATGTTTTCAATGTAAATAGCTTATCAATTGTCATGTTTGAATAATGAGAAAATGTCGAATGATACTTTTAGTGTCAATACACATGATGCATAAATGAATTAATGAGTCAGTTCAGTTCACGTCGATTAAATTATTTTTTGGAGAAACAAAGAAAGTGGGAGGAATCCAATCCGGATCTTGCTGGGAACTTCGATCCGAACTTTACCAGTTGGTTTCAAAGTTCCAGAAAATGTATGTAGCTGGTCAAAAAGAGAAGAGGGTGGCCAATTCAAGCGCTGAATACACAGATCAATTGTTTATTCATGATAAAGACAAAGATAACTCTTGTCTATAATACCCCTCTAGTGGGGATAAGCCGAATGGAAGAATTTATAATATTTAAAAAGTTTAAGCTTAATAAATAAATAAATAAAAAATAAATAAAATAAATATTGGGTTTTAGGGCTTTGGGCGGAATAAAACCCCGTTGTCCAGAGCCTTTGTTTCACAGGAACTGCCTAGAATGAAATTCAATGTGACCCCTCCAAACACTTACCTTCAGGAATTTGTCGTTTAGCACTTTGTAAATTGCATCGCATGTTTCGGGTATTATATAGTCTATGCTTGCTCGAGACATCATGATTTCTAAATGACAACTCCGTCATTCTTCAACCAATTCCGGTTGAAGTCTTTCACCCGGTGATATTGGGTCTCACCAAATTGTTTTCATGTTTTCATTCTCAAAATGTTTTTAAGTTTGGCTGGGATGCTTCACAGCTCACCATATGGTTAAGTTTAGCTTGTCCACCCAGCAAGAGTGCTTGGCTATAGGCTCCTCCTCGTCGTCGTCTAAAGCAATAAAACCAATACCAACGCTGAGAATTGCCGCTCTCAGCTGGTCCTGAACTACAGACTTAATTTTTATATCTTTACGAAATAATGAAAAATAACAAGAAAGAAAGTCGGTCAAGCCCGACTATAACATACTCTGTACCAAGAATCATAACTCGAAAACCGTTCATCCGATATTCTTCATTCCTTTGGCGGATCGATAAGTTATCCTAATAACTAAATATGTCCAGAAGGAACAAGCCATCTATCTTCAAAACTGTGGGAGATATGACGTTTTTTTAAATTGCCGTGGCGGGAGGGGGCGTGGCCAAAATTGAAAATAAACTTGCCTGCAGACATTAGAAGCATATGTCCCATACATGTCAAACCTCAATCTTTTACCATCTCTGAGATCTGTGCGTTCATACGGACAGACAGACGGACAGACGAACAGACGGACAGACGGACAGACAGACAGACGGACAGACGGACAGACGGACATGGCTATATCGACTCGGCTGTTGATGCTGATCAAGAATATATATACTTTATGGGGTCGGAGATGCTTCCTTCTGGATGTTACATACTTTTGCACAAACTTATAATACTCTATGTACCTACGGTACAGAGTATAAAAACACAACTTTTTCACAGGTTCACAGTTTGATCTGGTGCTTTAACATGAACTTTAACACATTTTACAACATATTATGATATGACATTCAGACATGATTCAAAATTATCATTTTTTTATCGTCATGTCTCATGTGTCGAACTGTGTAAAGGCTGCCTAACGCCTTGGTTTTAATTTTAACACTAAACGCAGGGAAAAGTGCTATGATATTAAAATATTAATTCGGAAATTTAAGGTTTGAATTTTTTGTTAGAAGGTTTTAGTTCAAACCTTGGTGCAATTTTAAATTTTTTTGTAATTTGTAAACATTCAAATATTCTAAAAATCACATTCGACCCAAAAACTACACAAATCGCTTGGGAATCGCGTGGTTTTTATACCCAGAGGGAATATTGAAATTGTCCAGATGTTTGTAATGCATAGAAGAGAGCATTCCCGACCGCACAAAGTATATATATTCTTGGCCAGCATGAGGAGCTGAGTCAATATAGCCATGTCCGTCTGTTAAGCTATTATAACCAAACTTTGCACGAAGTCTTCTGGTACAAATACGCTGCACATATGTCGAAACCGGCCGGATCGGATGCCTATAACATTTAGCTGCCATAGGAACGATCGGTCGGAAAACTAGTTCTAGTAAGAAAACCGTTTTCAATGCAAACGTCCCCAAACTACGTATTTACTAGTTCTCTATGCTTTTCCATGAATCTGCCAAGTTTGGTTGAAATCGGGAATCTGTATAGTATAGCTGCCATAGAAAAGAAAGGTTAGAAAAATAGTCTCAGTAAAACAAAACACTTTTTTTTCAATGTAAGCTTTTTTGAAATTGGCAAATATTTTCTTATGGGCTTCAACACAACTCTCTTTTGTCATAATCGGATGACTATAGGTTATAGCTGCCATAGATTGATCGGTCGAGAAACTAGTTTTAGTGAGAAAAACTTGTTTGTTTTCAAAGAAAACGCCTTCAAAGTTTGTATTTCTTAGTTTTCTATGCTTTCCCATGATTCCACTAGGCTTGGTCGAAATCGGACATCTATATAGTATAGCTGCCATGGAAAAGTAGAGTCTGAAAAGTAGTCTTAGCGAGAAAACTTGTTTGTTTTCTGTGAAAATCTCCTTCAAATTAGTTACAAAAAGTGCTGCAAGGGTATGCAAACTTCAGCAGAATTGAAGTTAACTTTACTTTATTTTCATTGATATGATAAAATATAATATTGAGCAGTGAAAACATCGCTTATTTTATTGCGTGTAAGTCAAACAATGATAGATGAAATCATCTGTGTAAAATCCTTAATCATTCCTTTCGGGACGGGAATACAACTTTAGTTGAAATGTAACTATTTTTCAGAGCACATCATCCATAATGGCACTGTGGAAATTTCACAAGAAAAAGGTCACTTTAAAAACAGACAAGATAGCAAACGTTCCTAACCTATTTTCGGGTGCTGAATTCAAATAAAATGTCCGTTTTACCCCAGCAAAATTTGAAATTTGCATAAACGAGAGTTAAACGGGATTTGTTTACATTTTTGGATCCTGTAGCCACATTAATTGACCTATTGAATCCACATTCAGTTTTCCATTCTGCCCCAGCGGCCAATTGCTACTTTCGCAAACCTCTGGTTGATGCCAAGGCTCATACTTTATTTGTAAACTCTTTGCAGACTAGAATAACACATGGTAAAAGTTTTCGACCGATCTGAACACGCGTATCTTACCGACCATATGGTCCCTCTTGGCGAATGCGATTTTTTGGGTTTCTTTATTTTCGACTATTTTATTTTTGTTTTATTTTATTGAGCTCTGAGCTCACGTTAATTTGTTGAAAAATCCTGAAACAAGTCGCGTTTAAACGATGTTTGACTAGCCATACGACAAACATACGTCCTAGGCTTATTTCGGACATTCTTCTAAGGACCTTAAAGATATTTAAATGGCTTAGTGGAATTATGATTCCAAAGTGCGCTATAAGTTACAACGACAGAATTTATAGTATTTTATAATGTGCATTTATGAACCACTTAACCGAACCGAAACCGCTGCTTTAGCGAATATCGAGCACAGAGATAAATATAACAATCTAAAATCATGATCAAAAGTTTAAAACACTTCAAATAAATCAATAAAAAATAAAGCTTCGAAGGGGATTTCAACACATGACAAATGTATAGTCTTGTTATCTACACCACCTTGATTTAGCTTTTTGAGTGCCTAGGTGAAATATGTACTGTGATTTCTCGCTTGGCTCAATTCTTTACTGTTTTGTCATACTGTCATAGTCGAAATTCGTCTGCGCTGAGATGTCGACGACAATACCTAGGGTCCAGAGTTCAAATCCGAGAGAGAGTGGAACCATGTAAAAAAAAACCATAGGAAAAGAAACCACTAATTTTTTCAAAAAGTGATCACAAGATGTTTAAAGAATTCTAGGTTACTTTTATCCTTATTTTGGGGCATAATGGTCATAATGTGATGTCATAAAATTTAGGACCCCATGGCCTTTGGAACTTTTTTGAGTATTATTTCATAAATTCTTGGGCCAATTTATGGCTCTTTAGTCAAATTATTTATTTGGTTGTATATTTTACTGTATTTTGCAATTCACACAAATTATTTGTTCACTCAAAGATGTTATGTACTTTCCCGCTATTTTATGCCGAGCAAGGATCGGACTTTGCAGGTCTGATAAATGTTAAATGCTTTTATTATGTGAATTGTTATATTGGAATATGCTCTTTAAACTTGTATATATCTATGGAGACAGTGAAGCCACTGAAGCCTAAGCCGGTTATCATTAGAGTGTTGCCTTGCACTTTGGTCTCAAGTTCAATTTTTTTTGTTTTTTATTTATTACGGAGATTTAATGGCAAACAATGTTGTTAGCTGAAGCTTCACCGAGAGCAGTAGGACTCTTGATAAGTTAGTAAAGTGAGAACACATCTTGATTTTGAGACTTTCAACCACATATCAGGATTTTTTAAGCTCTCAAAAATGAATTTTCAATCTAGGTTATAGAGTTTTACATTTGTTCTCAGTGTGCGATCTACATTTTGCACCAACTTAATATTTTATTTATGAAAACTGGGGAAGGAAAAATCTATTTGAAACATCTTTCAATCATATTCACCAAGCACACTTACAAAAAATTCGCCATAAAAATTAGGAAATTCTCCGATGAAATCCGTCCTACGGCGAATCACCAGAATTAAGATAAATATTTTCGAGTATATGGAATTTTTTTCAAAGTTTCAGAAAACTATTTCTGTTTAAGAAAATTTGTTTTTCTAAATTCCGGGGCAAATTTAAAAAAAAGGCAAATATTTAAATTGCATGCCATTTTTTTTTTTGAGTTTATAACTTAGTGCTTATAACAAAACAATTCCACTTAATGACATCCACTTTTGATTATCTGTTATAGGCTGATTTCCAGTACAGATAAAAATGTATGTCGGGGAAATTACAAACTATTTATGTCATGCGGACTGAAAGATCTCGTGGGGTCACAAAGTCCAAAATAAAACCCTTAAAAATACCTGAAATGGCTGCCGGATGGCAGGGTCACATGGAATTGATAGACGCTTCTATGCAAAATGCGATTATTAAGTTCAAGCTTAAACAATTCGTCAAGAACATCTTAGAAAGAACTCTGATCTTGCCCAATTGAGACGGATAAATCTTTGTATTTAAATCGAAATTATCAAGCTTCGAAATAGTTCCCGGAACTTTCTATTGTCTGCTTTGGAAAGATAGTCAAAATCAAAGTTACTTCTATTCCTACCCTTATTGCAGGATCAGTTCAGTTTACTATGGCCGAACAGAAGTGCGAAGCCTTTGCACAAACATTCCTTGGGAACTATTCCAGCTCAAACAGGCAAAGCGATCATAACACGGACCAAGGCGTATGTGAACGCATTATTGAGCACAATTCTGCACTTATCAGACCCCAAAAATAGCTATCTTATAAATTCGAAGACAGCTGCGAATATAGTTAAAATGATGAAAAGTAGTATTGAAAATATGTATCTTAACGCGCTCCCGCTTCCTTCCAGAGGCCAATCCTCTTCATTCCTCTTAAAGGCCTATAAGTCTCTTATCATCTGTTAGCAAACTTTGGAAAAAGTAATTTAATGCAAGATATCCACGTTTTTAGATTCTTTGCGATGCCCGTTCCACGGGCATGGTGTTGCTAGTCATTAAAGCTGCATTCAATTCCATAAGGCATAATGGTTATTTACAAAATGTCTGGCTTCAATTTACCTCCTGAGTTGACCAAAATTGTTCACAGTTTTTTAAGTAGCAGATCCTTTTATGTTCACATTGGCCTTGCAAAATATACTGTAAAAAGTATTCAAGCGTGCTGCCCCCAGGGGTCGTGCCTGTCGCCAATTCACAGCTGATTTTCAGACCCTTAAAGACTGCACCGCATCCATATTCGCGGACGACTCCTAAATTATCTGTCCAGACCATCTTACCTCCGTAATTTCTACAAAGCTACAGGATGCTTTCATGGCTCTTCAACAGTATTTTACGAAATGGAAGATCGAAGTAAATTGTAGTAAGACCCACAGCATCTTCTTAACTAGGAAGCGGAAAGCTTCTTTCCTACCACCTAGCCACATAAATTGACACTACGTGAACATACCCTGGGGAAAAAGTCCGCTACTTGGGGGTAGTTGATACAAAAATTATGTTTAAGAACCATGTCGGCCGCATCTTTAACAAAGTAAACACTCCTATCCGAACACTGTACCCGTTCATAATCAGAAACTAGTATCGAGATGAAAATGTATTTGTTTAGATCCGTCTTTCAAGCCATAATTTTCTCCTCCGATTCACTATATATAATATTTTGGACAAATAAATTCTTATAACTTTGTAAAATTAAAAAAAACCTTTTCAATATAAGATTGAAAATATTTTCGAAATTGCAGAAAAACATTTCTAGATTTTAGAAAAAATAATATTTATAACTACACAAGGCAACACGAGAGATCTCCATAAATGCCATACACATGTCCACAAACTTTGGGCTGTCCTGATTCCAAATCTATTATTAGTTTTTTCACATCACCCTCAGTTTCCAAGATATAGCGAAAAATACGAATTCTGTTGATATGTCGACATTTTGAATTATGTGTCCCATATACACGGAACGGTTTGTCTGCTTACCACCTAAAGTAGTACTCCATACATCAAAGCCTCCTACATCTCCCAGGGCCGTGAAATAAGCGCTCCATCTTAACACAAATTGTTCATCATCAATAAATTATCAAAACGTAATCTTCCACCATGGCCATTTTTTATTAAACTGTAGCCCAGTTGTTTTCTAATTTCGAGCTATATGTTAGTTAATATGGTTTTTATTCCTTGAAGCAAAATGAGGAAAATATTAAATATTTTGTCTCTGAAGATGCTCTTTAAGTGTAATTTTAAATTACGTAGCGCTTTTTATGGATTTAACAGCATTTAGTGGAACTGTTTCTCCGAGCTAGATAGTTTTATTTTGGGGCATATAAGGTTATTTGCTCTGGAGGATACGGCAAAGTTAAGCTTCTCATACAGATAAATTGGTTCTACGCGAGTGATTATGTTGTGTAATAAGATAAGGGCCCTAAACTTTATCCATTCGATATTTTATTAGATAAAAATGTCAGCGTCAATATTTTTGCTGAGCGAACATTTGCTACGGAATATGTTATTGTCGGGCTTGACCAACTTTCTTTCTTTTTGAATGTGGAAAATTGTAAAATCACCTTTATCGGACAGCTCCGCACAATTGAGTCCACCAACTAATCAAAAATTTACATCTGTTTCACTCATTTAATGCTCAATTGGCCTGTCTGTCAAATGACTGCCAACTTTTGTTCAAGTTGCTGGAGCAATTTCTTCTCTATTTTGCCTACCTGAGATGCATCTTTCGCATTGCAACACATCGCGCTTGCATTGGCGTGTGTGGGAAATATTCGCGCTTCGGTTGTGCCGGCTTCACATAATTTGTGAGTCTTGCCTCCTGGATTACCCAACCGGTCGACAGTTGGCGCTGTGTGGGAGTACTTGGGATGGGCCAACGAAAATTGGCATTTCATTGCATTGGCATTTCTCTTTCACCGAGTTGGCTTTTCAATTAAACGCTGCCCATCGAGCTAGCATATCGCGTGTCGGCGCTTGATCGGAGCTTTATGCAATGACCAGGTCTGGCTTTGTGGGGCTATCGGTTCCTGCTTGGCATTGAGGGGCGGTGTCATTGGCCAGTGGAAAGTGAAAGGCTGTTTGACTTAAGACTTTGTGGTTGGCTGACATTCTTTGCTGGCCAGCCCGGATGACAGCATTGTCAAGGTGTTCCGCTGTCTGCAATTAGCTAACCGGTTGCCATTTCTCTTGCCGGTCTGATTTGTCATTGCTTTGTTACAGCTGCAACGATTACTGTTAATTGGCGGCCTGCTCGGTGGACTAGTTGGAGCCCAGGATTACCAGGACTACCAGGAGAACACACCGCGGCCGGCTCCGGTTCGTCTGCGCCCTAGTGCCGCTGCTCCGCAAGCGGAAGCGCAGCGTGCCGCTCCCGTGGCCATTCTCAAACAGATAAACAAGTGAGTAGGTTGATGCTGAAGTTGATGCAGATTTAATGCCCGTTTAACAGGCACAACGAAGATGGCTCCTACACATATGGCTACGAGGGAGCCGATGGCTCATTCAAGATCGAAACAAAACTGGCCACAGGCGAGGTCAAGGGCAAATACGGCTATGTGGATGAGACGGGAAAAGTGCGAGTCGTGGAGTATGGTGCGAACAAGTATGGCTTCCAGCCCTCCGGAGAGGGTATCACGGTAGCGCCACCCACTCTGGTCGATGAGACAGGCAAGGAGGAGCCGGACTATGAAGACGAACCTGCGCCACAGCGTCCACAGCGGCCCTATGTGAGTTGGTAAAGTTACACGAATCGAGTCCACTGATTGATTGAATTTCACTCCCACAGCGTGTACAGCGTCCTCAGCCGCGACCACAGCCGGCTCCACTGCCGCCCCGTCCCCAGCCTCAGCCACAATATGTTCAGTATGAGGAGGAGGAAGCGGAGCCTCAGCCTCCTCGTCGTGTTCAATACGCACCGCAGCCCCAGCACCAGCACCAGCACAGCAGCTCAATTGGTCCTGCGCCGCCTCGCCTCCAGGTGCCTGGGGGCCAGCGCACCACCGATGTGCTCTACTCACCACTGCAGCGGCCCTCCCGTCCTGAGCCCGATTACTCGCAGAGTCAGAATTTTGGAGACGGGCCCTCCAATGTGCGTGTCTCTCGACCAGTCTATGCGCTGCCACCTGCCTCTCCAGCTCCCAGCAGTGCTCGTGCTCAGGGCTTCTTAGCGCCCGCCTCCGGTGGACGACCTCTGCTGGAACCAGTGCGTTTTGGACCCACTCAGGCGCCCATACCACGACCCGTCCAGCAGATCCAGCCCCAGCCCAGTTATCAGCCACAGTCGCAGCCGCGCAATGGCGGAAGCAGCAGTCTCCTAGATCAGCTGGCGCGTGACTACGCCCTGCCCCAGGGAAATGCCCAGCCATTGCACGACATCACCTTTGGCTACTATTGAGTGACTGAGTGATTAAGTCAGGTGCTTGCAACGATTTCCATTCTACCCCAACGTTTACTCTGCTGCATTCACCAGAGATTCCTGCTCATTTACTTCTTTATTTTCTTTCCCGAGATTGTCCAAGGGATAAATAAAGTTTTATTCAATAATCACGAGCTATTCTTGAGAACCCATTCTCTCAGGGGCCAAATGCGTACAAATCCCATGGGTTTTGCAGCTTCGGGTCCTTTCGACTCGTAGACAGACAAGCCAACAAGATAGAATCTTCGTGTCTTATCATCGACAACTTGTGCAGCCATCAGAGCAGAGCCGGAGGACGAGGGGAATTTGTCATGAGTATAGCCACAGATAATGCCTGCCGAGATCATGTGTCTTCTGCTATGCAAACTGGTTCAGTGATCCAGGCTGGTTGTCAGGAGCCACAGTTTGGTCCGCGTATTTCCAACGGAGTCCACCGAAACCGTTCTGCGGTTACCCTCCACATTTTTAGCCGGTGGCAGGCAAATTGGCTGGACGTAGTCAGAAAACTGGACCTCCTTGTCAAACCTGAGTACAGCTATACTGAACGCCTTGTCCCCCAGTAGTATTGAAGTCCGGATGTATGATGACCTCTTCGACCGTATAGGCCTGGGCGGTGGTATGCACTCATTGGCAAGGTTGCAGTCTCCGGTGGTCGTGTCATCGTTGGCCAACCAGTCCCCAAAGAGAACTGCGCAGTGATCATTGTCCTGAATATGCTCACTACGCGAAGTGCAATGGGCGGAAGCAAAGGCATATCGATTATTTATGAGAACTGCCTGGCAGTAAAATGTCCATTCTGCACCTCTTACTATGGGACATCCAAATCGACCCATTCATGTATACTCATCAAATGCTGTGTTTGATCCGCCATTGTAAAACTGCGTCTCGTTGGGTCTTCCGCATTGCTGTTGCGCTGCCACAAAGAAGATTTTCCACTGGTAGATGAAGAGAGTTTAGATAAGTCTGAGAGTATCACTCACTTGTGGGTAGAATTTTCAATGAAATCAGTATTGGAATCTGCAAGCAGATTAGCAATATTTGTCATAAGATCAAAGCTTGATCGATGGGTTTGTGTCCCGGCTAAGTTGCGAATACATTTTTGCTGCCTACTTTCGGGCATTTTGGGAAATTGGGGAATTTGTTACAATATCTTCGGTTTTTTTTCGAATGATACAATACATTTTTTAGTTAATTAGATGAATGGACGTACATTTTTTTGCATTTAAGTATTTATTGGCCTTCCAGCACAAATCAATGACAAACCATTATACAAAAATCGGTCAACCACGATTGAATTTTACTCTGAAAGCACCGCTGCTGCAGCGAATATTCTTTTGCTCATAACTAGACTCGGGCTCAGTCGATCTGTGCCAATCTTTTGGTGGATCGAATTTTTATTTTAATTAATGAATATGTTCAGAAGGAACAAACCTTCTTCCCATACAAAAAAAAATGGCGATTTATTTTAAATTGCGGGGCAGAAAGGGTCATGCCAAAGATTTAAAGTAAACTTGATCTGCCTGCAAGATGCATGTGTCAAACGAACGGATAGACGAACATGGCTATATTACAGAGTTTTTTTTGCATCAGCTTGATATACTCTGTTTAACTTGGTTCAAAGTCTAAAAATCGATGGATATGCATCTTAAAAATGTTATGCTGGATTAGTCTGATTTGCTATCATTACCAAATTACTGTGAATTATCTAGGTGAAAATTTGTTATTATATTAATAATGCAAGAAACATGAGAAATTGCAAGAATTTGGAAACTTTCCTGGCCACGGCAACGCTAAATATGTAGAGGGTCCAACAAAAGGTATAAACCGAGTCGTTTTTATCTGTGGATTTCGGTTCGGTTCAGCAATTCTGAAAAGAATTGCAGTTCGGCTCACCAGCTGGAATAAGCAGTTCGGTTCGGTTTAAAACCGGTTCGGTCCAGAACCGGTTTGCATCTCTGCTTTTAAGGGTGACTTGTCGAACATTTTACAACATGTAAAACTGTCAGTCTTCTGCAATTGCCCGCTGATCTTATAATATACCTGTCATCAATCTGTATTTTCCCTGTAGTAGACAATATTTTCAATTTTCTGTGCTACATCTTTACCTTAGTTCAATCTAAGACAGGATAGATTTTTCTCAAATAATCTCTGCAGTTCTACGTTTTGGTACTGAATTTTCCAGGGCTGATTCAGACCTTAGCAGTAGGAATAACTGAATTTAATGCCTGAATTCAAGCATGTTTTAGTACACTCAGAAAAAAAAGTCTACCCAATCGGGATAGAATTTAAGCCGTTTTGTACTTGAAATTTCAAGTATGATTCGTTCTAGAGTGTACTTAAATTACGTACGAAACATTCTAAACTCGAAATATGACTGGTAATATTATTGAAATGAGAGCAAACCTTCTTGACTCAAGAACATGTTGTACTCACAGTAAGATGAAAGATTCAAGAAAAGCGAGTTCTTAGTTCAAGTACAAAATATGTTATATTGAGTACAAAATAGACTCATTATCCATTATCCTAGCTCCACAAAGTGCGCAGCAGAAAATACAATTTATTTTTAAGCGAGTCTGTTCTTAAAATTCCCAACTGGCTCTAGCGCTTTTGTAATGGAGTGATTGTAAATTTCTGGGTTAAAGTAGCTCTAACTTGCTCTTTGTTTATGGGTCTTGGATATTTCTTTGGTTTAATACAGAGACCTCGTTCAAGAACAAAGTGGGAAGTAGCTACTGTTCCTAGAATGTTTTTGGGCTGGCAATAGAAATTACTCACTTTAAGAATGAATGTTTTGTACTTATTTTGAGACATAATCGGGCTTGACTTAAGACCATTATAAGCTAAAAGTATGACTAAAAATATTTTAATCGTTCAAAATATACGTAATATATCCCAAAAGAGTCTAAAATCAAGTACCATGTTTCGGAATTGAAAAAATCGTATTTCATATAAGAATTTTGTACTTAAATCAAGTATTTTCGTACTTACCTTACTATTGACACCGTTTGTACTTAATACAAGAACAAAATTCTTGTTTTTTTTCTGAGTGTACTTCACATGAAACTCACTCATGAGTTCAATACTGAAATCATGCCGAAAATCAACTAAGGTCATAACGTAGTGGGACTGATCAGTGTAAAATCCATGGCTGAAACTCATAAAAAGGATGTCATGAATTCAGGACCAGCCCTTCCATTTCAGGGCTGATTCAGCTATGATTCAAGACTGAGCCTAACATACGGGATATGATAAATAGAGTAATTCTGTACATCTTTCGCACTAGCCCGCAGATCAATTAATATACGTGACTGCATTTAATCTGCTTTGTTTTTTCCAGTGAACAACATTTTCATTTTGCTGTGGTACTTCCTTACCTTAGTTTAATCTTAGCCAGGCGGGTTTGTTCTAAAATAATATTATATGATAAATATGGTGTATAAGATGCAAGGTACGTATTCTTTTGTAGCCGACATTCTCATTTTTTGAAGGGCATTTCTCCAGCAACTTATAGACGAATCCTGGAAATCATTGGACATTCTTCTGAGGATTTCAAAGATATTTTAATGGATTATAAGAATTAAATTTTAAAAATTGTGCTAAAAGTCACATTACCGAACCCAAACCGCGGTTCAGCTAGCTCCAAAAACCATGTTGTGAACCGAACCGGCATTATAGAATCTGTGTGAACCACTGAACTGAACCAGTACTTATTTTCGAGTGGATTGCATCCCTGCAATATATTAAAATATAATTAATTTAAATTTTAAGTAAATGTATTGCTTTTATTATTAATATTGTGTAAAGCATGGGGTGAACCTATGATCAATCCAAAACCTTCGCCCAGAAACCTCTTAGATATATATAGAACCTTAACCATTGCTAAACCAGTGAACCGGAGATCCGACAATTTCTTTGGGCTCTGCTCGAAATGATTACTTTTGGTTTCAACCGACATAATTTTAAAGCAAAAATTAGCATCTCAAAATTCCATGATTGATTGTATTATTTTCTGCTTTGATCCAAGAATGTTCCATCTTACCGTCAAACATGCTTCATATCAAACCCGATCGGCTTGATTTTTTCTCTAAGTGTATGTATCTGAGCTATTTTAGAAATGGTTTCTGTCAGCCACTTTGTCAATTTCCACTTCTTACTTCAATATTAAATGTTCTTAAATAGCTCTATTGTTGATATATCGAGATACCGTTATTGATTTCGAATTGAAAAAACCATGCATTCGAGGACCTATTTCTAGAAAGTCTCCCAATTCAAGTATCCACGTTTCCCCCACAAAAATTCCAGTACAATAATAAACAGATTTTCAATAAAAAATAAATTGCATTTCAGATTTCTTTAACGATTTATTTAATTTAAATACTTAAATTTAGGATGGAAAATTTCGCAGCACTTGAGCCAATTTTGTGATACTAGTTAATGGATCATTCGAAAAACAGAGATAGACACAACGAGACGTAGGGAGCAGGAACGTTTTGTTTAAGTCTAGGAAAATGAAGATGAGAGTACAATAATCGCAATGGGCATGGTCCATGGCTGGGTCCGGATCATCCTCTAGGCGCGACTACTGCAGATAGACTGTAAAGAGAGCGTTAGATGAGAAGTGGATCTTTGCTTGGTGTTTGCCAGTGGGGTGGGGTGGGGGTTGCAAATTTAACGAGCGGTGTTGGTAAGGAATGTAAGCAGTGCAAACAGAGAAACGGGTGGAGGAGAATAGTGCTCTGGGTCATGCTGTGCGTGAGTTTCACATTCAGAGACTAGCGCGCGCCTTTATTATCATCGACGAGTGGGTAATTCAATAAATAATGACTGCGTTATCGGTTACATAAATAAGTTAGGTTAAAAACAAACTAGGGATAAATGCTGCATATGACTTAGATGACTACAACTAGAGGATAGCACTAACAAGGCCCAAGGCCTCACACCTCCAGCACGCGGTTGAACATCAGTGGATCCTGAATCTCATAGTCTTGAGGCCGAAACAAGCCCGTTGGCCGCTTGGACGACACATGACGACGCACCTTGTACCCTCCACTGTAGCTTTGATGTGCGGACGGCGGCGGGGCACTGTAAATATATTTTGTCTTCTGCACCACCGGCGGCAGATACTGGAACGGCACCTGCTTATGCACCTGCTTTTCTACGGAGTAGTTCACGGGTCCACTTGTCCTGACGTTCTTCCGCTTGGCCACCTCAAGGGCCGCTATAATGGGCGTGAGATCGTTGAGTGCAGTATTCTTACTAACGTGGTAGTTCTCCACTCTGTACTCCTTGGTGGGTGCTGCTGGAGGTGAATATTCATAGCCCTCGTTAGGGTGCTTCTGGATGTACAACTGCTCCGCAGTCTGTGGGGGCGACTCAGGTCGCTTTGCCATCTGGTGATAGATGTCGGCAGCTCCATTGGTGGTGGGCGCATAGGCAGCTGTGATCGACTCCGTATGCGACAGCGACTCCAGAGTGCCCAGATTGTTGGGCAGTGGCACACCATAACTGTTATACACTTCAGCCTGCTCTGGCCCGGAGCCCGTGGGCGCATTACTGGTATCCAAAGCAACTGTCTTCGAAGCGGTATACTCTGTTTTGCCATTGGGCAAAAGACTGAGGATCTCTTGGAGCTGCAGAGCTGCCTTGCGTGTCTCTTCGTCGGTCAATTTCTTGTGGCGTCCATAGATGTTAAAGTCGTCGCTTCCGGCAGGGGCCACTGCGACGATTAGTGGTATTTGTTGATGGGTGTGTATGTGTATGTGTTGTTGTTGTTGTTGTTGTCGAGGCGGTGTGTATGCAATGAGTGAGATTTCATTAGATTAAGCAATTTAATCAAAGTGTGTTGTGTATGTCTATTTACATTTGGTCGGCAAGTGTGATCGTAATTCCGTTGCGTGTTAGATGACTTTTGGGCAGAGTTGATGATAATTACATTGAGGTTCATTGCGACCAATTATCGAAAGGGTTTTGGCTACATGTCATCCAAATGTATGATTTTGAAATGCTACATCTTTTCTCCTGAATGGTTACGATAAGAATTGGCGGGCTATTTAAAATTTGCAATTTCTCTACTCTTATAAAATGAGTATATTCATTGTTGAATCACTAGTAGAATATGGAAGATATCGATCTATATTACTTAAGTCTGTGTACCGAAAAACTTAAGCCTCTAAGACCTGATTTATACGGTGAAGCAAACTTCATGAAGTTCTCTCAGTGCTTTGCTCTTCTCTTTTTACTCTTCAAAAATGGCATTTATTAAAGTGCTTTTCTAAAACACTTAAAGATTTCAAGCCAAAGAACTCAACGACTTAGACGAAATAATATTATCGTTTTCAACATGATCAATATAGCTCAATACAAATTTATGAACTAGTTTAACAACCATATTTGTTATGAATGAAGTAGTAAAACGCAAATCTAACCGGTTCTTAAGCGAACCCCAGAGATCAGCTTCAGCTCGGGTACGAACCGGACACAGAACACAGAACTGTGGAATTGTTAGTCTTCAGACGAATGTCTAATTTATATTCCAAAAATGGTCATACGATCGAAGACTCCATGATCCAAGTTTTGAAACCAATAATAAGGATTGACAGGTAATGGAACCGGTCAGAGAACTGAACTTAAGGCTCTCCAGTTTAGGGCTCCATGAGAAAGCAATCCTAACTAGCTTGAGGGGTTACAAACAGCTAGTTCTTTTGAAAATAGATTTATTTTATATTATTATCCAAATAAATTTTTTCGAAGAAACTCTGACATTTGTAAAGCCGAACTGATCGGTCTCAAAATTTAACACCAGCTTTAAAATGTTTTGTTCATTTTTGCCTATATAATTTTAAAGGTATTTTTAGGAAAATTCTTGAAAATTTTTATTTTCCGGCCAATTAACTGTATGTAATAGTTAGTGCGAGTAAGTAAAAGAATTGTCGAGTAGTATTTGCCGAGTGCAATTACAGATGAGAGCGCATTTTTACTCAAGTGTTATTTTGTTAACATTAATTTAATATTTGTTTTGTTTATGCTTCAAGTTAACGTTTGCTTTCACCGAAGGATGGGACCTGAGATCGACCCCGCCTACGAAACACACATTTTTTTCAAACATAAAGAGTGCTGAAGGGTACTTCGCGTATAGCACTTCCTCAAAACTGATTTTTCTCTTCAATCTCAAAAATCGGAAAATTCTTTTGAGCTAAGATAAAGAACGGGAGAGAGAGCTTAGCATAGGACTTGGGAGAACATTCATAGTCCTTGTTTTGGCTTGATACTTAGCCCGTAAATCAATTGGGCTGCTATTTGAGTCTCACTGAAAGATGACGCAATTTAAATACGATGAAGTTAAGGGTTTCAATCATCGTGAGGTAATACTAAGCGGTGGTTCCGCAGGTGGTAAATTCGGTAAATGATTACTTTAACCTGTAATCATAGGGTGAGGGAATCACTTGTGCAGGTCTCTAGTATGTAACCCCTCAATAGACCTGATAATATTAGAGATTTAGCTATTTTTAAAAAATATTGCAAAGTTACATACCATCGATATTTTTAAAACAAAATAATACCGAAATGATGGTAAAAATACAGAAAAAGTTGGCTCTGTGAAATAAGACCACGACCACAAAATGAAATGAAATGAAATTTGGGCCGGCAAATCCAAATGAAATAAGACCCCGCGGCCTTAATTCATTTTACAAAAGAAATAAGACCGCCCGGTAAAAAAAAATTCATTCCGCGAGGTCTAAATTCATTTACTTTTGCAAAATGAAGTTAAATAACGCGGCTTCGTTTCATTTTGTGATCGCGGCCTACATTGCATTTGGCAAAATGAAATTAGACCGCCAACCGAGGCTTTAATTCATATATAACTTTAGCA
This sequence comes from Lordiphosa andalusiaca, assembly GCA_035044965.1. Taxonomy (NCBI): domain Eukaryota; kingdom Metazoa; phylum Arthropoda; class Insecta; order Diptera; family Drosophilidae; genus Lordiphosa; species Lordiphosa andalusiaca. The sequence continues at coordinate 65,818 of JAWNNM010002573.1, forward strand.
GCGTGAAACATGATTCAGAGGAAATTTTACATAGCTCAATCGAATCAGTTCGTGGATCTATGGGTTGAAAACTACTGGTAAATATAAAAATATCCTCTAAAAAGGTACAAGATCAAGTCAATAATTCTCTAAGCAGCTTGAGAATACACGGTATTAATTTGTTCTTATAATCGCTTGGGATTGAGAAAGTACGGATTGTTTTTTATTGTCGCAAGTCGCTAAAGTAGCCTTAAGTCACTTGTCTTGTAGAGCTGAAATCAATTAGAGTAGCATGGAGTCAGCATGGATTCCAATTCTAGGGCTAACCACGTTGAATGTTTGCTAATCATAAATTTTCAAAAGTACATTTCCAAATTTTATCATAATGTTTATAATTAAGAAACGTTGCAGCATTCTCACACCCATTTTCTTGGTTGGCATTAAGGCCTTACGATTAGAGGCGCTTTACACTTTTTGTACACTTTTTAAATGATTGAAAGATGATCAACAAATGATTTCCAATTTTAGTTTGTTAGGATGACATACTTTAACTATATATTTTTATACATAATTAATATTACGCAAGGTTTTTTATGGACTATTTAATGGCTAATCGCTAAATTTGTAGATAAGTAGATAAATATCAAGTATGCGACATGTTGCCACTGTAAATTGCTGTTTAAATTGCATTAGTACTAGGGTTTGTTAAGGCGCATCGATGACGTGATAAATTATTAATATTTTGAAACGGTATTTTATGTACATTAAAACTATTAATGATGTTTTTTTTTGTTGTCTGCTTTGATGGCCAGTTACCTAATAGTATAGGAATAGACCCGACGAATATATATACATTGATAGAGAGTCGGGGTCGGAGTCGGGGCATGTTAATATTTGCAGTATTTACAATTTGCTGTCACTTGTGGATGCCTTTTTCCACCAACTACAAGCCAGCTGATGCTTTCACTTTCGTCTGGTCGCTTGTAAGTGCGGAAGCGATATGCGGGCAAAAGGGAGGTGGTCGGGGAAGGTGGGTGAGTTAGTATGAAAATAAATTTGAATGATTGTGATTGCAAGTTGACAAGACAATTCATCGCCATGTCATCGTTATTATTTTTTGTGGTTAAGGTGATGCGGGAGGGGGGGACAAAGAGTGAATAGATTTTAAGCAGCTTTGATACCCTTGCAAAAGATCGGCCATTCCGGTAAGATTTGTGCTTAAGACAGATAAGTTCGCCGTTCAATTTGCAAGGACATACAACTCTGCTTTCAGATGTTAGTGAATTTTTACAATTTATGTACAATTGGCGGTCAAGACTCCCGTCTAAATTGTCTTGGAGGAGAACTACACACCATCTTGTCCATAGCCGGATGGCAGATAATTGCTTGGTGGCGCCTCAAAGGCCGCATGACCCACACTGAATGGCGCTGCACCGCCGCTCACATAATTGCCGCCCGCCGGTGGCAGATATTGGTGCGTGGCGCTACTGAATGTGGGCGGCTTTGACGGCGGACCATAGTTGGCATGACCACTGGGTATCTCGTATGTGGTGATGGCTGCAACGAAACCAAAAGTGCACACAGTGTAAGCCAAAATGGGGCAAAACGGGTTGGCAGCGAAAACGAAAGTTGCTGACTCCCAGGTTCGATGGCCGACCGTTCCGATTTGGAGTTGCCTCTTCCGTTTTCGATGGGCATCATTTGTTGTTATTAGGCGACTTAATTGCCGTGCATTTGCTTCGGAGTATGCATTGCATAATCCAGCTGCGCCGCCAGTTCATGGCCCAATGAGCATATACTCACTCTCTGTGTGGAGAACGGGACTGGAGGTCTGCTTGTGGCCGCTGCTGCCACCGGAAGAGGCTCCCGACAGCGAACTGAGCTTGGCGAATGGATGCACAAAGCCGCCGCTGGAGTGACTAGTTCCATAGGTGTGCGAGTTGATGTGCGCCGAATTGATGATGGATTTGCCCACATCGGTGACCTTATCGCCGGAAGCGGCCACCAAATTTCCGCCAGCACTCAATGCATAACCGCTCCCCTTGATGAGCTGACCCTTGAGCGCGGTCACGCCTCCAGTTATGGCCTTGACAGCCTGGAAGATGGTGTTCAACACGGACTTCTTGAACGACCACGGATCATAGTCCACAGAGTTGCCCTACATTTGAGAGAAAACCAATTTAGCTTGCTGGACAATTGAATGTTCGTATGGATAAGCTTACATGGACTACAACCTCCTTGTAGCTCTCACCGCCATGACTGCTGCCGCCCGAGCTTCCTGAGGCTATGGAAGCGGACGCCTGCCCAATGCTGGACAGCAGGCCGGACTTCAAGTGCGCCACATAGTCAAAGCTGCCCGATCTCTTAGATATCTGTGACTCCTTCACACTCTCGCCCTGCTCATTGTCCAGGTCTGTGTCCTCCAGCGAAAGTGATTTATCGGCGGCCGGATGAGCGTGGCAAATCAGCGGTAGAGTAGCCACCAGCAGGCACAGTCGGAGCACCTGCATTAATGTGGAAGAGGAAGTGTCAGTTGCAAAATCGGGAGCTGTTCATAAACTAGAATCGTGACAGTCATAACAATGGCCATAGAAAATGTGGAAAATCCAATGCTCAAATAGTGGCCACATACAGATTGCGGTTACTTCATGGAATGCATTCATCTGTCATGCCACACAAATTGTGATTCGCCACACAAAAAATAAATAACTCGTAATCCTCGATATGCAGATGTCGTCTGCGTTGAATGTGCTGCGGTCACAGTTGAGCGCATTCAGTTGTCGGTGGGTGGCGGGGGGTGGGCTGTTTAGGCCACGCTGGGCTTTTGTCTGCATGGTTACAAACTAATTTGAAAGCCCTCAGCGTTGACATCGGTTTCATGCTCCATCAAGATGAAGATGGAAAATGATTAATTATTACGCCTCGATGAAATTGCTCAATTCAGTTAAGTAAAACGTTGGCTTGTTAGTTGTTGCATAACCCAAACGTATTATGACTCAGGCTGCTTTAATGTGTAAATTATAAATGAGATATACTAAATACTCATCTGAAAAACCCCGATCCTATAGCCATTACTGAACAGCGTACATTTTTACATTCAAATGAATGGGTGGGCGTGGTAAAAGTTTAAAAATAAACTTAAGACCTATTGTTGATGCTGGTCAAGATATACGAATTTGCACGAGCACAGTGTAACTCTACAAGTAATGTTTCAGTGAACTATATCCATTAAGAAATTAGAAAATGTTTCCAAATTGATTTCTTAAATGTAGCCAGACATTTTCCCAAAATGTTCCTAAAGCAAGCCTGAATCATTTCAAAACCCAAAACTGCCAAAAATGTAATGAAAATGATCTCGAAATGATCTTAAAATCAGGGCTAAATAATTTTGGGAGCTTCAGTTCTCGGCGTCGAACCAAAATTTACCAATAGTTGAGGTTCAGAATTTAGAGGTTCACGGTTTTTCGGCCAAGGTTTTGGTTCAAAACTGGATCAGGCTATTCTTTATAAAAGTTTATGTATTAATCGACCGTAAATCGACATAAACTGTAAGGAAATTTTTATTTAGTCACAATACTTTATATAAATAGAAACACGTTCATATTTTATATATTTATATAAGGTATTGTGGCGAATTAATAATTATTTCAAAATGTTGGATACAGACCTTCAAGTAAATGTTAAGCTCTTCTTTTATGAATCATTCAATAAGCTTTGGAGTCGAGGATCTTAAATAACAGAGGGTAATTTGGGCGGGAATCCTAACGAAACTTTTTCATAGATGATTAAAATAAGCTTCCTGCCGATTGTAGGACACTGTCTTTTAGTTTTTTCAGAAAAACAGAGTATGTCGCCGGTTCGGCTCAAAATCAGATGCTCAAAATTAAATAAAATTGTTTTTAAAGGCTTGATTCCAGATGACATAAGAATTATAACATAAGCAATTAAATATGAAATCATTTCAAAAGTGTTTCTATTCATGTGAAGTTCGACCTAAAAATATATTTTCGTGCGTTCTAGAAACCATTTTTTAAATGAGAAGAAGATCGAATGTTCGCGAAATGAATCAAAACAAATAAGGGCACTGCAGTCGAGTGCCCCGACTACAAAATACCCTGTTCATTTGCTTTCATTTATTTGTTTTTGAATGTAGCCGGTTATGTAACTGCTATTAAAAACTCATCCTGGAAGTAGGCCACACTATCTAGTAATTTCAGCGGCTTTAGACCCAACTAACGTCAAGCTAAATTGTTTCGCTTATAACTCCGGTGTTTTTTGTCCGATCTGATTGTACTTTTCAGAATAGATAGATATTGGTCCTAGCTTGATGTATACTAAACCACGAAACTTGAAAATTGTGGATCTGACTGTTTTTTAGGTCTAGGTTGTGACGGTATATTGGTAAAAGGAGGGGGACGGAGGCGAATTTTCCAAATCTGAAACAAACTTGATCTGAGTACGGCATGCATCTTTCTTCATATAAAAATTTGTGGCTCTATCTTTTATAGTCTCGGAGATCGACGCGTTCATACAGACAGGCAGACAGAAAGACGGACGGACAGACGGACAATCGGACATGGCTATATCGACTCGGCTGTTCACGCCGATCAAGAATATATATACTTTATGGGGACGGAAATGTTTCCTTCTCCCTGTTACATACATTCGCACAACTTCATGAACCCCCTTTTCCCATTTTCAATGGGAACAGGGTATTAAAAATGTTTATTGGAGAGCTAAATTTTATTTACACCAAAGCTGCAAACCTACACAATTCTGAATGAGATTCGGTCTGGGTTCGGTTCTTAAAGCAGCTTTCTTAGATTTTTAGATCGTTATAAAAAATATGCAAATTTAAATGTTGAAAAAGCCTTCAGCCTACGAAGCTATTAAAAATATAAATGAATTCCTTAATGGATTGAAAAGATGGCCTCACCTTTAATTTACTTAAAAATAGATACTGATTTGTTTTGTCATTATAAACCTAGTAATGTGGCTTTTTCCCTCTCGAAGTCGTACTATGATAAATTAGAGAGTTTCCCATCATAATGCTATAATTCCGCACCCTTAAATTTTTTTATCCATTCAATATATTGTGTTATTAGGCGTGGTTTGAAATGAAGCGACATCAAGCAATTATTAAATGATTTGCAGTGAAAGTCTGAAGATGGGAAGCTAACAGAGACGTCACAATATTGCAATGCAATGACGTGTGCCATTCACTTGAAGACGAGAATATCGCAACAGAGGATGGTACCGAAAAATATAGAAGCAATAGTATTGACGAAGTCACCTTCGCAATTTGTTCAAAGATATGAGGTACACGCTGCTGAACAAGGAGCAAAATTATTCGATTCAAATTACTGCCACTTGAAATAGTGAAAATATTTATGAATTAATTGAGTTCTTTTTTAGATCGTTTGGACAGCATGTGCACGGATAGGAGCAGTTCCATCCGCTGCAAAAAGGTTACGACTAAGAAAACATGATTGCAGTAAGGTTTTTAATCTCTTTGCGCTTTTAATTGCCATGGGCCAAAATGCATAAAAGTTACGGCTTTTTACAACAATAAGTAAGTATTACCACTAACATATCTTGAAACTAAAATTAACTAAGCAGTTATTCACTCAGGGAAAACTCGCATAGTAAAACCTAACACAATAAAATTTGATTTTTCTCTGCCCCTTGTGTTTTAAAATTAAATAAGAAGCACTTTAAAATGACTTAAAACGTGTTTACACGGCAGGGAATTGCCACTTCAGAATTTCACGCGGTTGTATTTTTGCCAAATTGCAGAAATATATTGAAGAATACTTTTAAGCAATTCAATATGTATAAGTAGTATTATAGCCGGCTTGCAACCAGGCAGCAAGGGTGCAATTGCATTAACGCTTAATCAGTCGTGAAAATATAAAAATCCAAGTGTAAATATTAATATCAGGGACCGTAAATTATGATAGCTTGTAGATTTTTCATCCTCAAAAATCATAAACTTGGACTATCCGCATGAAAAAACGTATTATTATAAAATATATTTTACGTACATACGTACAACCGTATATATTTCGCTATTCAATTTATTTTTAATTTCTTGATTTTTATTTTATTGCTCAATCAATAATGATCATTTTTTTAAAGTAAAATGAATACAAATCAAAAACAATAATTAATTTTTTTAAATCCACAACTTTATTTGTATATTCAATCTTGGCATTGGGTTCTATTGGTTCGACTTGATTTACTTAAGCATCAAGCTTGCCACAATTTCTAATACACTTGTAGTAACCCAGCGGCGTACAGCTAAATGTGTTCTGTGGAAAATATGCATTACGCCTGACGGAAAAGTAATAAGCTACAACTTCTGTTTTTCCAAGGCATACCAAACAGACTGCGGAAGCTCTGCATTACATTTTATAAAAAATAATACGCATTTGTAATGGAATGACGGTGGCAGTTCGGCTCTAGCATACTTCTTATGTTACTTAGTAATGCTGGTTGTGCGCACACCGTTTACAAAGCGGCCACGCATATGGCAAAGTAAGCCGGACTGTATGGGATTATTTCAGGCATACAGAATGCAAAGTAATGCAGGAGTAATCCATTATGTAATGACAATTTACGCCGCTGGGAATCGACATTTGAGTAATATTTCTAATAATTATTTCTGAGTTTTATGTTAAAAATCAAATTTAATCATTATTTTTTGAGTTATAAAATAAAAATCAAAAATTATCATTAATGTTGGATTTTTATAAAAGAACTCATAATGCTTACGGTCCCTGATTTATATATCAGAGCATTTTTACCTGATTGTGGGCTTAGTCATGGTCGTTTTGTTAAAACGATAATCTCTTGAGATTATATCTTATTTAATTTTTTGATCAAATTTCTTCAGGAATGATGTAGCTGCTTGTTGGGCCAGCAAAACTTACATACCTTTGATGTAATACCAAATAACATCTACTAAAGCAGTTTACACTGAGAGTCTAAGTCTAATAAGCTACATTTGGTTCGAAATTTGGATAACATTACTTATGCCGGTACTTCATAGCCATCAGGGAAGATTCTAAATAAAAGTGGGTTTTGGAATCAAAAATTGCTAACAGCAACAAATCAAGTTATTTGGAAAACAAGCAACAACGTACGTTTTATATACAATTCCTATACGCCCAGGAAAAGGTGCCTTTCCCTTTTCTCTATTTAAGGAAGTGTCCCCACAAGTTAGGCAAATAGGTTTCTTCCTTTTTAAAACTTTTCCCAAAAAAAAATCCTCGCTTCGAGTATTGTCATCACATCCTTCTCCCAAAAGCACCTTTTGCGATTCTATTTAAGCAAGCAGATTAAAGAAAATTTATAAAATGTACATCCAAACTGATTTCGGTTTCATTAAGACTTCGTGCGCATACATAATGTCACTTGGGAGAAGTCGCATAAATTATGTCACTGCCAGATCTTCGCAATTATTGTAAAAGAATCAACGTTGTTAGTCGCCAACTGAACATAATTGCGAATGTTTTACACATTTGAAGTATAACTAAATCTGCCATGGCTGATATTATATTAACTTTCCATCAAGGCAGTGATCACCACAAATTTCTGCAGGTGAATACGCTTTTACCTGTATCAACTATAAAAGCAACCAAAACAAAGCCAAGATTTAGCTAAGGCTTTAACAAACCATAAGATGAAACCAATTTCATTTGGTTACTTCTTCAAATAGACATAAAATAGTATTTTTCTTGTCAAAGAAAACGCCTTGAAACTTTGTATTTCTAAGTTTGCTATGCTTTCACCAAGTGTGTTCGAAATCGGACATCTATATAGTATTGGTGTCATAGAATGGTAGAGTCAGTCTTAGTGAGATAAACTGTTTTTTTTTTCAGCGGAAATGTCCTTCAAATTAGATAGAAAAACCAGCTGCAGCGGTATACAAGCTTCGGTTAAAAATGATATAGCAGCACTTGAATTCCTTTCTATAAGTTCGAAAATTAAAATCCCCTTGCTATAAAAATTAATCCAGATTACATTAAGAACAAACTTTCCAATAATCCAGTAGTTAAACGGATTTGGGAGCGTGAGGCTTTTCTAGCTTTTACTGTATTTTTATGAAGGAATCAACTTTGGGAGGGTAACTGTTTTTTGTCGTCTAGTCCGTTTTAAGAACCTTATTATTAATCATCAGGTGTGCTCTTTTTAACGATTAAGTAAGAAGTAGAATTTTCACAGATATTAATATATCCACATTTTTTGCACTTGGCACCCATATTAGTTTTTATAATGTTTTTCACGGAGGGAAAAAATCGAACTTTGGCACAATCTTATTAAACTCTGCGTTCTTATGTTACAGAGTGTAAATGCATACATATTGCACAAAAAGTATGCATATGCATTGCTTCAAACGTCAATTATACAACAAACATTTTTAAGCGACTTGTACCCTAGAATTTAAGGAAATTGTGTGGTATTGTGAACACTTGGCTCAAAAAAAATACCCCATCGGCAGCGAATTATAATTAGCCAAGAATAACCAAGAACCTGCTGCTTTATTCTCTTTTCTTTTTCTGTAAAGGACAAATGTCTTTTACCGTCAAATAAATATTTCATATTGGGGCAGACTGAGGGGTAATAAAATAGTAGATTCATCAAAACTTATTCAATAACGAATGATTTCAATCTCCTATTCAAATCCCAAAACACTGGCCTGATTAAAAGGGTGAATTTTCACTTTTTGGCCACTTTCGAGAATATGAATATGTTTTCAAACTCAGATATCACAAGCGACTTTGGCTACTGTTCAGTAGGGCTACCTTAACTTAAAAATTCTGGACAAAAGTCTCCGATGGACTGAAGTTAAGAAACACTGTGGCATACTCAGATTGCCGGAGGTCAATAACAACAAGCTCTGCCTATGCTAGAGCATATCGATTATAGAATATTTCAGAGTTATCCCGCGAGTTATCCCAGAGTTATCACACCTTTTATTTTTACCGCTAAGAACTTTGCGTCCTACGTCTCGCGTTGTAAAAAATAAAAAAGGCAACAGTTGATAATTAATTCACTTTTACTAGCTTAAATAAGTTGTTTAATATAAAGATCAAATTGGGATTACGTAGTTAAGTACCAATTTTTTGCAAATCAAAACTATAATCTTATTTGGCTTGAAATGTAAAAAAAAAAACTTATATAGTTCATTCTTTAAATGATGGAAGGACCTTCGAATCAATAAAGAATATATATTATTGATCGACATCAACAGCCAAGTCGATATAGCCATGTTCGTCTGTCCCAGATATATGTTCGTCATATCTCCCACAATTTTATAGATTTTCTATTCTAATTTCGATTTTCGACACGCCCCTCTTGCCCCGGCAATTAGTAAAAAACGTCATATCTCCCACAGTTTTATAGATAGAAGGTTCGTACCTTCTGAACATAGTTAAAAATAAGTATTATTGATCAGCGTGCACAGCCGAGTCGATATAGCCATGCCCGCCTGTCCGTATATCCGACCGTCCGTCCGTCTGTCTGTGTGAACGCGTCGATCTCAGAGACTATAAGAGATAAAGCCACAAATTTTTGCATGAAGGCAGATGTATGCCGTGAGCAGATTAAGTTTGTTTCAGATTTCACGTATACCTAAAAATCCGTAAGATCCACAATTTTTAAGTTAGATCCTCTTGGTTAAGTATACATCAAGCTAGGCCCAATATCTATCTATTCTGAAAAGTACAATCAGATCGGAAAAAAGAACAACGGAGTTATTTGCGTAAAAATTGAGCTTGACGTTAGTTAGGTCTAAAGCCGCTGAAATGGATAAATAATGTGGCCTACTTCCAGGATGAGCCTTTAATAGCAGTTACAAAAACTGGCTACATTCAAATTCAAAAATTAAAAAACAAATAAATGAAAACAAATGAACAGGGTATTTTGCAGTCGAGGCACTCGACTGCAGCGCCCTTAATTGTTTTTTGTTGATTACCTTCTTTTTTTACCGATCTGTTTTCTGTTTTGTAGAGGCTAGTTGGTATCACTAATATGAAGTGCCTTTTATAAAGTATTAAGAAATATGAGCTGTGATGAGCTTGGAGCCGATGCAGATCTTCTCTTCTTGGAATAGGATTCGGATCACAGAATCATTTGTGGTCAATTTCTCATCTTCTAGATAGCGGCAAAGATAAGTAAAATCTAGCCGGAATTATTAGCATTATATATTTAATAACTAATAGATTAACATTTTTAACTTTAGCTTTGAAAACTTATTGCTTCCTCTCAACCAGCAAATAATGTTATTTGTGCTACCAACAAATGTCCAAATGTTCTAAGAATCTGTAAGCCAAGCTTTGGACTAAATCCTTACCATTGTTAATTAAAGGATCCGGTACGAGCTTAGACTTTCTATCGAGCTCAAACAATTTTAAATTCGATTCTCTATCAGCACCAATTATATCCCCCAAGATAAAGTTGGATTGGAGCTACTACAGCTAGTAAGCCAATTTGCACTTTTGCAATAATAGTTTGGCAATAGTTGACATACATTCTGTTGAGGTCAACAAATCAATTGAAAAATGTTCAATTAGCAATTTTTAATATTTTCCACGAGTCGTTTTTAATCATTTTTTTTTATTGTTTTTTTTGTTTGTTTTTTTTTTGGCGGAACGGCCCCCATCTCACGCAATTGGCAACCTTTCCCTTTCTATGATATTGGATGGCGTAACCTTAATGTCGGTCATTAGGCACATCCCTATATGATGTGGTCAGGGCATTTGATTGTTCGCCGTCCCTCTTCATAAACATTTGGTCAATGCAATTTGCATATAAATGCACTTATTAAATGCAGACTTCAGTTTGAATATTTGTTTCGATTGAAAGTTTAATTTGTGACTGCAGTTGTGAGGGCCGTTTTCCAATCAATTTTGACGTGAGTTAATTTGAAAAATGCCACCTCATAGGTAACAGACAAAAAATAGCATTTTCATAACTGTGTTTAATTGCCTAGCAATAATATTGGATCAAATCGTTGGCATATTGAACTCTTGGCCAATTAAGTGAGCAGCCACCAGCTGGTAGAGTTTTTGTCAGTTTTGTTGTGTCTGGTAATGGTCAAGCGTTTGGCTACTCAGCCACGTTAAGAGTGAAAGCGTTAGCCGGCTCCGCTTGTCTCCGCCCTCTTCGTCTTCTCTTTCGTGTGGTTTTTGGTGGGCATATTCAATTTACATACTTTTAACAGATTACTCAACCGTTGACAATCCGATAATATTTGTGTGAGTTAAAATAATTGCGGTAGGTTGAGTGCTCGTTTATTATATCTACATGTCTGCCCCGGCTTTAGCAAAATGATTTTGCCAAATATGAAAGCCAGCTGCTTGAATGCAGCAACAAAATAATGACGACAACGTCGTGACATCGTCTGACATAATAATTATTCATGACATTTTACCCTCACACTCATCCAACTGGGACTGCATTTCTTTTCAGTTGTGTGTGACATAAGTTTGGGGCCAGCGAATGGTCAAGTGTGAGGTGTTTTGGATCAAATGATGAAGGCCTCTCTCATGCCCCAACGAGCAGCAGCCGCTCAAGTGCAGCGGGGCATCAATTCGGATTTTTGGGTTATGCCAGCTTGCATAACAAAAACGATACAAACACAAATGAATCTTCGAGTGGATCCCATCACGCAGCTCTATCTTAGCTAACGAAGTCAACCATGTGTGGCGGCCAGCCCCAAACGAGTTTGCAGAGAATGCCTTTGCACTTGAACTTGTTTGCCAAAGAAATTGCATAAATGTGTGCTATGCGCTAATTTGGCCCGAATCGCTTCGACTTTCACTGCCAGGATCCCGTCCGGCCAACTTGAACTCACCTTCATATTGTGTGCGGTTTGTTTATGGGTTTGGTACGTTGGTTTTGGGAACTTGGATTAGCCAGGTTGCTAATCAAGATCACAATTCACTTTTACTGATGACGTATTCTCCCGTTTGTTTTCGTTTTTCAATCTTCTTCACACAAACTTTCTTCACAGAGCAAACAAGCAATTCGCACTCTATTGATGTACACGCCTTCGCGGCAGCAACAACACTTCGTTTCCAACCGTTTCGTTTGCCGTTTCGAGTGTAACACAACAACACCGACGACCGCACTGAAAATTTCACTTGAACACAAAAACGCTCGCGACTTTCTTTCTACGGCTCGTGACGCTTAATCTGTGGGCTCCCTCCTCGACAATGTCTGCGTTCGGACTGTGCTCGAAATTCGCTGCGGCTGCCTCTTTTAAAGAAAACGTGGAGAGCGCCTGCGCGGCTGCATTTCGAATGCCAGTTGCGCCGCAGCTGCTCTTTGGGATGAATCGAAGAGCCGTCCAAATGTCTATTTCTCTCTTTAGTTTTTATTGTGTTACAATTTTTGGCAATATATGGCCGACATTTGCCTCAATTGAGCTTGACACTCGAGCAAGGAGGGGGCGAGGGTGAGGTTTTGTTAACCACACAGATGCGTGAGTTGACGTCGACTTCGACTTTAACATCGGCGGGTTCAATGCGTTTCAAGTGGCTGCAGCAACACAAACTGTTGCAATCCGAAAAGAGCAATGCGGTTCATTAAAATATGTGAGCTAAACTTGCTTAATTGAAAAGACTGCGTTGAGTTGGTTTGTTTATGGCGCTTTGGTGACATGGCCAATACCAATAAATTGGGCAACAATCGTGGTGGCCAGATAATATTGATAGTCATCAGAAAGAAACCATGGATGATCAATGGTCGATAATATAGTCAAGATCATGGAGAATGTTTCTGAACGTTATCCGTGACTGAAAAGTTTGCAATCTGGCAGGCCTTTGTACTAATTTAGTAACAACAAGAAAGAAAGTCGGTCAAGCCAGACTATAACGTACTCTGTACCAACGAAAATATTCGCTCAGCATAAATTTTGACGTTGCCGCAGCGAACATTCTCTTGATCATAGCTCGGTAACGCCTCGTCCGATCTTTATCCTTTGGCGGACTAATAAATAATCCTGATTACTAAATATGTCGAGAAGGTACGAACCAGCTATCATTAAAAGTGTGGATGATATCACGATTTTTTCTAAATTGCGGGGCGGGAAGGGGTGTGGCCAAAATTGAAAATAAACTTGATCAGCCTGCAAGTATAAGAAGGTTTTGTCCCAAACACTTTAAACCTCTTTCTCTTAACATCTCTGAAAGTTTAACCGGGCTTCGTACTTGTTTGGTTATTTTCGCGAGTTACTGATTTGTCAGTCACGGTAAACGGTTTGAAACATTCTTTGTGATCCTGCCTATATTCTATACCATTGATTATCCATGGTTTCTTTTATCGCTGTTCAAAACTAACGTACTTCATCGCGGTCTTGAAAAGCAGTAAGTTCCACTTAAGCATTGATCCTAGCATGATTTTCCACTTAATTCGCAGCCAAATACTTTGCTATTCATATTGTGTATCCTCTTTTGTTCCACGGTTTACTGAGTCGTCAGCCATAGTGAATGGGTATGAAAAATATCACTCACCACAAAGGAAAAAACTAAAATCGTCACAAACTTTTTTTTAGAAATTCGGTTTATAATTTCTTGAATTTAGAGCAATTTTTCAAAGTTTTTATCTAAATAGTTTCTTAAATGAAGGGCGAATTCGCCTTTGACTACCAGAGAATTTAAAAAAAGCGCCCTAAATTTAAGAAAGCGTATTTCTCAAATGTAAAAAACCATTTAAAAACTCGAGCTAAAATTTAGAAAAATGAACCTATACAATCGAAATGTTAAATCGAACACGAAAGAAAGTTGTTCAAGCCCGACTACAACATACTATGTACCAAGGAAATTATACGCTCAGCATAAATTTTGATGCTGCAGTAGCAGCTAAAAACAGCGCTGCGACTGAGCTGCAGCCGTTCATCCGATCATCTCTAGTCCTTTGACGAATCGATAAGTTATCTTGATAACTAAATATGTCTTGAAGGAACAAGCCTTCTATCTTTAAAACTCTGGGAGATATAACGTTTTTTCTAAATTACTGGGGCGGGAGGGGGCATGGTCAAAATTAACAAGAAAGAAAGTCGGACAAGCCCGACTATAGCATACTCTGTACCAACGAAATTATACGCTCAGCATAAATTTTGATGCTGCAGTAGTAGCTAAAAGCAGCGCTGCTTCTGCGCTGCTGCAGCGAACAGTCTTTTGATCATAACTCGAAAACCGTTCATCCAATCTTCACCATTCCTTTGGCTAGTCGATAAGTTATTCATATTACTAAATATATCTAGAAGGAACAACCCACCTATCTTTAAAACTGTAGGAGATATGACGTTTTTTCTAAATTGCGGGGGCGGCAGGGGGCGTGGCCAAAATTGAAAATAAACTTGATCTGCCTGCAGACATAAGAAGCATATGTCCCATACATGTCAAGCCTCTATCTCTTACCATCTCTGAGATCTGTGCGTTCATACGGACAGACAGCCGGACATGACTGAAATGACTCGGCTGTTGACGCTGATCAAGAAAATATTATATATACTTTATGGGGTCGGAGAAGCTTCCTTCTGCATGTTACATACTTTTGCACAAACTTATAATACTCTATGTACCTACGGTAATGAGTATATAAATGTTAAATATATTGCAATTCTCAAGTATGAGTTTCCTGCATTCGGAATATAAAAGAGGCAACGTCCCGACTTCAAGTCCCAGACAAGGTTAAATTATAAAATAAAATAGTGATTACTAATTATAATGTGATTTTCAGAAAGAAAACTGTTGTAAACCAACAAAAAGAAAATATCCTATATATAAGAGTTTGCTGTACGCGTCTATGTGCATTCTTCCTCTTCTATCCATAAGTCCCCTCACTCCCTTCCCTGTCTTATAATTGGAAAATATTTTTTTTTTCAGCATTTTGAAATAATCACCTATCGACATTACCATTATTGGAGTTGCCAAATTCGGGCTTAGGCTGATCCACATTTTGAATTTTTGCAATCAAAATCCCTTGAGAATCGTGGACCTCTGCTTTAAGAATCTGGACAACTCCGCTTGGACAAAACCGCTTGTTAATATTACTTTTTTTTTTGTGCAAGCGTCTGTGAGCCGGCTCAAGAGCAACAATTGATTCAATATTCAACAGAAATCAAGGCAGGTTTTAGTACATATGGACAGTAATGGTGGTTTACGCAATGTTGTACCAAATTCCTCCCTGCGAATCCCATCAGTAAGCTTCAATTTTGTTACACCATCAATCCATTTAAAAATATTATTTTTATTAACCTCCCTAAGAAAAAATACTTTAAAACTGCAAAGATGTTTTATTCCTTAATGATATTTAGCTCAGCTCTTAAGACACGATAGAAATATGCCATGGTGTTAAAAGATTTAGCAATGTAACTTTAACTTTGTTGTTCAATAGTGACTTTTAATTAATGAGAAAGTCGTCACGGTATAAGTTTAATGAGGCCAACATTTCTTGATTACATTTTTAGAGGGTATGCTCCCTTGTACTTACCAATGTACGTTTTGTTTGCTTAATTGGGAATCCGTTAAGGTTTTTATTACAAACATTTTGGCGGGCCTACCGGGCTTAAGCGACCTATTTTGATTTTAGTCGAAGTGTATGTTTTTGTGTAACTTAGGGACGATTTCTCATTGTTTACAAAGCTGCTATGTGTTAGATAAACACAGATTTTGCTCTATTATTGGTAGGTTTAAGTGACAGAATGTTTTTAATGCTTTTAAATATGACACCTGATCACCGGTTAGCTCCAGTTTTAAATGATAAAATTAATAATCTGCAGAGCCTTTTAATCTGAACTAGGTTCGTCCAGTGGTCAAAATTAACGATGTGCACTTTTAATTCTAAATTAATGTGTCAAAAAAATTAAAATTATAGTTTTTGTCCAACTAGAACATCTGAATCGGTTTATAGCCCTGCAAAGCCTGATTATGATGTATTCCAATTTTCAACAGTCAACCAACATTTGGGTAGCTAGCTTGGCATGGTTTGGTCTCTTTTAGACCTTCTTATAAAGTTCTGTAATGAGTAAGTCTTCAAAATTGTTCAATGTCTGACCGCACAAAAGTGCATTCCTTTATTTTTGAACCCGACTTCCTGGGAAACGTAGCTTGGCGATGGCCCATTGTTTTATCAGCTTCTGTGAAGTTTTCCAAAAGATCAAGGAAATCGTGAAGAGGCAGAAGAATTACATTTTCCTTTGCCAGCAACTCAGTGGGTTTTATACTCTTTAACGAAGGTACATGGAGTATTACAAGTTTTTGCAAAAGTATGTAATAGCCAGATGAAAGCATATCCGACCCTATAAAGTTTATATATTCTTGATCAGCATCAACAGCCGAGTCATGTCCGTCATGTCCGTCTGTCCGCATGAATGACAGATCTCAGAGATGGTACGAGAAAGAGGTTTGACATGTATGGGACATATTCTTCTTATGTCTGCAGGCAGATCAAGTTTATTTTCAATTTAGGCCATGCCCCTTCAGCCCACGCAATTTAGAAAACAGGTCATGTCTCCCACAGTTTAAAAGATAGATGGTTCGTTCGACATATTTATTATCAAGATAACTTATCGATCCGTCAAAGGAATGGTGAAGATCGGATGAATTTCGTTGGTACAAAGTAAGTTATAGTAGTTTGACCGACTTTCTTTCTTGTTATACCCTTGCAAAGGGTAATATAATTTTTTCCCAAAAGTTTTTAACGCATACAAATATTCATTTCCGACACCATAAACTATATATATTCTTGATCAGGGTGAAGTTCTGAGTCGATTGCGCTTTGTCCGTTCGTCCTACGCGAACATTACTCTCAGTTTTAATGCTATCGAGCTGAAATTTTGCACAGAGTCTTCTTGTTGCTGCACGCTACTAATATGTCGAAGCCGACATATGGAAACGTCTCCAAACTTTGTATTCATAGGTTCATATGTTTAAATGCTTTTTATAATATTGCCAAGTTTAATGAAAATCGGTAAACTATATGGAATAGCTGCCATACATAAGATAGGCCAGAAATACAGTCTTAGTTAGATACACTTTTTTGTTGCTTACTTGCTTGTGTTACATGATTTCACCCAACTCTGCGAATTTTTATCCAAATCGGATGACTATATCATATAGCTCCCATTCGAACGGTCGGTCGGACAATTTTTCAACTGCTTACAATGTTCACATCAAAGGACTCATATGGTAAAATTATTGAAGTTATAGATTTTGTTTTACTATGGTAAAATGATACTATCCCAAGACTTTTATCCAACGAAATTTGTCGTTAGTCGAATGGTAATAAATGCCCGAGATTCCAAAGCACGAGGAGTTGTGGAAAATGCCCTTATGTATTCAACGTGCATCCCTAATATATAATTGAGTTTCTTGACGACCCACCCTGTTTAGACAAGAGTACGACTCTACTGCCAGCGACAGAAGTGCATAAGGGTGGCATTGACCACTGTTGTTTCGACATTGATTCTGACGCTAAAACATTTAAGTTTAAGAAATGTTTTCTTTTGTTTAAATAAAGTTATTGGCCATTTCTCTATATTTGCATGGCTTATTTCAATTGTACTCGCTACCAAGGTTGCAAACCGGTCCGGAACCGAACCCCTGAGAACCGGTTCGGCTCGTGTTTTTCGGGATTCGTAAAATCTGATCTAGTAACCGACCATACCCGTGAAACTTCACATATAAAGGCAACCTGTTAAATACATATATATTTTATGTTATATTAATGCATTGCCATTTTGCCGAACACTTTATTTCAATTCCAATGCTTATTAACTTAAACTAAGCAGTTACTTAAAGCTGTTTTTGTCATCTAATGGTTTTGATAATTGAAATAACTTATTCATTTATGTGCAAGCGAACCAAGGTTTGAACCAGAATCTTGGGTTCAGGAGTTCCAAGAACCGTTCCTCGAACCAATCCTTGGCTTTTAAAATGGGTTCGAGCGCCCCGATCGAACCTCATAGATAGTTTTAAAGGTTTGCAGTCTTGCTTGCTACAGCCTCATGAAATATTTGAGATATCGGATAATCTTAGAAAACTGCCCAAAGACAAAAAACTTGTTTTTGGACTTGACGCAGCTAAGTGCACATGCTCTGTTTATAAATTAATGATCGACAAAATGTGTCTAGTATGCAATTATACAGGAACTAAATTATATAGATCTAGCGCCCAAGCTTCAATACTTTTTTTCTGAACTAATTTAGTTGCGATCGAACTCTGACAATAACCTTGAACGAAGGGAACCCCTTGGATGGTGACCCAAACCTCTTAATAACAAACTATCCGAAACTTAACTTCAGTTGCCCCGCAGCATGTGTCAAGGCAAAGTTATCTAATGTTTCCAAAAAATGATTTCAAGTTAGTTTTCTTGTTCAACACTTAATAAAAGTTCACTGTCACTATGTCAGAGACGATTACAGCTGAGCGAAACGCCAGATGTAGCCCAGTTCAAACTACGCTGAGCAATTAAGGCAAACAGACAAGCCCAAATAATAACAACATTAATAGCATCAACTCCCTGCCACCCGTTTCGCAATTCGTGACAGTGACTGGGCAAAAAAAATAAGTTAACAATTGTGGTCCTACGTGGCCATTAATATGCAGACAGGCCTTTCCGCTTTTAACTCCCACTCCCCCTATTACTCCAATGCTGTGGTTATCTAACCACATGTGAAATGTACGCAGACTGCAACTGCAGAAATGCAAATTGAACATGAAAAACTTATGCCAAACACAATACTTAAGTACTTCGCAGTTAACAAACTGTAAATTTGCTAAAATGTAAAGAAAAACAAGCAAAACCAAAGAAAATGAAAATGCGAGAAATTAAATGAGAAACTCCTTGCATGTAATAGCCAACGCTTACAGATGTTAATATGTACGTACAATGTGTGTGTGTTATAGCTTATGCCACCGAGGGAGTTATGCTGCCGAGATTGAAAAACTCGTGAAGTTGGCCAGGCCAGCCATAGGGGTGCACTATGAGAAAAGTGGACAAATGTGATAAAGTTGTATTATGCAAAACTTAACATTAGCAGGCATTTAATTACCATTTTAGAGTGTTTCTGAACCAATATATCAACCAAGAACGCATGCAAATCTGTCGGTGCTTTGCAACAGAACCGACACGGCCATTACACGGAAACGCACGCCTTTGTTTATGGTAATGATTCATATTACCTAAAAGTTGTTTTTATTATTTCCATTAAATGAATAATAATAATTTTTTAAGTCCAATTTAAATAAATAATATTATTATCTCAGCATAAACGATAATAAAGAGTCGTGCGCGTCCGTGTCAAGGCCAATAGCACGAAATTTGTTCAACGATTCGTGTTAATATCGTTGACTTGCAAGTATTTATACCCGTTATTAAAAGAGTAAGAACTGCAAATGTATGTAACAGACGGAAGGGAGCATCTCCGACCTCATAAATTATATATTTTCTTGATCAGCATCAATTGTTGAGTCGATATAGCCATGTCTGTCTGTTTCTATTCGATTGGCTACGTCAGTTTGAAAGCTATCGACACCACTCTTTGCACAACGTCTACGCTGCACAAGTATCGAAACCAGCCGGATCGGATGACTATAGCATGTAGCTGCCAATAGGAATGATCGGTCGAAAAACTTGATTTAGTAACAACCATCGAAAGTTCCGAGAATCGATAATCGTCAACGTCGATAGTATCGAAAGTGCTATATATTTTGTGATATTTTTCATTATAACCAACTGATCCTGACATTTTAACTTGGATCTTCGTGTTACACATATAAATCTAACAATCTAAAAGTACAATAAAAAGAATTGATACGAGCATTTCTTATTTACTGGAATAGTGACACCGTTCGTAATTGAAAAATTAACTCCCTTCATTTCAGAAAAGGCGATTCAGTGTCGAAGGTAGCTTTTCGCAAAATACGGGAAGAAAGTCCATGTTTAAGAAATTTTTTGGTGGATCTTAAAGATATCAATTATAATTAGTGCTATCTCATTTATTTTATCCTTTAACATAATGAAGTCAGGCTTTCTAGATTTTTCGTTTACGACTTCGTTCCCTGTGATTCCAGACAGGTATCCTGCACTTTCAAGGAAATATTTGGTTAAGAATGGCCGTTTCGCATTGAATATTTTGTTTACATTTTTAGAATAACAACAGCAGTTGGCCCATTATCTAGAAATGTAAGATGAAATTCAATAGTTTTTAGAAATTTATTGTATTCATCAACTGAAACATTCTTGAAGAACTCCGAAAATTCTTCTAGAATTTGTTCATGATTGGTAAGCCGCTCACCGAGATCCATACAGAAGACGTTCCGAAATGGCATACAAATTGTCACCCGAAACTTAACATCTGGACTCGCTCGATTTTCCTGCTTTCTTCTAAGTCCGTTTATGTTTTGTCTCAAATTGTCTATCAACTCTTCGTAGACAAAAGGACATAGATCTTGAAAATGTTCAACAACTTGAAATTTGGAAATCCATCGTGTCAAATTTATTCATTTAATGTTTTTTGGTGGGACTTCTCTGGATTCTTGGATGATATCTTCCAAAATTGACTTTTTTTAGGTGTGTTAAAGAAAATATAGATTGCTTTTACAATGATATGGCAATATCTGATAGCTGGTACGTTGTTCAAAGTGGATTTACAAAGCCGGATGTACAAAGCATAATTACTTCGTATCATTGCCTGAGTATCATTATATATTCCCGACGTGTTCCCCCGACTAATACAAAATGAAAAACTAAGTCCGAAATGTTGAAGATTTTTGACCACCAGCTACGCTTTAACATTACCTGTTCATAAATACACCATGTTATATACAGATAACTTAAAGTTTATTAATTTTTTAACTGTTGCAGAAACTGTCGGGTAGCACCCGACAAAACCTTCGCGCAGTTTAGCGTAAGCTTATAGACACCTGCTCAATCGTAGATACATTTTGCATTTCATGAGTTACAACTGAGAAATTGGTTTGTGCTTTGAGCTTAGCCACAACTTTTTGAGTCATTTTTTATACTCTGTACCGTAGGTACATAGAGTATTATAAGTTTGTGCAAAAGTATGTAACATCCAGAAGGAAGCATCTCCGACCCCATAAAGTATATATATTCTTGATCAGCATCAACAGCCGAGTCGATATAGCCATGTCCGTCTGTCCGTCTGTCTGTCCGTATGAACGCACAGATCTCAGAGATGGTAAGAGATAGAGGTTTGACATGTATGGGACATATGCTTCTAATGTCTGCAGGCAGATCAAGTTTATTTTCAATTTTGGACACGCCCCCTCCCACATATCTCCCACAGTTTTGAAGATAGATGGCTTGTTCCTTTTGGACATATTTAGTTATTAGGATAACTTATCGATCCGCCAAAGGAATGAAGAAGATCGGATGAACGGTTTTCGAGTTATGATCAAAAGAAACAGAGTATGTTATAGTCGGGCTTGACCGACTTTCTTTCTTGTTTTAGCATGCATCGATGACTTTAGATGCTCTTAAAAATCTGTAATACATCAATTTTATACAAAATCTCCTTTCTTCTTCACAAAGTATTATTATTACCTAAGTACCTTTTTCTTTTGCCCTTTTCCAGTTGCTAAATTTAGTTTTTGCGAGCTGTTCCAACGGCTGCTGTTGAAGCCCTTAGGAGATGCAAAGTCGGAACTAAATATTATAAAATGCTTATCCAGTCGAACTATATTGTAATGTCATTAGAAATAAGATGGGACAATTTTACATCCCAACTTATTTAATCTACTATAAGTGCACAAGTCGTTATTTTTAAGCCTATTTCGGGAGCTACTAATAACACCGACAAAGACCTACACTCACTCTGCTAAATAAGCATGAATCAACCTTAGTCTCTAAATCCAAGTCTATCACGTCATTCAGCACTACCACCAAGTACACCAGGTAATCTTTCGCTTCATTGATATTCTTACATTTTATCAGCCGGCATGAATTAAAATCAAGGCTATAGGGAATTTTGAAGTCGGAGCACTCGACTGCTCCGCTATTACTGCTTAATTATTTTCCCATAAACCATTATCTCTTTCTTTGCCCTGCTGTTTATGCGATTGTCAACAAAAGACTCGTGCAATCATGGCAAAAAAAATGCCATCGTTGCTCGATTTTAATAATTTGTTATTTGATTTAAATTTCCGATCGTTTGCCAAAACGAGCGGGCGAGTCGACAAATGGCTGTCAGTTCAACTTGAATGCACAGAAAATTATTTAAAAAGCCTGAAAATTTCAGGGCATTGCGTATAAGCCATGCCAAGAAAATGGAACCGGTCAAGTCGAGCAGGAAGGAAGCCGACTTGTGGATACTCACTGACAATGACCGCTAAATTGTAGCGCGAGTTTTTGATAAGCGCTCGCAACAGTTACTCAATTTCTGGACCAATTTTATTACACTTCAAAAGGTGCCTGGACAAATCATATACACTTTCAGTCAGATCCGACTTCCCGTGATTATTGTTGAAATATTTCATCTGTGAGCTACACACATGTGCCATTATTTTGCACTCACTTTGATGGAGTACGTTTTGGTTGGATTTTTCTTTTTGTTAATTGACGTGGGCCATTGCAACAGCTTACAAACACAAATATGCATGAGCATGTTGTGAAAAGTTTTCAGAGTGTAACGTGAAATGCGATAACAGGCCGTCGCACATTGGGAAACGTTAGAAAATCGCTGCCACTATAGAGGCCACTTCCTGGACTTCCTGTTGCTCGTTAGTTGCGCAATGAACTTCAACTTCAATGCCTGGACCGCGTGCGGGGCGACAATATTTCGAATCAAATTGGGGATTGAACCCGTTTCTTTTGGCACTTTTGGCGGAAGTGGCCGCACGCTAGTGTGTCTGTAGGATCGCTTGGCCAAGGAGCGCCAAAGAAAGAGATGAAAAGTGAAAGTCAGCTCAATGCTAGAGTAAATATTTGCCCAGCTCTCCATTGTCGATCCCCCCCAAGAGATTACTTAGAAGGCGCGAATGCGACTGCTGATACATGTGCGAGTTGGATTCGTACATCTCTGGAATGGATTATGGCGATGATGCAATCCGCCGACAAATTGATATTGGGCAATAGCGCTCGTTGCGTCCTGCTGTCTGCCAAATTTTACGGTTTTTTTCTGTCTCTAAGACCGTCCCCAGCCTGTGCAGCGTTGCATGTCGCGTGGTGCTGTCATGGTTAAAATTGCAAGTGCCTCGTTTCCCCACCACGACGACCAAGTGGTGCGTCCACATTTTTCCCAGGTGGCGCTTTAATTGTTACTGCTTTTACATATATTTTATTGAATGTGCAATGCGTTTTCGTTATTTATCATTTAGTTGTCGGATAGCTCCACACACACACTTATTCCCAAGTGTTTGGCTATTTCACCATTTTCTCGTTAACTTGACCCGAGTTACGAATCGTTTGCTTGACTTGCCATGACTTTGGGGTCCATCACTGAACTCGATTAGTTAATCTGAGGCAATGCGGGTTCCTTTTTTCAGGTGGCAAATTGGTTAATACATTAAGTTAACACTTAGGGATGTCTCTAATGAAGTTGCCAGCGATTTAATTAATAACTATGAGGAGAATAGCGCTGGTCATAATAAAAATGAGAATCAATTATGTTAAGTTCTTTACACACGCCAAGTGGTGCTACGGCGATGCTGTGTTGTACCTGTGAATGGTGTACTTTGTTAAATAAAAAGTGATTATTTCAAATGTCGGCATGGCAATGGCAGTCTGTCCGTCCATTTGTTTCTAATACTATCCCCTATTTCAATTATAATATTGCAGAGCTTTTATTGAAATTGTCCAGATGTTTGTAACGCGTAGAAAGAAGAATTTCCAACCACATAAAGTATATATATTCTTAAACAGCATGACCAGCTGAGTTTTTATACTCTGTACCGTATGTAACATCAAGAAGGAAGCATCTCCGACCCTATAAAGTATATATATTCTTGATCAGCATCAGCAGTCGAGTTGATATAGCCATGTCCGTCTGTCCGTCTGTCTATCTGTCCGTATGAACGCACAGATCTCAGAGATGGTAAGAGATAGAGGTTTGACATGTATGGGACATATGCTTCTTATGTCTACAGGCAGATCAAGTTTATTTTCAATTTTGGCCATGCCCCCTGCCGCCCCCGCAATTCAGAAAAAACGTAATATCTCCTACAGTATTAAAGATAGGTGGGTTGTTCCTACTAGATATATTTAGTAATAAGGATAACTTATCGATCAGCCAAAGGAATGGTGAAGATTGGATGAACGGTTTTCGAGTTATGATCAAAAGACTGGTCGCTGCTGCAGCTCAGAAGCAGCGCTGCTTTCAGTTGCTACTGCAGCATCAAAATTTATGCTGAGCGTATAATTTCGTTGGTACTGAGTATGCTATAGTCGGGCTTGACCGACTTTCTTTCTTGTTGTAATATGATTCGTTCTTGGGTATATTTACATTCATTGCGATACATTATATAATATAACCGCAAACCGGTTTTAAACAAAAATCAACGTCCTCGAATTAAAAACGTTTTTTACTCACAATAAGATGAAGAATTCAAGAAAAACGAACTATAAGTACAAAAAAAGTTAGATTGAGTCAAAAACGAGAAAGCTAAGCTAACTTCGGCTGTGCCGAAGTTTCTATACATTTGCAAGTGCTCGCTTAAATAATTTCAAAACATACTCTTTTTCCCATTTTCCGACCCATCGTTCGTATGGATAGTCATCCGATTTGGCCAAAAATTTGCAAAATTATGTGAAATCATGTGAAACAAACAAATACAAAACTGCAGGATGCTACCTTTAAAAATCAATAAAGTTTTTCTAACTAAGACTGTTTTTCAGACCTATCTTTTGTATGACAGCTATACCATATAGTTGTCCGATTTTAATAAAACTTGGTAACTTTATAAAAAACCACAGAAAACCAAAGAGTGGCTCCAAAGAGTCCAGAGCAACGGAAAATGCGAATTATTTTAAATCAAGTCTGTTCTCAAAACTCCAAACTGGCTCTAACACTTTTGCTCTGGAGCGATGGTATTTTACTAAGTCTGAAAAGGCTGCCAGATAACTTTCATACACAAATCTGGCAGTCTACCAGTGTGTGTGAACGCACCCTCATAAAATTCGTGATGTAATTCAGAGAATCGGTTGACCAAGCGCTTTTGATGCATACATTTGGTATTTATACCCGAAACTCGTAGAGTAAAAAGGGTATACTAAAGTCGTGCAAATGTATGTAACAGGCAGAAGAAGGCATCTCCGATATCATAAAGTATAAATATTATTCATCAGGATCAATAGCCGAGTCGATATAGCCATGTCCGTCTGTCCGTCCGTCTGTATGAACACCTAGATCTCAGAGACTAGAAGAGCTAGAGCAACCAAATTTTATATGTAAGCTAGTATTGTCTGTAGGCAGATAAAGTTTGTTTCAAATTTTGGCCACGCCCCCTCCCGCCCCCGCAATAAAAAATGTTGAATATCTCCTACAACTTGTAAGCTATCGAGCTCAGATTGCAGTGTAGTGCATGTGGCCAATATGTACAATCTCACAAATTTTCATAATGATCGGATAATAAATGGCAGAGTTAAAAAAACGTTGCATACTTATCTGAGCCGCAACACTAATTGCCTTGAGTAACGGGTATTTCGAAGTCGGGCAGGGCCGACTTTAACTTACGCTCTCGTTTTATATAGAAAATTGTTTTGAGGACCAATAAACTTTGCGAACCCACACATTTTGTATTATATTTAAGTAAAATAAGCTGAGAAAAAAGCCCTTTCGAGTACGAAAGTAGTCAACATAGAATTTGTGAAAAAGAAAATAACCTTGGCCTATAATTAGGGTATTCACGAACCCCAGTTGAGCTGTGGATTTGTTGAATTGAGGAAATTTGTATTCTGTACATGTCAAAAACAGGAAAAATAAAACAAAACAATTCTAATCACATGCAGTGCTGCAAACCAACAAAAATATTTGTATCTCCGGCTCACTGGCTCGAACCAGAATTAACTAACGGTTCGGAAGTTAAAGGTTCGAGGTTTTTTGGAGAAGGTTTTGATTTGAACCTTGGTTAAGTGCATGCTTTATACAATAATTATTATTTTTGTGTTCTTAAAATCGCATTCGACATAGAACTACACAGATCGTATAGGAATTGCGTGGTGTTTGGATCGGAATCGGTTTTTACCAGACATGGAAATATTCGATATATAATTTGTTGTTAAGAAAAATTCCATATCGTAGTTTTTGTAGAAAAATATTACCAATTTAATG
>JAWNNM010002575.1:0-11811 GCA_035044965.1 Lordiphosa andalusiaca
TACGGGGTTTGGTTGAAAACTGATTTTTGTGAAACTGAATATTTGTCATCGTTCAATAAGCCACGGAGCTAAGAAGTTTCAGTCGAGTTGAGTCGAGTTCAATGGTGCTAACTTCGGTGAATACTGCATAAATCTTGACCAATCCCAAGTACCCTACTTTAGAGCAGTCATGCTCTCAATTCCGGAGTTATCATCTGCCATGGTCTGATCTTAAATCACTAAATTTTAGGGATTTATATCAATATTACTCCGATTTGACCAAGATAAGTTTTAACAAGAAAGAAAGTTGGTCAAACCCGACTATATTATACTCTGTACCAACGAAATTATACGCTTAACATTAATTTAGATGCTGCAGTAGCAGCTGAAAGCAGCGCTACTACTGAGCCGCAGCGGCGAACAGTCTTCTGATCATAACTCGAAAACCGTTCATTCGATTTTCACCATTCCTTTGGCGGATCGATAAGTTATCCTGATTGCTATATATGTCGAGAAGGTATGAACTATTTATCTTTAAAACTGTGGGAGATATGAGGTTTTTAGAGCGTAGCGTTTTAATCGCGTTTTAATCCATAAAACGATTGTCTTTGCGACAGATTTTTTTGCTACGCTTTTGACTTTGCAAAGTCAGCATCGTTTGTGTGTGAGCTCACTCAGTGCGTGCGTGCATATGTATGTATGCAACTTTCATGTATGCAGCAAATCATATGCGCTCTCTCATACTCTCTCGCACTGGCACTCTCTGCTGCCGACGCGTTCGTTTTTTTCGCTTGTTGTTGTTATTGTTGGCATTGTTAACGGACTACTTTTTGCCTAATATTATATTTATTATTGCATCATGTCTCTGCTTACACTGGAGTCTGCTAACCAGTGTTGCCAATTTAACTATTTTCGCACTAGATCTAGGTATTTTGTAAGGTCGAAAGCCAGAAAGTCTGTGCAAGAAAGCGATAGCAGCATGTGGGTTGTGAGCAGAGTTCGCAACAACCGGTCGTCTCTTTGCAGTTGTCAGAACAGAAAAAACGGTCACGGTTTGCAAAGTCAGCGGCTTTGGCCTATACAAAACAGCCATAGCAGCGTGGTGGGAGATTGGAGGTGACTGAAAAAGTGATCAAAACAATGACCGAAAAGGTGACTGAAACAGTGGCTTTAACTATGACTGAAACAGTTACCGAAACAGTGACCGAAACAGTGACCGAGACAGTGACTGAAACAGTGACCGAAACAGTGACCTGTAGTGATCGAAACATTTGGCGCTTTCAGCAGATAAAACCGATTAACGACTACTGATTTACGATTTGCGATTGCTGATGATTTTTTGCTGAATGTCATTGATTGGCAAGTTTAGGCTATTTTCTGGCTTTATTGTATTTTGTCCACTCATTTAATGCACAATTTTTAAGGAATTTTAGCAACAATTTTTTTGGTTATGCCAAGTTTCATATCAAACAAGAAAGAAAGTCGGTCAAGCCCGACTATAGCATACTCTGTACCAACGAAATTATACGCTCAGCATACACAAAACGCGTTCTAACTATTTCGCGCGCGTAAATTACACACACACACACATCCACACAAGATTGCAATTTGCCTAAAACTTATCTCACTATATTGATAAGTTTGTTTTTGGCCTATTAAACTAACACTAATACTAAGATCGAGTTAGTTAGTTATTTAGACAAATAATAAACGAATCACACACACACTCACAAACGCGCGCCTTTATTTATTTATTATTTAAAACACGTAATTTGATTAAACCGGACACGCTAAAAAACGCCTTAATATTTTTGTAAATTTTCGCAATGAAAATTGCGTTGTAAAATTTAGAAATTGCAAAGAAAAAGCCTTTTTAAATCGCAGCCACAAAATTTCGGAAGCGTTCGAGATAGTCGTACGAGTCGAAGTAAGGAAACTACGAGTAGGAGGAAGAGAGAGAGAGAGAGGATTGGCACGCGCCGCAGACAAAAAAAAACCTTTGCATTTGCCAGAGCTAGAGATGGGCGCACATCGAAAACTACGCGGGACTCCGGAGTGACCAGAATGACTTAACATCATTGTGATTGCTTGATATTATGTTAGAATTAAAGAACTAGACTATTTTTATATTATTTGCAATTTAAACAATCCTCGTCTTAGTAGTCAGATGGGTATCGGGCGATATATTTGTCCCGCGACCATCTCTAATTTCTCTCTCTCAATATTGTGTATGTGGGAAAGGGAAGGGGGAAAATGAGAGCGTCCCAGTTAGCTGCAAGAATCCAATTGGATCTAATGAGCTAGCCATAGCTGTTAGGTTTTGTATAGGATTTCGTTGTTGGAATTACTCAGACAATATATTTGCAGATTTAATTCATTTAAAAGGCGGAATTTTTGGCGGGGCGGGGTCATCACACCCACAACGTCCAATATGAATCGTTAAATAAAAATTTGTCCTAAAATATTGTTGGCTATCACTTTGCTGTAAAGCCGTTGCTCATATATACATACATCTGCATACAAATGTATGAGTTTTGCCGCTGCAGGAGCAGGCCAGATATATTGAATTTCCGTTTGCTCATATCTTTACTACCGTTCATCCGATCTTTACGATTCCTTTGGCAAATCGAACAACAATTTTTATTAGAAAAACTGTGGGAGATATGACGTTTTTTCTAAATTGCGGGGGCGGGAGGGGGCGTGGCCAAAATTGAAAATAAACTTGATCTGCCTGCAGACATAAGAAGCATATGTCCCATACATGTCAAGCCTCTATCTCTTACCATCTCTGAGATCTGTGCGTTCATACGGACAGACAGACGGACAGACGGACAGACGGACATGGCTATATCGACTCGGCTGTTGATGCTGATCAAGAATATATATACTTTATGGGGTCGGAGATGCTTCCTTCTGGATGTTACATACTTTTGCACAAACTTATAATACTCTATGTACCTACGGTACAGAGTATAAAAATTGTGTCAGGAATTTTTAGTTTACCTTTTCGTTTGTCCGTCCAGCAACATGAACAAAGTCCATACTTTGTCTTGATAGCGGCGTTTCGAAGGCGTGTGTGGTTCGAGAAACAGCTGACACACAGCTCAGGAATATAATTACAATTATTTTGGAAGTAATTTGTCAAAAAGAATTGAGGTAAAAACTGTGAGGAGAAAATTGCTTTGATACAAGCAGTTGAGGCAGACCATGTCTTTGACGAATCACAGAAAAAACGCATTTTGAAAACATTTCTGGATAAAGCACAAGTAAATAAAGAAGGTAAGATACATGTTATTGAGTTTAAAGTTATTAAGTTCATGTGACTGGTTTGACCTTTGTTCTTAGTAAGCCTGCAGTTTTTTAGCCGGCTCGAGGTCATATTATGCTTTCGCACAACTTTAAACAGAGACGCAACACCACAAAGGAGGCTGGTAGATCGTACCGCGAATTCTTTCGCAAGTGTTGGAGTTTCAAATCAGATTATAATTATCCTTCGTAAAGAGCTTCGCTCGTACCGGGTGTTCCACGACGCCCACTCTTTTCTTCTAAATTGCGGGGGCGGGAGGGGGCGTGTCCAAAATTGAAAATAAACTTTATCTGCCAGCAGACATAAGAAGCATATGTCCCATACATTTCAAAACTCTATCTCTTACCATCTTTGAGATCTTTGCGTTCATACGGACAGACAGGCGTACATGGCTATATCGACTCAACTGTTGATGCTGATCAAGAATATATATATCCTTCTGGCTGTTTCATTCTTTTGCACAAACTTATAATACTCTTTGTACCTACGGTACAGAGTATAAAAAGGGTAACTAAAGAGTAAAGAGGGTATTCTAAAGTCGTGCAAATATAGGTAACAGGCAGAATGAAGCATCTCCGACCCCATAAACTATACATATTCTTAATCAGCATCAACAGCCGAGTCGATATATCCAATAAAATATGTTACATTTAAAAAAAAAAAGGGAATAAAGAAATATTTTTTAATTTCAATGTGCAAAAGACAACCACTTGCGTAGGAATGACCGTAATGGCCTGCGGTGTGATACTCATATTTTAAACTTAAAGACGAATCTAAATGCAGTTAATTTGGGAACTGAATTTAAAGTAAAGAAATTTTGTATTTTAAAACTACGTAGAGAAATGATGTCATCTTCCATCTGTTTTGTTTTCGGTGTAGGTGTAGTGACCTGACACCTGCATCATTCTGGCCAAAGAGATACTCAACGCACGCAAGGCCGTTAATCTGCAAAATTTGGTCAAAATCGGATGACTTATGTTGATTTGGTGCCATAGGCAAAAACAGTTAATGTTGTAATGCTTTAACATTTTATTTAATGAGCCTTGGCTTGTGTATTAACATGAACAGCATATAAAATAAAGTTGTGAACAACATATGTTTTCATAACATGAAACTTAAAATTAACAATTTCAAATTAAATATCAAATTTTAGTTGTTTTTTACATGAAATTTAAGAGATATAATGATATTTAATACACCATGGGTGTTTCCAAAATTAAAATAAAAAGTATTTGTTGGAATTCATTCAAAATATAAGTGAAATTGGGCACGCTTAGTGGTGTGAAAAAGTCAGAAGTACGTAAGAGAGTCTTATACAGGGTTGCCCAAATTCGACGGACCCATGTTTTTTTTAAAAAAATCAAAGAAAAAAAATAAAAATTTGGCGGTTGGCAATCTTAATCATTTAATTTGTTCCAAGTAGATTTGTTTACATCAATTTTTGAATATGATATCTCTCAAATGGCCGCCTCTGGCGTTGATGGCGTATTGTGCCCTTTTTCAGCATTTTCCATCGTTTTCGCCAACATTTCGGCCGGAATAGCGGCTATTTCTTCACGAATGTTGTCCTTGAGCTCTTCTACGGTCCTTGGCTTGTTAACGTAAACCTTTGACTTCCCCACAAGAAGATTTCTTCAGAAAATCGATTGTTATGCGACTTGTGTGCGGTGGAGCGATGTCTTGTTGAAACCAGAACTGCCTCATACGCTTTCGACGAATAATTGGCATCACAAAATTGGTCATCATGTCGCGATAACGCTCCTGGTTGATGGTAACAGCATGGCCATTTTTATTTTGGAAGAAAAACGGCCCAATGACCGTTTTCGCACTAACGCCGCACCAAACTGTGACTTTTTCGTCATGAAGAGGCACTTCTTGAATCTCCTGAGGATTTTCAGTGGCGTAAATACGGCAATTTTGCTTATTTACGGTCCCATTCAATGTGAAATGGGCTTCATCGGACATGATAATTTTGTTTTCACAATTGACTTGTTCTGTTGAATGTAAATTTCAACTATTTCAGAGCGCTCGCGGGGCGTGTATTGTTCCATGGTAAAAATCTGCTTGGACTGACGCTTCAAACGCGGTATGTCATTAAGCGATCTGACATCTCTGTCAAAAGTTATGGCGTTGCCAGATGGGTCCGTCGAATATGGACAACCCTGTACATATACATACAGATTTCATGATATTTTATACACCACTGCTGTTGCATCCTCAGTCGTAACGAGATCAATCCTTCGTATTAGGTCAATATAAATCAATTTTCGCTCTTACTTACCGTATACATGATGGATACAGCTCCCTTGGATGCAGTGGCAGTGCGGGTTTGACAACCCTTGCGCTGCTGTTGCATCCTCAGTCGTAACGAGATCTTACGCTACTTCTGCATTTTTCAAAGTTCGCATCCCCAATAATTACATGGAAATAATTGTATAAGAGAATTATTTATATGATAAATATGTTCATGATACATACGTATACGTACAATATACTACTGGTGGTGGTGGTACATGCACCATATTAGTACAGTTAGGTAATAAGCTAATAAGCTAATAACTTATCCTTTAAAAAAGCCCTTATATTTAAGTTGCATTTATCGAACATATCTTCTACCACTAAGCACTTATATATAGAGCCTTCAAACTGGGTTTTTTTTGGTTTCACTTCTCACGTTGAGATTGCGACCCCAGCGCCCGATCGTAGACACCCGACCGCAACCCCGAGTGAGCGGCCGAACGAGACGCACGACGTGCGTCGGGCAGTGTCATTTCGCTTCTGTGTGTATCTCACGCCAATGCACACATTGTTGTCGTAAAAATGGGCAGTGTTGCCAAACTTCAGGGATGTAAACCACTCGAAAATAAGTACTGGTTCGGTTCAGTGGTTCGCACAGTTTCTAAACCGCCGGTTCGGTTCATAACATGGTTTTCGTAGTTAAATGAATTATTCGGCGCCTCAGCAATTGGATTTAAGGGCCTATTTTTAATGAGCCAGAAACTAGAAACAGTGCCAACTAAGAATATGGTTAGGCAAGTATGCAGAAGGTTGGCCAAGTCATAAAACGTCGCTTTTCAGCTAATTGTCAATTAAGTGGCAATGGTGCAAGCATCTCAAATTGAGTTGTTGAAAAAGGCGAAAAGCGCCAAGCTGAAAGGCGCAACATGTTAAAGGCTTTTGGTACATCGGAAAAGGGGGGAAGGACGTCAACGCGTCGGGGACAAGACAGACACGCACATTAATTATGTTAATTGAAGTGTAGCACAGACCGAGGCGCATGCCATTCGGCACAAAGATAGCAAGCGAAATTAAGCCATCCTCCACAGAGCTAGAGAGCTGCAGACACATAACTCATATTGCCATTTCCGCACAAACTCATTGTCGACTTCTCCCTCAACGATTTGAGCAGAACTTTGGGCAAGACTTCATTAAAACTTGTGAAGCATTTGTCTTGGGCCAGAACCAAGGAGACTGCTGCAACTGGCAGGAGTGAGAGTGGGAGCGGAGACGTCTTTGGTACAAGCCCAAAAACAGACAAACTGCATTCGTGCCTAATGACCACAAAAAATAGCCAAATGCAGTTAAATTTATGACCCAACAACGCCAAACTGTAGACAATGTCCTTAGGGAAGGAAACACCGTGTGTTGGAGGTTGCTTCGATGCGTTTTTCGCATATATTGTGGTACAGTGAGGGTGGAGTAGTCGTTCAAGCTCTAAATACTTTTTATTTTAAAAATTTAATATGGCATACCAGTTCTCGTACCCATCTTAAAATTTATGTGAGCTGGCAAAGTTTCAAAATTAAACTGTTTTTGTTGTAAAGTAGAAGCAATTCTAAGAATGATCTTTGCGTACAGAAAATCTCCTTTGTGCATAGCAGCATTATCTCTCGCTATCAAACTTGTGGATCGCTAAATGATACTGAAAAAAATAGAGGAAAGTTAACTTCAGCTATGCCGAAGTTTGTATACCCTTGCAGAACGTTTTTCTAACTAATATGATGGACATTTCCACTGAAAACAAACATTTTTTTCTGACTAAGACTACTTTTTTGACTCTACTTTTATAATGCAGCTTTACCATATAGGAGTACGATTTCGACCAAACTTAGTGGAATCATGGGAAAGAATAGCAAGCTAAGAAAAACAATGTTTGGAGGCGTTTTCTTTGAAATCAAAAGGTTTTTCTCACTTATAGCCCACATCTACGGTACGTAAGAACTTGCCGTGCCAAATTTTCTCAAAATATTCCCCCGTCGGCTGGGGATGTTCCTATCTCATGCTGTTTCACTCATCGTGAAAGCGATATTTCTGCGTCCACCACTAAAAAAATTGACATTCGCAACGAAAACGTAAGCACTGTGAGCGCGGCAAGTGATTGTCAAACTTCAAATGTAGACTGTTGAAGAAACGTCTACCAGGAGATGGCTATGCTCATGGAGCAAACAGGGATTCAACTGGCACCCGCCAGGAACTGATTTCGTTGGCTAGGGACAGAAGGAAGGGACTGAGGAAGCATCACGAGCTGGTTCGAAACATTTTGTGGAAAATGACTGCCCAAAACGCCTCTTTCTAAAACTGTTATTTGGATTTGCTCAAGCAAAAAATACTAATTCGACTTTGATTTTAGATTTATTAGATAATAAATTTTAAACATTCAAATTTTTTATACTCTGTACCGTAGGTACATAGAGTATTATAAGTTTGTGCAAAAGTATGTAACATCCAGAAGGAAGCATCTCCGACCCCATAAAGTATATATATTCTTGATCAGCATCAACAGCCGAGTCATGTCCGTCATGTCCGTCTGTCCGTCTGTCTGTCCGTATGAACGCACAGATCTCAGAGATGGTAAGAGATAGAGGTTTGACATGTATGGGACATATGCTTCTAATGTCTGCAGGCAGATCAAGTTTATTTTCAATTTTGGCCACGCCCCCTCCCGCCCCCGCAATTTAGAAAAAACGTCATATCTCCCACAGTTTTGAAGATAGATGGCTTGTTCCTTCTGGACATATTTATTTATTAGGATAACTTATCGATCCGCCAAAGGAATGAAGAAGATCGGATGAACGGTTTTCGAGTTATGATCAAAAGAAATTGGTACAGAGTATGTTATAGTCGGGCTTGACCGACTTTCTTTCTTGTTTTTTTAACACTTTTTGCTTCATGCTAAAAATGGCTCCCTAATTCGAGTTCTTATAGCTTCAGTGGGATAATCAAATCTATGTTTTCAATGTCCTTATCATCCACGTAACCGTCGTTTTCCAACTTGGCAATTAGTTGAATTATCATCTCCTGCTGCTGTTGAGCGGCAGCTAACAAAACCACCAAATTAGTTGAACTACTTTCCAATATTTTAGATAATTTATTAAATTATTTTGAAGAAGGCACTGAGAGTAGACGGTAGACTGTCACTGTCCGGTGACAGTATGAACACGAGTTTAATTTTTTCACCATTTTCTCATCGTTCCGCTGAGATGGACTGGGCTATTAAACTAGTTTTTCGACCGATTCATCCGTCATCCGATTTTGACAAAACTTTAAAGAATTGTGTGAAAGCTTATTAAATAAATAAATGCCAATTTTAAGAGGTTTACATTGAAAACAAAAATGTTTTTCTTACTAAAACAATTTTTCTAACCTTACTTTTCTTTGGCAGCTATACTATATATGGATATCCGATTCCGCCCAAATTTGCCAAAATCATTAAGAAGCATTGAAAACTAGTAAATACAGTTTAAAAACAAAAAAGTTAATCCCACTAAAAACTAGTTTTTCGACCGATCGTTCCTATGTCAGTTATTTGTAATAGCAAAGATTTATAGATTTGATAAATGACGCATGTGAAACCAAAAACTATTATTCTTGGTGGCTAACATTGGCTTCTAATTTCTGATATGATCCTCATACGTCATCTATAAATATCTATATATCTTTGATATAACGCAGTAAGTGTTTTACCAAAGGCTTATAGATATTAAAGATGACAGATGTCTAACAAAACACGATTATTCCTGGTAGCTGACATTGGCTAACAATTTTCTATTTTTTCCACATGCGTCATCTATAATATCTATAAATCTTTGGTAATAGTCATTCGATCCGGCCGGTTCCGATAAATGTTCGTTTTTAGAACTGAAGACTTCTTGCAAAGATTGGTGGCGACAGCTTAAAAACTGACGGAGGAGATAGCATAGAAACAGACGGATATATATATCAGCTAGTGATGCTGATCAAGAATATATATAATTTATGTGGTCGGAAATTCTATGGGTTGCAAACATCTTGACAATTTCAATATACCATCTGCAAGGGTATAAAAACTGGTTTGTCGTTGAAATAAGTTAGAAAAATAGAGGAAAGTTATCTTCGGGTCGGCCGAAGTTTGTCCAATATTTCAAGTCGACATCTCTACTGAAAGTATAATTGGCCAGCTGTTCCATACATGATCGACCACTGTGGATTTATGCAAATTCTAAGGCATTTATTTCTTACCCTGTTTGATTCAATATACAATTTCTCTAGATTTCACTTATTAGTGGTAATCAAGAGATTTACATTTGATTTAGATAAGTCTTTTAGAGTGTGCCCAGAGTGAGTGAAAATTTTACGGTCATAGTAAAAGAGTTATTGAAATCAGCTTTGAGTCTGACTCAGGTTGGCTTAGTGTACACTTCAAAGGAACTGACAATCCAAAAAAAAACCTTAAATTATTAATCACAAAACTTTTGACACCAAAGCCCAATGGCAAATGTTTCGTTTACCAAACAAAGTGTTAAGGTGTGTTAAGTGCTGCCCATCCAGTTCCAGTTCCAGCCAGTACTGCCTATCTAAGAGTTTATTTTTCCTATAACTCGACTATTGCTCATCCGATCCTCACTATTTCTTTGGCAAATCGATAAATAAATAATAATGATTGCTAAATATGTCCCGAATATACGAACCTTCTATCTATAAATTTGTGGTGGATATGACGTTATTCCTAAATTGCGGGGGCGTGGCGAATATTGAATATTGAATTGAATATTGAAATTGAATCAAACCTTATCTCTCACCATCTTTAAGATTTATGCGTTCATACGGACAAACGGACATGGCTAAATCGACTCGGATGTTGATGGTGAAGATGCTTCCCTTTGTCTGTTACATACTTTAGCACAAACTTAATATACTCTGTGTGCCTTTGGGTTTTGGGGGCCTTTGTGGTTGTTAGGTGATCACTCTAGGGAGAATGATGCCCGCTTTCTTAAATAGTTCGCTCTTCTCACCTTCTCAGTGCTCAGGGTGACAGGTCAGCTTTTTTTATATTTTCGAACATACTGAATGTTTTGGGTATTTTCTCTTTTCGCTCAAGAATGGATCTTTTATCAAATTTGTCTTTGAATAACTTTACCGGCAACCCATATTCTTATAGCTCTTTAACTCTTGACCTCGTCTTACAACCACACCCCACCACCCGGCGTCAATCCAATTGCAGTTTGCCTAGCAAATACACAAACCACTGAGGGCCAACGGCTAAATGATTGATGAGGGGTACCCAATCTGTTCATGGCGTGGCTCCTCATTTGCGTTTTATCAGTTAGTTTTGTAAATTGCTCGCTAAAAACAAGGCCTACCGTCTACTTCTGGTGTTGAAATCGCATTTATGGACATTTAATTTTGCAAATTTTGTTTGCACAAATGCAGCATCCATGAAGACTCAGATGTAAGGTGGAGAGTTCCATTAATAGCACAGGGGGCAGCTCAAGGCCGGCGGCAATCAGTGAAATCAATCAAAAAATGGAAACATAAAATGCACATAAACCCGACAAAGAGGGGTCCTTCACATGACCAGTCCCATTCCCAATCCCAGTTGCATTGTCAGTGGGGGAACAATGCATAATTACTGATAATGATTTTGCGCATTGTTGTGGCCGGATTCTATTGTTCTGACGTGCCCTATGATGTGGTCGCAGGATGATGACGATGAGGATGATGATTGCCATGTCAGTGGGCTTAGTTATGAGATAGATTCGCGGGATTCGCGAGATTCGAGTGATTCGCGCCTCGACCATGTCGATTTTTAAGCTGCTTAATACCAGACGCAAGGCGATAAAATAATAAAAATTGATTTGCCCGTCATGTTTGGGCGATAAAAATACTTGCCACAACAGCAGCAGAAGGGAACGAACCGCGCGTCATGCGAAATTATCATTACAGCTCAGCAGGAGGAGCAGCAGCGGGAGGAGCAGCAGCAGGAGGAGGAGCAGCGGCAGGCTGGCAGCACGTAACAAGGCTTAGACAGCCGCACGGCTTGCAAATCATAGTTAACGACCGCCAGCCAAGACTTTGTTTCCTCTGCGAAGAGCAGCTGCAGCCGAGATGGGTTTTCAATTAATCTTCAATGGGAAATTTCACACCTCGCTGCCCCCTCCCTTCTGGGCCGATGATGATGGCTGATTGTCATGAGATTCATGAGGCTAATTGAGCAGTCAGGATTGCCATTTGATGGATATGTAAACAACAAAATTGTACTTAAAATC
>JAWNNM010002577.1:0-29805 GCA_035044965.1 Lordiphosa andalusiaca
CGATCAAATATTCGGAAAGAGTCCGCGCCGTGGTTGTTGCTAGGCAACCGATTGGAATTTTGAGTGGTTGAAGATAGCCCCACAGCAGCCCCACACAGTCGGTCAATAGTCAAATGCAGCGTTGCGATCTACAAAGTTCTGTTTAAATAGATTTCCCTGCACACACGCACAGTTATTTAGCTGGCAAAAAACTTTGTCGTCTAGACCCAAATAAAAAAAAAAAATGGAGAAAAACTGTTGCTTAAAAACGTTCCCTCTTTATATCAAACACTTTACGGTCTATTTATTCCTCTTACTACGGATGTCACTTAGCTGTGTAGCGGCAAGCGACAAGACTGGGCGCATGTTAATTCCATCAAGCCGCAACACGCAGGACAAAACTTTACGGCTTTTGCATCGTGGCTATACCGATTGCATTAGGCTCCCTTTTAGCTGGGTGCAACATGACGTATACGCATTGTAGCCCCCGTGTGTGTGTGTGTGTGCGTGTATGAGCACTTTACTTTGCCCGACTCACCCAGTTTTCAGTTTCCATTTACATGCTCCTCCTCCTCCTCCGCCAACCGAGCTGCAAAGAGTTTGACCTATTTTTGGGTGCTGCGAGAAGGAGACAGGGTCACGCCTGCCAAGCACTTTATGTGTAAAATGTTTTGAAATTGGTATATTTTATTGGATTCCCACCCGAGAGTTGTTTAAACTTAAATTGAAGTTCTCTTGAGCGAATTTTAAATGTGTTTTGCGGGTCTGACGTACTTAAGCACCTGCCTCAGGTGCTTCGGGTGCTTCAGCTGCATCTTTTGACACATAAATAAATACTCGTCTCCACCTGGTTGGGAGTGCCATTCAATGAAGTGCGCCCACGCCCGTCCGCCGTCCACTTATTTATGCATTCGTGCGCACTTTTTTTCCTCTGGCTGCGTTGTAGTGCATTTTAATTTCGTTTGCATATGACAGGCAACGTGCACAGCTCACAGAGTCCTGTGCACAACTCTCATTCATTTGGCCAACGCCTGCTTAAATATGCAGAGCTCAGCAGCATCTGCATATAAAACTAAAAATTCATCGAATTCATAAAATGGATTTATGAAGGGTTCCTCACATTCGCCGATTGAGAAGAAGGAAGGAAGGAGTACGTGTGTGTGTGTGTGCCGGACCAATTATCTATAACAAATTAATGAATCACAAGTCAAACCCGGATACAGTAACATGCCAATCAAATGCCTTCAAAACAGCAGCAGACTGAGCATCCTGGTAACAAAATGGCGTCTCCTAGTCCTCACTTCAAAAGGCGTCGCAACGTTGCACAGTCAATTTGCGTTCGAGATTTATAACCGGGCACAATGCTCTGCCTGCCTCCCTTCGTGCCGTTATGCTTCACTGGCGGCGTGTCCTTGAAACGGACAAGCATCAACTGAGCTGAGCCTCCGTTTCGTTTGTGCACATAAATATTTTTTGCTCGATCAAGTGTACTAATTTAATGTGTTGCCATGACTATAGTCCGACCATATACACACACACACACACACCGCTCTCTCTCTCTGTGTGTGTGTGTGTGTATATGGAGGCGAATCGATGACTCGACTGGCGCTATCAACGCTGGCAGGACATTCAAAA
The DNA here is from genome assembly GCA_035044965.1 of Lordiphosa andalusiaca. NCBI lineage: Eukaryota > Metazoa > Arthropoda > Insecta > Diptera > Drosophilidae > Lordiphosa > Lordiphosa andalusiaca. Next base: position 1,615 of record JAWNNM010002577.1, read on the forward strand.
CAAGATTTATGACAGGCGTGCGCCAAACTTAGCAGGGGAGCCACAATAAAACGAAATCAACGTTACGAAACAAGAGAAATGACAACGTTGCTAAATGGGCTTATCTGCGGGAGGGGGGTTGGGGGGGAGGGTAGGGAGGGAGGGGAAAAAGGGACAGAAGAGAGTGAGTTCAACAACTTGAGCATTTTTTAGGTTATTATTTTTTTTTTAGAAAATTTGATTAATGTTTGCCTCTGCTGACTGACGACTATTAGATGGAACGAGACACGGGTATGCCTGGCTTCTGTGTGTGTGTGTGTGTGTGTTAAGGGTCGTGATTTGCTGCTGCGATTTATCTTTCTGGGATCTATTTGGCGGCTAGAGCAACAAGCCTCATCCTTGGGGTCACTCAAAAGTCCATAATGAGTCTCAATGAGACTTCAATGAGACAGCGAGTGGAAAATGTTGACTTTTCTAATGCAAAAGTCAGCTCAAAGTTACACAAAAAAGAGTTGGGGGGGGGGGGGGGGGGGGTGGGGGGAATATATGTATTTTCTTTCCAGACATGGAAAAACTGTGATCATCTGCCCCTCTAGGGTTGTTTCACTTTGATCACATCTTTGCTAGTTAGAAAGAAGTCTTGCATAAACTAGCTGTTTTCTCAAATTTTGCTGCCCACCACTGCTTTATCCCATGGGAAAGTAGTTCTGCCAGTGGCTTTTCTCCTCAGTGAAAGAATTCTTAAGAAAACCGAAATTACTTTGGATTTACCTAAGTTCAATGCCATGGGTGTTGGTTTTTTTTTGGGATTTCAAGCTGATTGCTGCACTTTCAAATGGAAAGACATCTATTTGCCAAGCTTGTGGAAGCTTAATTCCGCAAACGAACCTAAGTCCCTGCATTCTATTGGAAAAATAGAAGCTAGCACAGTTTCTGTATGTTTTGTTAAGCAAATTCGGACAGCCATATCAAAAGCACTTTCTGATAATACTTCGAAAGAATAAAGAATCCATTCTTAATTTGCAACAAAGCTACTTTCGTTCTCATTAAACGCAGTTGCGTTGACCTTTAAAATCAGAAATCAGAATCAAACCTCCTCCTTTTTTTTTTATTTTGCGATTTTATTTGTTTTTCTCTGTTCTACGAAATAATTTGAGTTTTCAGCGTTCCTTGTAGACAACCAAGGTGACATATTTTCTCATCTTCTTCAGTGGGAAATTAAATTGGAACTTAGCAAAGTATTCGAGAAGCTACTGTGTGATAAAATAAAACCAATACTTTACCAAAATAAATAAATAATTCCAGACCATCAGTTTGGATTTAGACAGAAACACTCGACCATACAACAGATACACCGAGTTACCCAGAAAATAATGGACGATCTGTAAAACAAAAAGTACTGTGTCGGGGTATACCTAGACATAGAAAGGGCTTTTGATAAGGTATGGCACAATGGACTACTCTCTAAACTGAAACGTATGTTACCACAAAATATCTTTCTAATACTAGAAAGTTACATAACACAGCGAAAATGTTATGTAAAATACACCACGCCACGAGAAATAAGAGCAGGAATACCCCAAGGCAGCGTGCTTGGACCGCTATTATACAGCCTGAATACATACCTGAAGACAGAAATGCTTTGATCGCCACATTTGCAGATGACACAGTACTACTCTACGCACATAAAGAATTGGCTGTAGCAACAAGGAAACTACAATATACACTCAATAAAACAGCAGAATGGTCCAACTCGTGGCACATCAAGATAAACCAACAGAAGACACAACATATAATCTACACAACAAAAAGAAAATTTACACCGCGAAACCTACATCTAAATGGAACTGTCATCAGCAGATGCGAACAACCCAAATACCTAGGGATGTACAGGGTTGCCCATATTCGACGGACCCATCTGGCAACGCCATAACTTTTGACAGAGATGTCAGATCGCTTAATGACATACCGCGTTTGAAGCGTCAGTCCAAGCAGATTTTTACCATGGAACAATACACGCCACGCGAGCGCTCTGAAATAGTTGAAATTTACATTCAACAGAACAAGTCAATTGTGAAAACAAAATTATCATGTCCGATGAAGCCCATTTCACATTGAATGGGACCGTAAATAAGCAAAATTGCCGTATTTACGCCACTGAAAATCCTCAGGAGATTCAAGAAGTGCCTCTTCATGACGAAAAAGTCACAGTTTGGTGCGGCGTTAGTGCGAAAACGGTCATTGGGCCGTTTTTCTTCCAAAATGAAAATGGCCATGCTGTTACCATCAACCAGGAGCGTTATCGCGACATGATGACCAATTTTGTGATGCCAATTATTCGTCGAAAGCGTATGAGGCAGTTCTGGTTTCAACAAGACGGCGCTCCACCGCACACAAGTCGCATAACAATCGATTTTCTGAAGAAATTGTTTCCGGGCCGTTTGATGTCGAAAAGTGGTGATTTGGACTGGCCACCGCGTTCGCCCGATTTGACGCCGCCTGACTTCTTCTTGTGGGGATATTTGAAGTCAAAGGTTTACGTTAACAAGCCAAGGACCGTAGAAGAGCTCAAGGACAACATTCGTGAAGAAATAGCCGCTATTCCGGCCGAAATGTTGGCGAAAACGATGGAAAATGCTGCAAAAAGGGCACAATACGCCATCAACGCCAGAGGCGGCCATTTGAGAGATATCATATTCAAAAATTGATGTAAACAAATCTACTTGGAACAAATTAAATGATTAAGATTGCCAACCGCCAAATTTTTCTTTTTTCTTTGATTTTTAAAAAAAAAAACATGGGTCCGTCGAATCTGGGCAACCCTGTATACTGGCTAGCTACGCAAAAAATCCCAATTATCAATTCACAACAAACTTCTAATTTATAAAATAATTATCAAACCAATATGGACCTATGGTATCCAGTTGTGGGGAACAGCGAAACCAACTAACATAAAAATAATTCAAAGTCAAAAATCTAAAATAATACGCGCTATTCTCAACGCTCCCTGTTATATATCTGATGACGATATTCATAAAGAATCAAATGTACCAACAGTAAAGGACGGAATGATAAAAGCTGCCATAAGACACCAAACCAAAATAAATGCGCACGAAAACGAGGAAATAAACGTAATCCCAGCACTGGAACTCCTTCGTCCTCGCAAATCGTCCTGTAAACTTAATTTGATATTTTTATTGTTACTAAGTATCTAAGTCCAAACTGTAAATACTATAATGTAACCTAAATTAATCCTGTCAAGCCAATGTTATATGTAGATGTCTGTATAACATTAAGAAAATCTCTCTAGCGTTATAAATGTATGTAATGTCAACAAAAATAGACAAAATACAGAAAAATTGGGTGCATTTGTTAAGGCCCACATAGAAATTTAAAGACGGGGCTCCTTTAAAAGATTCCTTGTTTTTGATACATTATAAAAACTTATGCAAAACCACAACCAATGAATTTTCAAGAGTTGCTCTTTTGTAATGCAGCTAAATTCGTTCTCTGTTGGGTGCTTGGAATAAGGTAAAGAAATAAAGAGAGGAGAGCAATATGGTTGAGTCCGCTGTCACAGTTAATGGGAGAGGGATGTGTGGGGTAACCACCCAGCTAAGAGCACCATCAGTTTTAGCACTCATGTTGCTTTGGAATTCCCAAGCAGTTATGTCAATGCTGGCATGGAGAGACGCCTGTTGGACTGACAGCTGACAGACAGAGACTAATGCTGCTGTATGGTGTTGTGTCTTACTCAAGACGGCCAAATCTTGCTACATGGTTTGACTATTTGTTTTGTATGAAATTTGTTAAAACAAAAAAACCATCTGATTTTAAATTGTTGTTGTTGGGAATTTATGCACACTTACTTTAGAATCTGCTCTGAGGAATCTCCCTCTTGAACCTGATGAGCTCATGTTAAAAGAAAGAACACTATAGGTCTTCTACATTGCACTAAGCTCTTGATTCGAGAATGCGCAATCTTGGATTTAAGTAAGTTAAGCTCTGATTCAAATATTATTCTACTTCTTCTGAGAATGTTTCGTGCTAGGTTGAAGTATTGAAGCTCTTGAATCCAGAAAACCTGGCTTAAAAATTAATACTTGGATCAAGAATTTGCATTCTTATCTTATTTTTGACATTTAATATTCTTGATCCAAGTATGAAATTCTCTACTTTTTCTCTTTAGTGCCAAAAAAAACAAACATTTTCAACATAGAAAATCGAGATATCTCAGATATCCGGGATTAAATCCATCCCAAATGTTATCCGAAGTCGGTCAGTCCCGGATTTTCTTATTTTCTGAACCCTTTAAACCCCAAGGTAAAATGGGTGGACCTAAAAAATATTTCACTTCATATTTTTTTTAGTGGTACGGCCACAAAGGTTAACTGTAATGAATCCTAGATCGTCCTAACGAAAACGATTCCTAAAAACCTTTCTAAAATTCCTGAAATTCAGCTTATCAATTTTCTCTCGTAAAGTAGCTTTTTATATATTTTTTTAACTATTCTGAACTAGCACAATTTTGTTTTTTTGCAAATCAAACCAATGGATTTCATAGAAATGATTAAAGTGTAGATTAATGAGAAACTGCGCAACCAATTAAGTTTACCAAAGTGATCAGCTGTTGAGTTATCGACATAATTTAGGGTTACCAACACTTTTAATATAAAAAAGGAATTTTGCTGAACTGCATCAAAATCATGTTTGACAATTTTATAATCCACACTGGAAAATAATTGTATTAATTCGGTATGATGCAGATCTGCATCACCACCATGTAATATGTATACCTATTGACTTGATCTCGGATATGTTGAATCTAGTACGACTCTTGCTTGAAATTTCAATCCGATGTTATATTTATTTGAGCTTAGTTTTGTTTTCTCCATTTTTGTTCCGATTTCTAATAAAAGCGTACAATATATTCTCAATGTTGTGTCCCATTGCAATTAATATGCATCGATAGATTTTGTATCGAATTATTCTGCTGCACACAGAGAAAAAAAAGAATATTAAATATTCAAAAATATCAATTGCACGATTTCCGGTATCCATTTGAAAGGAATATGTCTTAAATATCCTTTCAATCATCCAAAGTGGCTAAAAATTATGCAAAGGATATGAAAAATTGTGATCAGCTGGATGATTTTCCAGCTCCGCTGGGTGAATAAATGGATATTTAAGATATATCCCTTCCAAATGGATCTTTTGTTGGATCGTTTTGTTTCTCTGCAGGCTCGACGATATGTGCTCAGAGCTCAGAGTTGCCAAAAAAGTTTTGAGAAATTATTTCTTGTTCTTTTCAAACCATTTTCTAACTCATAGACAAAGTGAGCTATTGACGGTTTCTATGGCCATATAGAATGTAAGATCTCTGCAACTTCCCTTTTGCGCAGTCTTAGCCCTCTGTTAGCTTGTGTGGATAGTGAACGGGTTCACAAGCCTCTTGGTTCTGCATCAAAGAGGTGATCGAATGCCTTTGCTCATCGCTTCAAAAACTTTCATTCAAATTCTGCTGCCAAATCTAACCACACCACAAAGAGTTGCCTACATTCAGGCGGCTTTTTTCAGCTACGTTCCACCATTTGCCAACACCCCAGCTTAGCATTCTAGTTCCTGTGAACATGCCGTTCATATATACGGTTGACATTTGGAAAACATTTCTGTCTCTCTTGTGGGCATAAAATTAGCCGGTTTTTTTTTATCAAACTGCTGACTCAACCCAAAAATGCAAGGAAACTGGTGAAACACACACACACACCGACACACGCTGGGTCCAACCTTTTGTCATGTAACTGTCCTTATGCGGTTTTAAATGTATTTTTATTGATTTTGCTGAACACACGCCTTTTGGCAGGCATTTGGAAGCACATTTTTTTTTGCCGCTTGCCAAATTGAAAACTGCACGCCCACAAAATAAATTTAGGCAGGAAAACGAAAACCGTCCGCTCTCTCTCTCTCGCTTGCTCTCGGGTTATTTGTTGAGTTTTTGCAAAATTTATGCTTGGCAGCAAGTCAAAAACGGGGGGGGGGGGGGTGGGTCGGCAAGGAGCCTGCAACTGCCGTTGCGGTGTGGTGTCCCATATGGCCGAGAAGCGCAGCGAATTCCCATCTAAATTTAATGCGCCAACAGGCAAGCGAATGTGTCCTTTCAACCTGCTCCCATCCCCCCACCCGCCACTCTGACTATGACTTAATGCACGAAGCTACATAAAAATTGCATTAAGCGCCACGAGAATTATGTAAGAGGGACCCAAGCAATCTAGGTTCTGTGTCCCACGGCTGGGGCCCCCCAGGCATTGGGGTTTGTCCCTACAAAATAAGCTAATTTTACACATGATAGGCGGTTGCATTTTATGCTCGAGAAAATGGCAAGTGCACAAAAGAAACTGGCAGATCCCAAGATTTGCTAATGCCCCCACCCCCCCACCCCCTCCCATTTTTGACAGGGCGAAAATGATGCCACCTTAAAGACCCGGCTGGCTGGTGCTGCTTGAGTGGGCCTTTGGGTAAAGTTAATGGAGTAGAAACTGTCCAAAAGTCCTCGTTTTGGGGTTCAGGTTCAACCTGATGCAAGGAAAAAGGGATAAAACAGTGTAACAGTGAATAATGCGCATAATAAAGTGTCCAAAACATTTGTTTTCCTTCAACTTGCCCCTGGCTCGCAATATCGCTTTGCTTTTTTTTCAATTTTTTTCTTAGCTGGGGAAATGCTTCTTTTTTTTTTTTTTTGGCAGAAGTTTTCATAAGGTCTGGTACAGGGGGAGGAGCTTGGCCTAAGTTTCAAATGGCTTTAAATTTGTTGTAATGGCGCTTTAAGTAGTTTCCTTTTTTTGCTTTGTTGATTTATGAAAGTGGCTGAGCCATAGAAGTCACATTTTCCGTTGTGCAGCATATTTTTTGGGTAATGAATGTGGCCAGCAATTGAGTAATGTCAGCTGGGAAAAAGGGATTGGGTTAGGGATAAATTGAAGGGAAACTGATGCCTAAGGGTGCTTAAAAGCTATGGTAAGTCCCGAAAGTTGTTAAATAAGTTAGAAAGTTGGTCAAGTCAGAGGTTTAATATACTTTGTAATGGCAAAAGTGTATGCACAGTGTGTTTCTAGCTGTAACAAATGATTGGAGGATGAAAGTTGGTCACGTCAGAGGTTTAATATACCCTGTAATGGCAGAAGTGTATGCACAGTGTGTTTTTAGCTGTAACAAATGATTGGAGGATGAAAGTTGGTCAAGTCAGAGGTTTAATATACTCTGTTATGGCAAAAGTGTATGCACAGTGTGTTTCTAGCTGTAACAAATGATTGGAGAATGAAAGTTGGTCAAGTCAGAGGTCTAATATACTTTGTTATAGCAAATGTGTATGCACAGTGTGTTTCTAGTTGTAACAAATGATTGGAGGATGAAGTTAGGTTTGTTCTTCAGCATTCTACATTAAATTGTGATAAATTATGGTACACTGCCTGACAATCGATTGGCACACTCTCTAACCTATCTAACCTCCCGCCCCCGCAATTTAGAAAAAACGTCATATCTCCCACAGTTTTGAAGATAGATAGCTTGTTCCTTCTGGACATATTTAGTTTTTAGGATAACTTATCGATCCGCCAAAGGAATGAAGAAGATCGGATGAACGGTTAATTATACTCTGTACCGTAGGTACATAGAGTATAATGAGTTTGTGCAAAAGTATGTAACATCGAGAAGAAAGCATCTCCGACCCCATAAAGTATATATATTCTTGATCAGCATCAACAGCCGAGTCGATATAGCCATGTCCGTCTGTCCGTCTGTCTGTCCGTATGAACGCACAGATCTCAGAGATGGTAAGAGATAGAGGCTTGACATGTATGGGACAAATGCTTCTTATATCTGCAGGCAGGTCAAGTTTATTTTCAATTTTGGCCACGCCCCCACCCGCCCCCGCAATTTAGAAAAAACATCATATCTCCCACAGTTTTGAAGATAGATAGCTTGTTGCTTCTGGACATATTTAGTTTTTAGGATAACTTATCGATCCGCCAAAGGAATGAAGAAGATCGGATGAACGGTTTTCGAGTTATGATCAAAAGAAAAATTTTCTTGGTACAGAGTATGTTATAGTCGGGCTTGACCGACTTTCTTTCTTGTTTTCTTGGTACAGAGTATGTTATAGTCGGGCTTGACCGGCTTTCTTTCTTGTTTCGATTGCCCAATCACTTTCATATTCTGCGAAAACGGGTGTATAATTATCCTTAAGCATTTTCCACTACTATTCTTGCCTTGGACAGGGCGTGGCTGAATGTTTTAGTATGTAACAGCCAGAAGAAAGCATCTCCGAACATATAAATTCTTGATCAGCATCAACAGTCGAGTCGATATGGCCATGTCCGATTGTCTGTCCGTATGAACGCACAGATCTCAGAGATGGTAAGAGATAGAGGCTTGACATGTATGGGACATATGCTTCTTATGTCTGCAGGCAGATCAAGTTTATTTTCAATTTTGGCCACGCCCCCTCCCGCCCCCGCAATTTAGAAAAAACGTCATATCTCCCACAGTTCTTAAGATAAATGGTTCCTTTCTTCAAGACATATTTAGTAATCAAAATAACTTGTAGATCCGCCAAAGAAATGATGAAAATCGGATGAATGGTTGTCGAGTTATGATCAAAAGACTGTTCGCTGCTGCAGCTCAGTAGCTTCGCTGCTTTCAGCTGCTACTGCAGCATCAAAATTTATGCTGAGCGTATAATTTCGTTGGTACAGAGTATGTTAAAGTCGGGCTTGACCAACTTTCTTTCTTGTTTTACATTCTTTTAATGGAAAAGAAATTCATCTTAAAATCTGTATTCGTTTTTCTCAAATTAAGCTCCTAAGCCGCCGTTGTCGGGCAGTGTACCATAATTTATCACAATTTAATGTAGAATGCTGAAGAACAAACCTAACTTCATCCTCCAATCATTTGTTACACACTGTGCATACACTTTTGCTATAACAAAGTATATTAGACCTCTGTATAAGATTTTCCCCAGTTAAACTTAAAATACCTTAGAATCAGGCTCATTCAATGCCGCATCCGTTAATTACATTGTTTTTCGCCTCCAGCTCTAAGAGTTATTTCAATTCAACACCAATTTTCGGACTGACAATTAGTTGTGGACTGACTGACCCTCCCACCTCCTTCCCCCCCCTGCAGGCCCATTAGCCAATATTGACACGCACCCAAAATCGGTAGACATGTATAAACGGGGGGGGGGGGGGAGGCTGCAGTCAACTGTCTAGTCCACTTCCGGCCATGGAAATTAAATGCGGACCACGCACATGTGCGATCCAATGTTAAAGTTGTTGTTCTTGTTCTGCTGTAACATAAACACTGCGGTGTTGTTGCCACAAATAAATATTGCATAGAGTCAAATAGGCACACACACACACATACGCATGCAGCAAATCATTGAGGGTAAAGGGGTGTAGAGGGGGGGGGGACATCAACATCAACATAAAACATAAACAGACGCATTAGCTGCAAATCATTTAAATATACAGAGGAGGAGAGAGAGTGAGTGGGTGGGTGGGTGGTTGGGTGGCTGCTGCTGAATGGTCCACAAATGAGCCAACGAGCGACTAACTGACTAACTAATGCCATGAAAGGCGGCTGAGAGCACCCAACACACACACACACACACACAGAGAGATGGAGATGGGAGAGACACGAACAAACTCGCCTAAAATGGCTTCAATTTGGGGTCAGTGCGTCAGAGGGTGACTGAAAATTTGCCACACAACAACAACAACAAATGAGTCAAATACCAGGAGGCGTATGAGTTATGTGTAGACTTGACTTGCGAATTAAGTAGATTTTAATAAGCAACCCAACTGCACGCGAACTTTCAGGTCAGTTCCAAGGACACCAGCTCATTTCTTGCCTTGACTTTTTGCTAATTATGCCCCGCTATAAAAAGTTGGCCACAATATGGAGAAAGCGCTAGACAGAGATGAATGCCCCAAGACACATTCACACACACTTTCATGTTAAGTTTGTCCTACAAATCGCAGGCAGCTGTGCGAAATTCTTCAACTAAAATTGCAAAAGTTTTACCCCCTCCCTGCTCTCGGTTTGTGTGTGTGTGTGTGTGTGTGAGAAATGGGCAAATAGCAACTAATATGGCGCACATTAATTACGACAAAATGGCGCTAATGTCGTCAGTGCTCACACACAAACACACACAAACACGCACTTCCGTTTTCGGCTGCCCCCTGCATTAGTATGCGTGTCAGGGTGTACGTTTTCCAAACTGAGCAACAACATTGGTGACCCCCTCCCCCCAATGAGCTGGGTGGGGGACACACACACAAAATGTCCATTTGGTTGGAGCAAAACGATTGAAAGTGAATAGCCAAAAGGCATTTAAAGAAGAAAGTTCAAGACGGAACTGGGGACAAATAATAAATATCGGGATTAATATGAGTAATTGGTGCTAAGGAAATAATCCTGGACACTATTGGAAGGAAAATCAATTTCTATTTAATATTTAAGCCAAAGTGAAAACTCGTAGCAATTTAATTCAATTATTGTATATTTTGTTTGTATTGAGTTGAAAGGCCAGGCAAATGAAATGGATTGTTTAATTGATGATGGGTTTCATTTTTCTTAGAAAGTGTGAAAGAAGACAAGGAGGCAAGTTGATTGGGATATGCACTACAACTGGTTTTTTTTTTGTGGTGACATGTTTTTGAGCTTATTCTTTTGACACAACCATGTGAGAACTCTCTCTCTCGTTCTTAAATATATAAATACTTAGAATTCACTTCGTTTCACCTTCTAAGAAGAGGTAGAATAACAACCCAGCTTCCGCTTAACTGAACAAGAAGCTTGGCTGTTATCCTGTGGTGCTGCGGGTAGTGTGTGTGCCTATTGCGTAAGCGAGAGTTTGATGCCGCCTTGGATCAACTAATCTTATCTAAGCAATCTATTAAAAATTCACCAGCTCTTAGAGTAAACAACAAAAGTTTGACTTAGCTCACGTTTATTTGGCTCGCACAGACAAAAAATACTCTTACAAAGGGTATTGTAATGCTGCCCAGAAGCTTGAAATGTAAGGAAATATCTAATTTCGTTCACACAAACTTCATATAATCTGGATCAGGGCAATCAATTAAGCTTTATCCGTCTGTTTCTAAGTATTCTCGCAGTTTTGAAGATACTTCCCGTTAACTGCACTTGGCTAGCAACCGATCAGATCGGACTGTATGTATCCCATGTATCTTTCGAGGACCACATAAACTATCATTTTGTTCTGGTATTGTTCAGATAGCTCTATGAAGTAGATTAGAAATCGTCCCTTAGTCTTTTATTCTAATAGTTCCTTTGCCATAAGGTCATAAACAGCACAGTGCTTCTTACAGAAAATAGTTTCCTAACCTAGCTATGGTCAAGCTGAAGAAGCACTAAAAAATAATGGGATACCTTTCCATAAAGGAAAGGAGGAGCACACAAACTAATTAACAAATTCCATAAAAAAAAAATTCACGAATTCCACAACTTCAAAATTCAGTCTGCTGGCAGGTAGATAGGACGGTAAAATACGGCCGGAGGTGTGCGGAATCTCTTGTTTTAAAAGCGTTGATAGCAGTTCGGCATTTTAAAGGATCAGTTTGAATCTTGATATAACTTTTAATTAAATATATACAGTCAGAATAATCGCTGGTTAAGGAAACGATAAAATATTTCAAAATTATAGATATTATTGTCTAACGGTAGCCGCTTCACGTCTTAAGTTAAGCAAACCGAACCGAAACATTTTTCTGTGTGGTATTCGTTTCAAGTTGGCAATTTCAAATGTTCGGCTTGCGGTTCGGTAATCAGCTGGAATTAGCGGTTCGGCTACGATTTAGAACCGGTTCGGATCTCTGATTACATTTGTTGATTCAGATTGAGTTTGGTTCATGTTGCCACAGAAACCATATTGGGTGGAGTCCCAGAAATCTCCACAGATTTTTGTATGAACCACTGATTTTTAGAACTAAACTAAGAGAACTTTGGATGTCAAGTGATAGGAAGGTTGCATAGTACTAGATCATAGAGTAGAGAAAAGTATATTTGGAAATAATTGCCATAACAACCTTAAATTGTTATCGATTATCAAAGACAGCTGTTGAGCTAAGTGATTGTTGTAATAAAATCATCTATTTTCTGACTTCGTGGTCTTGCACATCAACTAAATTTGCACATAATGTTAATGCAAATACTGAAGGGTATGTAGAATGTATAAATGGTGGCATTTTTGGATAATGTTCAATATATTTCATTAATGTGTGTTGTTCCATGTACCGAGAAAACTTAACCAAAGTGCTCGTCTGCAGTGGAGTAAAAACTAACCTTCTGCGTGTTTGTGCGTTATGAACCTAAATAAATAGAATAGAATGTGTTAACTAAAACAACGAATTAATCTTGTTTGCGAGTCTTGTGGTACTTTAAACTTCTAGATGAGCTTAAATTCTGTCATGCAAGAAATTTATATCACGTATTGCCATATAAAGGCGGTCGAGGAAGACGTGGTCAAATTTACTTAAAATTTCGTTTGATTATTAATACCGCTATATTTAACAAATATACCATGCTACAGCTGGAAATTTAAGATATTCGACTTTATGACAATTATTTTGCGATTCTGTCCACTGTTTTTCTATTTTCCCAATTCTTTAAGCATTTCTCTCAGATTTTTGAACACATTTCTACCCACCAAAATTGATACTGAAATATTATTTATAAACTTTGCATTGCACCATTGCAACAATTTTGTTAAAACATAACGAATCAGTGCCGTTTCTATAAATATGGCCCATTGACTTTATCAATTAATTCATTGCATTCATTCAGGTTCATATGCCTGCATTAGCTAGTAACCAGCACTATGAATGGCATACTTTTTCCATTTTACACCTAATTACTATACACCCACTTTATGGGCTCCTCCTGTTGAACTCTGAACACTGCCACTTGCTGCGAAATTTTGCATTTAAGGCAAATTTTCATACCTTTGAAATTCCACACCAACTGAACTTCAGCTCTAGTTGATTGTTTGCCAAACTCATTCAGTTTCGACATCACAAAATAATTAATAATTTGAAACCCAAAATGGTTGCCAGTGCACATTTCTATTGCTTCTATCAGTCATTAAACTCATAGCTCATCGATTTGATGAAGCCACTGCCGAATTTGATTGAATTGAAAGGCATTGTGGAATAGAAATAGTCTCTCCAAAACAACCAAACTGACTTATTTCAAGTGAATAACAATGGATTGAAAGGTATGCAAGAACTGAATTTGGCTAATTTATTGCACTATTACTTCCCAGAGCTGTCTTCGATTAATAAAATAGTTGGAATAAATAAACAAATACTCGCTCTGCATAAAGCCTGGATGGAAACTGGGGGTAAAGTGGCAAAGTTTTAGGTTCCAACTAGCTTGAAAAGGAATGCATTTTGACTTCGGTTCTACTTAAAGCCTTTTAAAGACTTATTGAAATCATACATTAACTGCACAGAAAAAAATAATTTCAAATATCGAGTTGATCTTCCAATATAATTTCAAAAATATCAATTTTAAATATCCAAGAGTTAATATTTAATATCAATATGATGCTGTATTATTACATTGATACTAAAAATATTATATTAATAAGCGAAATTCTCACAGTGATATGAAAAATACCCTAGTGACGTGATTTCAGATCAAAGTAAACATCGAAAATCTGAGGGCAGAAAGAGACAAACAGAATTTCTTAAAAAAAAGAGAGTCAGCTATAGTCCAATTCGAAAATGGCAAAAACAATGTTTATGTCTCTGCCGCAGCAAGCGAGACAGCAAATACTCTTCCGATTTGTCTGTTTTTGCTTCCATTACTGATTGCAGTTCCCAACTGCTTAAAGCGGTGAGCGCATGGAGAGACACTCAAACAGCGACAGTCATTAGCGAAAAGCCTACTGAAGGTTGAATCGGGAGATTCATGAAACAGTACTGTATAGGCAATAACCTCTTTTTGGTGTATATAAATGTATTAGTTGTTTATAGTTGCGAACAAAAGCATCTTTTCGGGACCTCGAGCCAGCTAAAAACACTAATTCTTATTCAAATATATCTTTGACATTTGAATCATGTCCTATGGGTACTATATCAATATAGATTTGATATTATTTAATACACCATCGGTAATACATTAATACCCTTTTGATATTATTACAAATATATATGAAATATTTAAGCCATGTCGGACAGGTATTGTGAAAATACTGCATTGATTGTTGATCTGAAACATTTCACATTGATATGTTCGAAATATACGAGTGATATTTTCGATCATATCAACTGGGTATTCTTCCGATGAAGGCCGATTCGATACTGAAAAATACCCGATTGATACTAAATATCGTGATCTTTTTTTTCTGTGTGCCATTATACGAACCCCGACAACTACAGGGTGCGCCATATAAAGTGTCGGTATGGCAACACTGAATAAATATAAAATCAAGCAACCGATTGCTATATGTTGATCTTGTTCCTTTAATTTGGTCCTGTACAATTTATTTCGACTACTTTTTGAACACAACATCAATCAAATGTGCCCTTTTTGCGGCATTTTCCATCACTTTTTCGAACGTCTCAGTCGATAAAGTGGCGATTTCGGCACGAATGTTGGCCTTAAGCTCTTCAATGGTCTGTGGATCGCTGGCGTAAACCTTGCTTTTTAAATAGCCCCACAAAAAGAAGTCTGGGGCGGTTAAATCTGGAGATCTGGGTGGCCAGTCAATATCGCCTCTTTTTGATACCGGCCCAAACAGTCACTTTTTGGTCGTGTAAAGGTATTTCATGGATGCGGTGTGAATTTTCCGTGCCCCATATGCGACAATTTTGCTTATTAACACCACCAGAAAGCGTGAAATGGGCCACAATTGAACGATTATTTTCGATGAACAGTGTCTCTATTTCGGCACGTTTTTTTGGTGTGAAGCGTTCCATGGTCAAAATTGTACTAGATTGATGTTTCCAAAACATGTCTAACAAAAGCAATCGGTTGGTAAATGTCAAAGTTATTCAGTGTTGCCATACCGACACTTTATATGGCGCACCCTGTATGTAACAGGCAGAAGGAAGCATCTCCGATATAATGAAGTATGTATATTCTTCATCAGCATCAACAGCCGAGTCGATATAGCCATGTCCGTCTGTCCGTCCGTCCGTCCGTCCGTCCGTCCGTATGAACACCTAGATCTCAAGGACTAGCAGAGCTAGAGTAACCAAATTTTAGATGTATTGTCTCCCACCCAACATTTGGAAGATTATTTTGACAAAAATTACCTTGATGAGTCTTTTTCGACCCCTTTTGATGATTGAAAACAAATACCCATCATGTGCGATTAAAAGACACTCAAAACTGATTCATAAATACGCTTAAAATTTGACTTAGTGAAGTACGATTAAGAAAAGACTCTCAAATGACTCGAAAATGATTTGAAACTGTTCAGAAGAATGAGTTTAAAACGACTCTTAAAGAAGAGTCGTTGCTAGGGTACAATTTCCTCCCGACTGTAGTATCATTTGTGATCAGAAAATGTGCTCAATTATGTCTATTTTAATCGGGTTGAGGACTCGAAAGTGACTCGAATGTGATCAATAAATTCATAAAATGTTTGCTGGGCTGTAGGCAGATCAAGTTTGTTTTAAATTTTGGACACGCCCCTTCCCGCCCCTGCAATAAATCTTTGAATATCTCCTACAATTTGTTAGCTATCGAGCTCAGATTTTGCAGTATGCACTATGTGGCTAATATGTACAATCTCACAAATTTTCATAAAGATAGAATAATAAATGGCAGAGTTAAAAAAACGTTGCATACTTATCTGCCTCCGCATGAGGTTATTTAACACTAATTGCCTCTTATAAGGGCCGACTTTAACTTACGCTCTCGTTTTTTTCTTGAATTAAGAGAATAAAATTACCTTTCCAAGAAAAATAAGTTTGGTATCTACTTTAGTATTGAAAATATCGCCTGTTAAACATTGCATTCTGGTAAAAAAAAAAAGCTTGCCGTACGAATTAATGGTGGTCGAGAGTCGCAGTGCCAGAGGTTTAATCAACTTTGTTGCCACCAAAATTTTCGTCTTTTAATTTGTAAATTTTGGTGCATTTTGTTCGCAGTTTATTGAATCTCCGTCTGTCGGCTTAGCATCCCCCCACGCCCCACCCAGATAATCCTTTAATCTCCATACATTTTTGATGAATTTCAGGGAGCGAGCATATTTTGTCCGGCACCTTAATTGACTTGTGAAATTTGATTAAATATTGCCCGGGCCGTGGGACAAGCAAAAAAAGCACGCCTGCCCATATTATGGCGCTCATGAATCTTTCAGCTCGCTGGGGCATTATTAATGTCGCTTCATTATGAAATTGTGCAACAAATAATAAATCGATTAAGCAAATATTTGTCAGCGCTAAAAACATGTATTTTTCATAGTTTCCTTTTCGGTTGGGCAGTTGTTGTTGCTGCCGCCGTCCCTTTTCTGTGTGTGTGTGTGTGTGTCATCCATTTTAATATTTCAACAAAACCAGAAATGACGTTGTAAAACCGACGCGGCTATATGTCAAATATGCCGCACACTCACTGGGCACATACGAGCCAAGTTCTGGGTTTTTAAATTTGCATGTAAATTTCATCGCATCCACATGAAAATTTATTTCGCGCCGGCGAACTGGGAGCGGGCCGCCGCTGCATTTTAATAAATTTATGATTTTATTTGCATTTTTTTTATGTATGTGTGTCACACGCTTGACAATTTCACCAGGACCATAAATAACGCAGGCATTTTGCTTTGTATTTGTTGGATGAGATTTACACAAGTTTTTCTTTCATTTGGCTTTGTCTTTTTTTGTTTTGTCTGCCACATTTCATTGAGCGAAATGAAAAAAATAATTGAAATATTTGCCAATCAGAGGATAAGGCAGCGAAGGACTTTCCAGGAATTCCCAATTGCTGTCTGCGGCACGTTAATAAGCTGTTTTGTCGACTCCCAAGCCAGCATCTTGCCATTTGATTGTCTTAGTCCTCTGTGTGTGCGTGTGTGTGTGGAAGGGAGTGTTATCTGCCCTGGCATTGTGCTGGTCCTGTCGAGCTGTCGTCTCTCGTTTTCTCGTTTGGCATTGGTCCGGGCGGGCTGTCGATTATCGAGTCGAGATTATTAACCTGTCAGCTTAGCGTTGCTTTGTCTTTGCCCCAGCGACTGGGCCAAAAACTAAATCTTATACCCTGTCCTGTTCTGGCCACATTGACAGCTTTGAAAATGTTGGTTTATTATTGAAAAAAAAATTACACTGATTAAACGGTTTGCTCGCCAACTGTTTTATGCTCGCTCGAACAGCAAAGCATGAAAAGTAATTAGAAAGGAATTTGAGAGAATTCATGGGAAATGAAATTTTTGAGCAAGGGGGCTGTCCAGCATTTTCGCTGGAAACTGTATGTATGGAAACTGTATGAAATGTGTTGAACGGAAAACTGGAAAAGCTGTCTTTCAGCTTGTAATTCTAGAACCATCTTCAATAACACAAAATTTATCATAAATTTCTTACCCCACTTGTTATGCTTATGCTTATTTGGCATAGACCTTTCTTCAGTTAAACAGAAAAAGTCCACCTGTTGACGTGAAATTCGGTGGGGAAGCAAAGTAATACAAAAACAAGAAAGAAAGTCGGTCAAGCCCGACTATAACATACTCTGTACCAAGAAAATTGATCATAACATAAGAAGCATATGGGACATACATGTCAAGCCTCTATCTCTTACCATCTCTGAGATCTGTGCGTTCATGGCTATATCGACTCGGCTGTTGATGCTGATCAAGAATATATATACTTTATGGGGTCGGAGATGCTTCCTTCTGGATGTTACATACTTTTGCACAAACTTATAATACTCTATGTACCTTCGGTACAGAGAATAAAAAAAAGCGAGACACCTTTTTGCGAAGCTACTTTATGGCTAGTCATTTCAGAACTGGCGCCAATAGCTGGGTAAGGTGACCGGGTGTGTAAGTTTTTATGGTCACAATTTATCATCAAACCCTAAACTAGGTATATGTAAATAAATGGATGGTATACGAAATATATTGATAGGTGTAATTCATAGATACAAAACACTGACAAACTCTGGAAAATTACATATTTAAAATTCAGTTTTTTGGAAAATTATTTTCTTCACAGTCCAATTATATACTTCTTTTTGCTTTTTACATTGAATCTGCCATCTACGAGAATTTCAAGCAGATTATATCAAATAATTTTTATGTGTGTTGGTTTCTACTTCACCGTGAGCTTGGCACCACTGATTAATAACGAATTTTTACAATATTAGGGAATCAAAATATTATACAATTCCCATTGACCGAAACTAAAAAAGGATAGTGTTTTGTATTCATTCTTTTGGTATTAAACTATCCATTTATCATATTATTATACCCTTGCAAAGGGTATTATTATATTGCCCAGAAGTTTGCAACGCATAGAAATATTCATTTCCGACCCCATTAACTATATATATTCTTAGTCGGGGGGACGAGCTGAGTCCGCTAAGCTTTGTCCGTCCATCTGTTTCTACGCAAGCGAGTCTCTCAGTTTGAAAGCTATCGAGCTAAAGTTTTGCACAGAGTCTTATTTTTGCTGCACGCTACTAATATATCGGAACCGACCGAATCGACCTAATCTCATAGATCCCATAGGAACAATCGGTCGGAAACTAGTTTTAGTAAGAAAAACTTTTCAATGGAAACGTCTCCAAACTTTGTATTCATAAGTTTTCTATGCTTTTTTGTATAATTCTGCCAAGTTTGATGATAATCGGACAACTATATGGTATAGCTGCCATACAAAAGATAGGTCTGGAAAACAGTCTCAGTTCGAAAAACATTTTTTCTTTCAATGGTAGCATCCTGTAATTTTGTATATGTTTGTTTCACATGCTTTCAAATAATTTTACAAATTTTTGTTTAAGTCCGACGATTATATAATTTAGTTCCCATACGAAAGATCGTTCGGAAAATGGGTTGTTGTGGGAAGAAATTATTTTTGAAAATATTTAAGCGAGCACTTGCAAGGGTATAAAAACTTCGGCACAGACCAAGTTAGCTTAGCATTCTCGTTTAAATGATTTAAAGCTCCGTTAAATAATATTAAATAAATATTTTAATATCAAAAAAAGGATATTAAAAAATATCGACCCCAAATGGATACCGGTTCCATCCAATGGATATTTCTTAATATGGTTTTTTTGCTGTGTATTTATTACAGAGAGACATAGCCTTATGTTGCTGATACTGTTGATATCGCTCAGGGAAAAAAATGATTATTAGAAAGTATGAACTGGATTATTTCACGATCCCATTTGGACTGGATATGTCTTAAATTTCCCTTACAAATGTACCCTATGATACAGTTGAAAAACTGGATATTAGCATACCAAAAATTAAATAAAATTACGCATCTGCAGTGTTGTTGGCGAGGAAGGAGTTGTAGGATCACTTTAAAAATTGTGCCACATGTATCAAATTTACCAAGTTTTAACTCTGTGGGTACATAGGTCGATTTAATTTCATAGCTGTGGCCATCCAGCCCAGTTTTTTAAGGGAAAATATAATTAAACTAATACTAATTTTAAAAGGTAAGAAACTATCTCCTATACTAATATATAGGTACACTCAGAGAAAAATTGAGAATTTCATACTTGGATCAAGAATTTTCGAGATCAATAGTTCGATAAGAGTGAAAGCTGTCGATTCAAGAGCGAATTCTTGATCCAATTGATCCAAATTGATGCCGGTTTTCTTGAACCAAGAGCATTAATACTTCATCCAAGTACGAAACATTCTCAAATCAAGCAGTATAGTTCTTGGATCAAGTGCTAAACATACTCGATTTCAAGATTGCTCATTCTTGAATTAAGGGCAAACAGCATAGTCAAAAACCGAGAATGTTCTTCGTATTATCAAGAGCTCAATCCCATTCAAAAGTAAAATCGTAAAACTCTTAAATCAAGAGCTTCACAGATTTCAACCATACAACAATTTGAAATTAGTAGATTTTTTCCATTTTGCTTAAATTTATTTCATGGAAAATTAATTGTTAAGACATGTTGCAAGTTTTGGCCGAGACTAGAGGAATACACACCTCAAAGCAGCATCAGTACTTGTCTGTCAACTGTCAGTCGAACAGAGGTCTCTGCATGCCAGCAATGCCATAACTGGTTGGGAATTCCAAAGCAACATGAGTGCAAAAATCCATTACGCTCTCCGCTCGATTGCTTCCCCACACCCCTCTCCCATAAAATACTAAACTTTAAGAGCAGATTCAACGCTATTCAGTTAAATGTGCTTGCTTTCCTCTCTCTAAGTTTCTATACCTCACTTCCCTTGCATAAAAGCACCAAGCTTAGAACTTATTTAGCTTGACTTCAAGAGCGAAATTCTTGAAAATTCAAGAACAAACAAATTTTTTAATCTCTAACTGAATTTCTTTCAACCTCTTAATTAATTTGATTTAATTTATGTGACAAATGTGAGGTTTAAATTGTCTTGAAGATCTTAGGTCTTGATCTTGAAGGTCTTTCCACTACAACAATAGTTACCTATAAAACAACAACAAAGACATAGAAACATGAGCAGAACCTCAATCAATACTGCATACCACTTGGCTGTTCTATAAACTGAGCTTAGAAGCATACTTGGAGTTTTCGAGACTTAGTTCCATCAAAGTTGGTTAAAAAAGGAATTGTCAAATAAAAAGTCTGCTATTGAAAGGAGGCTGGGAGTCCATTATACATTTGTAATATAAAATCATTGTTGATTTGCATCGAATCAAAATAGATCGCTAAAATTCGCAGTAGATTTTAGAAAAAAGTGGTTTGATGAGGAAGTCATCTTCTATGTTTGATGATATTTTCTATGCTCTATAATTTTAAAGAAAATTATTTGTAATTTGTGAAATAGAATTTTCCATCCCATTTTCCATAGCACTCTCATTATTTGGATGAAAACTAATGCGAACTTAATCTATTTTCCCACAAAAGTGATCATAATTAAACCAAATAATTTTATATATATTTTTATCAATGGACACTGACCAGCAAATCGGACGGCAGACAAAATATGAGCCATATGCCATCTCTCATAATATTGTTCAGACCATTTTTGTGTTTTACACGAAAGCCAAACGAGAGATTAACACTGCTTTCAATATCATCACAAAAATAGAATAGAATAGATGATAGAGAGAGAGAACTGAACATGAGGGTTAGCCACATTATTTTGTAGGCAAAGCAAAACAAAAATATTGTTGCCGGACAGCAAATGCAATTTGAGTCAACTCGCTTGTCGGGTTTCGCTTGCCTGAACAACAATGTTGGAATTTTGCATGTGCCAGAGACCACAGCACAGCGGCAGGACTAGTTTCCAGTTTGTTGTTTTGGCTTGTTGGGTTATATATTCTAGGCACAGCCATAGAACCCGGCCCGGACATCGCACAAAAGCTGCGTTGACAAGGACAACGACCAAGGGGCCACCTACATACTTACATGCTGCATAACAACAACAGTTGAACTTTCGAACACAAAGACATGCAGCCAAATGGAACCCCAGTCAGCTCAGTCAGTCTGGCAGGTCAAGAAGAATTTACGGAAAAATAACTGGGAAAAAATTTGCATAATTTTCGGCGCTCTAGCCGGCTGTCTGGGCTGTGCACTGGCTGTGTAAAATGCTCATAAATAAATGAACATGGGCTGCAGATGCAGCAGCCAAGTCACTGGACCCTCCCCACCCCCCAACCCCCAACACGACGGGCATTTGTGGCGCGTTGAAACAGCACAAAATAACATGAAATAAATAATAACTTTGTGTTGCCCTTTTTTTGGCTTCCCGAGCTGCTGGATTTGGGTTTCGAGCCTTCGTTCCGTTGAGTTAATTAAAATTTAAAAGCCGCCAGTCGTGCGGGGATGGCAATTGCCATGTACAATGTACCAGAATGTACCACCAAACTTGTGCAACTGAAACTGTTACTGTTATTGTTACGGCCCGGCCGTCGCTGCTCTGACGTTTCCTCTTGGCCGCAGTTATGGCTTAGTTTTGAATGCGAACTGCGACTGTCGCCGGCGGGCGGAATGAATGTAATACGAATTTTATAGTGCAATGGTATGTTAAACTATTTATGCATAGTGAAAATCGATTTGGGGAATTGAATTTATTAAAATGTTTGTTTCCTTGAAGTTGCTTGTTTCCGAAGAAAATCCACAGTGGAAGCCACATAGCACAGTGCAATGAAACAATTAAGTGCATGGCAGGAATATCTCAATCAAAACTCAATCACTTTGCCCCACTTTACCCACTTAGAATGTTGTCCCTGTTCACCAATCAACTACAGTTGTTAAAATTTTAATCAGAATTCGAACGTTTAAAGTTTTTAACAGTCTTCAGGATTGACGGATTCACATTAAAAAGTTTATGTTAAGAAGCAGCAGCGATGTAAATCAGGGATGCAAACCATTCGAAAACAAGTACTGGTTCGGTTCAGTGGGTCAAACAGCTTTTGAACCGTCGGTTCGGTTCATTACAAGGGTTTTGGAGCTAACCGAACAACGGTTTCGATTCGGTTCAGTGGTTCAAAAAGGACCACTATGAAAGATAATGATTTCTGTCACGTTGGAAATTGATTAGCTATGAACCATTTCAATATCTTTAAAATCCTTAGAAGAATGTTTGAAATTTTTGATGTCGGATTTTGCAGGAATCGTCTCTAAGTTCCCAGAGGAATGCCCTTGGGAATCAGAAAATGTCGGCCATAAAAGAACACGTACTATGATGCATTTCACACAGCCTATTTATAATATTATATGACATAAAAACTCGCCTGACAAAGATTAAAAAAAGGTTAAGAAGTACTACAGAAAATAGAAAATATTATTCACAAACCAATTATCAACTTTTCAGACAAATATTCAGAGTATTGCCAGCTGTATTATCTGCAGAAGACTTACATTGATTACATGTTGCAAACTTTGTATCAAGTCAACCCTAAAAGGTTATATCGATCAGTCATCGCTGAGGATGTAGAGGGTTCAATGAAATGTCGTATAATTATCATACGAATTATAACAAAAAATCGATAAGTATCATTTACCCCGTTTAAACACAAAAAGCAAAAGTATGCCATTTCCATTTCCTAAAGTAATTCTCCATATAAATATGTAACTAAGAGTCAGTTATACCTGCGTCATACATAATCCACACTTTGCATTCACCAAGATTGACGGACTAATTGAAGGTATTCAATATGAGTTAGAGTAGAGAATTGTTTTCTTAATAAGTAATATTATTAAGCATAGCATACTTTAAAGAGCATTTATCATGATAATTTTGTTGTGTATAAACAGGGTAATTATCTGATGGAATAACGTCAAAAAATTAGTCAGTGAACTGAACCGAACCGATGTTCTTTGTGGTTTTCGGTTCGGTTCAGCATTTCTGAAACGATAGCAGGTTCGGTTCGGCGGATCAGATCGGTTCGAAATTAGTTTGGCTCAGCACCGATTTGCATCCCTGATTTAAATTGACATCCATTTATGATGGTTATACAAAATATCCTTAACTTATATTCCGTTTTGTATCATTTAATGAAATAATTTTAATTTTCTGTAAAAACTTACACACCCAGTCACCTTCAACAGCTGTTGGCGTCAGCTGTACAAGAACTAGCCATGCAAAGGCTTCTTAAAATTTGCCGTTAGGACTGTTGTTCCCTTTCTTTTGTGTGAAAATGAGAAGCACACAAGCCAAGAGGTTGAGATATGCTTGGCTTGGGCCTTTGGGCCTGAAATTTCACTTATGTTAAAGTCTGCAATTAATTCTACATGTTGTAAACAGAAGAGCGTTTGCAGTTTCCCTATGCTAAAGTCCCTACAATTGGTATTGTTTTTGAGTTTTTTTAATATTACAATATTATTTCAATATTTTTATAATTCAAAATTTTTTTTTTGGTATTTCAAAATGCTATATCTGTGATTGAAAAATTCTAAGAAATTTATGAGATGGTCTATTGTAAATCTAAGAAATAGTACCAAATGATAAGCCAAAACAATGGGAAAATGTTTTCCACAAAATTATCATATAAAGGGTTAAAATATAATTTTAAACCAGGGATGCAAGCCGGTTCTGAACCGAACCGAACCGCAAACCGAACAAGCTTCTTTTCAGAATTTCTGAACCGAACCGAAAAGCACAAAATAAAACTGTTCGGTTTGGTTCATTTCTCTGACGAACGCTTTCCTCTAGCCGATGATTTTTATTCATTTGAAAATTTGAATCGTTTCCGGAAGATAATTTTTAAACATTTCATTCGACCCTCTACATATTTACCTTGGTCGGATCGATATTTCTTTTAAGGATGATTTGATTAAAAATTTAACAACATATCTTCTGCAATTGCCCGCCGATCTCTTAACTAACCTGTTCTAAATCTAAATATGTTTCTTCATTAGGCAATATTTTTAATTTTCTGTGGTACTTCTTACCCTTAATTCAATCTTAATCTGACAATAGGTAAGGGCACTCCTCTAGGAACTGATAGACAAGTCTTGGGAATCCAACATAATAAACTCTAAGGATTTGAAAGGAATCAAATTTCAATTTCAATCATAACATTTTATAATGTGCCTTTTTGAACCACTGAACCGAACCTAAGCCGCGGTTCAATTAACTTAAAAAACAATGTAACGAACCGAACCGGCGGTTTAGAAACTGTATGAATCACTGAACCGAACCAGTACTTATTTTTGAGTGGTTTGCATCCCTGTTTTAAACATCTTTTAACTACAATTGCCAAAACTGTAGACGTGTTGCATCATTTCCGAAAACAGAAAAGTGTTGAGCACAAAAAAATCAGAAAAAATTAAAATAAACTTCCAATGTTAACATTTGATTTGATTTATTGATACTCATCCCAACTTCCTGACATTGCGTAATTTTTGGATCCACATTTATGTTCTACTCACGGTGTGTGGCAACATACAAAAACTTTGAAAGACACTAATTGTATTATAGACTGTCTTTAAGTACTTTCTAGACTATTTTTTGTACTTTCTTTCTACTATTCTTATGGCAAAAATAGTCTATGATTTGATATCTGATATTAAGAGGAACAAGACGCATTAAAATATATATATATGTAAAGCTTAAACTGATATCTTATTGTAGTAACTTACAGTTTCATCTCTTATGATGTCTCTAGAAAATACCTCAGTTTACGATCTGTGGATTGGCTGTCAAAGAACGTTTATTAGAAATCAAAAGCCCATTTCTCAGACGGAATCTTATATATTTGTATGCTTTTCTTAAGAAAACCTCTTATGAGATATCAGACAATTAAATACAACTTTAGCTTAAGTCAAAGACTACACAAAAAACCAGTAGTTGCTATATCCAGCGACTTTTCGGAATTAAAAAAAACTTTTTAAATTATTATCCACTTTAGTTTATTGCTTTTGTATTATCTCGAAACAAGAAATGGAACTTCAAGGGTCAGCAAAATGCCATCTTAACTAGTTTTTGCTCATTCCTGGATCCCTTTAAGTCTGTTCTGGTCTCTACTCTTTCAAAAAAAATAATGCGGTCTACGGAGCTTGAGACGAATTGAATGCCTTGTGCTTAAGCTGTGGCGCATAATCAAATCATAACCATTACATAAACAAACACAGACGTGTCTCCTTTTCAGTGGGGACTTCGCACAAAAGCCATGGAAACCTTTTTGCCTGCACAAATACAAAAGACGACAGTTAAACGCCGACAAATCCTTAACATTCATTTAATCGTAACTCTGCCAAAACGAGGCAGGCAGACAAACAAACATTTCGGTAGTAGGCCAAACAAATGTAAAAAGGATAAAAACCTAAGACCCCCCCCGACACACACACGCACACAGGACACACGCACACACAGGACACGTGGGAGTAGACAAAGAGGCGTCGGTGTCGCTAAAGCAAAGGCAAACAATTGTTTAAAGCAAAGTGCGTACCGCACAACAAAATAAAGAAAGGAAAAGAAAGCAGCCTAAGCCCTCAGCTTTGAGCGGGCGTCACGTGCGGACTATCCTCATATTCGTTTGTTGTATTGCTGCTGGGGGGGCGGTGGTGTAGGATGTGGCACGTCCAGGACTGTTGCTTCAGCCGCCACTTTTCAAAATGCTACTTTCACGCAAAATTTAATCTGAATGACATTTGAGCCGGAACTACCAAAAAAAGGAGCTCGCGCCTCCCCACCCCACCCTTCGGCCCGGTTCAGAGTTTCAGCTGGAAATGTAATTGACAGTGAAAAATTAAACACAGCTTCTACTTGTGTGGGCAGTGTTGATAAACATCAAATTAAAATCACATATATATATATATATAAAAGCCAAGTGAATGAAGCCACATAAAAGGCCATAAACGACTGGCCAAAAAAAAAAAAAAATCAAAAAAAAAATCCCATAAACGCTGAAAATTGCCAGAAATAAAAACCGATTTGGCCACAGACAATTTTGCAATTTAAAATGTTGGCAAAAATATATAATTTGTATGGGCCACACACACACACACACACACACACCGACACACAGTGGCACGCATGAGGCATTTGTATAGATTGCATTTGCCAGATTAGCCCGCTTACATATTTTCCCCCGCCTCTGCCCGCCGTTTTGGGCCTTATGCGCCAGCCCTGATAACAGGAGGGGGGGGGGGGATGCAAAGATTAATGGTCTTTGTGTGTCTAATTTCGATTTGATTTTAATGGAAATGGCTGGAGCACACACACACTCTCAGGCACACACACACGCACAGAGACAGTAATTCAGTGGAAATTAAATGCGGGACCAAATGGGATTTTGATATGGGTTGAGCAAAGGTTAAAGGTCGAATTATTGAAACTGAAAAGCGGAGGTTAGCAAAATTTTCAAGTGTGGTAGCTATTATTTGTTTGAAAATTACTTGGAACAAGGCTTACACCCCAATAAATACGGCTGATTAAGCATTAGAAAGGTGGAAACTAGTGTATAGGCGTGATTGGGGTGCCATTTATAAACCAAAAAATAAAATTCGGATCTCCGGCTTAACCGGTTCGAACCGAAATTAACCAATGGTTAAGGTTCAGAAATTTAAGGTTGGAGGTTTTCGTAAGAAGGTTTTGGTTCGAACCTTGGTGCAGTCCATGCGTTATACAATTCTAATCATTTTTGTGTTCAATTTTTTGTTATCTGTAATCATTCATGTGTCCTTCAAATTACATTCGACCCAAAAACCACACAAATCGTTTGGGTCTGAATCGGTCATGGGAATATTCAATATATAATTTACTGTTAAGTAATACTCATTTTGGAGTTCTGGTAAAAAAAAATATAGCCAACGCAATGTTAGATTCTTTCTTTTGATAATTATTTAAAAAACTTGAGAACAGAGGCTTTTATTTGTGGGAATTTTATAAGTAATTCTAATCGTTTTTCTTGATTTGTTATTTAACTTCCTGCCCATTTTAGGCGTCATTCGCCCTAAACCAAACATATAACAGGGGAAGTCACTTGGCGAAGGTCAAGTTTCTGATCTCTATCTTTTTTTTTGAACCGAACCGATATTTCAGGTTTGGATAAGGTTCGGGTTCAGCTTTAATTTCTAATAAGGTTCGGTTCAAGGTAATAGTAATCTGAAATTCGGAATTCTGGGTTCGAACCGGTTCGGTTAAAAACCGGTTTGTAGCCCTGATTTATACTACACTTTTCTCTATTGCTTACGGAGAAAATAAACGCTCTATAAACGGTCTCGCTACATTTTGGATGCACTAGCGCTAATTGCAGTGCCTGCAGTAGTAATCAAATCATTCTGGGTATAATCTAGAAATTTTGGAGAAGTTTTGGGAACAAATGTTCCGAATGTTCTTCAAATGAGCACAATTCAGCTCAGCTCCGAAGTTTGTATATATCTAATCAATTATAAGATATATTAAGAGGCTATTTCCACTATAATCACATATTTCGAAATGTACATATTTTTTTCTGAGCGTTTCCATAAGTCCATATTTTGGAGTTATGGCATGTTGACTATGTGACAGGTGGTTTAATTTGGTTTTGTTTTCAAAGAATTAAAATGAGTGATAAAAACAATAAGAATATACAGCCA
>JAWNNM010002578.1:0-17426 GCA_035044965.1 Lordiphosa andalusiaca
ACATCCCTAGGTATTTGGGTTCTTCGCATCTGCTGATGACAGTTCCATTTAGATGTAGGTTTCGCGGTGTAAATTTTCTGTTTGTTGTGCAGATTATATGTTGTGTCTTCTGTTGGTTTATCTTGATGTGCCACGAGTTGGACCATTCTGCTGTTTTATTGAGTGTATATTGTAGTTTCCTTGTTGCTACTGCCAATTCTTTATGTGCGTAGAGTAGTACTGTGTCATCAGCAAATGTGGCGATCAAAGCATTTCTGTCTTCAGGTATGTATTCAGGCTGTATAATAGCGGTCCAAGCACGCTGCCTTGGGGTATTCCTGCTCTTATTTCTCGTGGCGTGGTGTATTTTACATAACATTTTCGCTGTGTTATGTAACTTTCTAGTATTAGAAAGATATTTTGTGGTAACATACGTTTCAGTTTAGAGAGTAGTCCATTGTGCCATACCTTATCAAAAGCCCTTTCTATGTCTAGGTATACCCCGACACAGTACTTTTTGTTTTCCAGATCGTCCATTATTTTCTGGGTAACTCGGTGTATCTGTTGTATGGTCGAGTGTTTCTGTCTAAATCCAAACTGATGGTCTGGAATTATTTATTTATTTTGGTAAAGTATTGGTTTTATTTTATCACACAGTAGCTTCTCGAATACTTTGCTAAGTTCCAATTTAATTTCCCACTGAAGAAGATGAGAAAATATGTCACCTTGGTTGTCTACAAGGAACGCTGAAAACTCAAATTATTTCGTAGAACAGAGAAAAACAAATAAAATCGCAAAATAAAAAAAAAAGGAGGAGGTTTGATTCTGATTTCTGATTTTAAAGGTCAACGCAACTGCGTTTAATGAGAACGAAAGTAGCTTTGTTGCAAATTAAGAATGGATTCTTTATTCTTTCGAAGTATTATCAGAAAGTGCTTTTGATATGGCTGTCCGAATTTGCTTAACAAAACATACAGAAACTGTGCTAGCTTCTATTTTTCCAATAGAATGCAGGGACTTAGGTTCGTTTGCGGAATTGAGCTTCAACAAGCTTGGCAAATAGATGTCTTTCCATTTGAAAGTGCAGCAATCAGCTTGAAATCCCAAAAAAACCAACACCCATGGCATTGAACTTAGGCAAATCCAAAGTAATTTCGGTTTTCTTAAGAATTCTTTCACTGAGGAGAAAAGCCACTGGCAGATCTACTTTCCCATGGGATAAAGCAGTGGTGGGCAGCAAAATTTGAGAAAACAGCTAATTTATGCCAGACTTCTTTCTAACTAGCAAAGATGTGATCAAAGTGAAACAACCCTAGAGGGGCAGATGATCACAGATTTCCCATGTCTGGAAAGAAAATACATATATTTCCCCTCCCCCCCCCCCCCAACTCTTTTTTGTGTAACTTTGAGCTGACTTTTGCATTAGAAAAGTCAACATTTTCCACTCGCTGTCTCATTGAAGTCTCATTATGGACTTTTGAGTGACCCCAAGGATGAGGCTTGTTGCTCTAGCCGCCAAATAGATCCCAAAAAGATAAATCGCAGCAGCAAATCACGACCCTTAACATACACACACACACACACACACACACAGAAGCCAGGCATACCCGTGTCTCGTTCCATCTAATAGTCGTCAGTCAGCAGAGGCAAACATTAATCAAATTTTCTAAAAAAAAAATAATAACCTAAAAAATGCTCAAGTTGTTGAACTCACTCTCTTCTGTCCCTTTTTCCCCTCCCCCCCCCCCTCCCGCAGATAAGCCCATTTAGCAACGTTGTCATTTCTCTTGTTTCGTAACGTTGATTTCGTTTTATTGTGGCTCCCCTGCTAAGTTTGGCGCACGCCTGTCATAAATCTTGTTTTGAATGTCCTGCCAGCGTTGATAGCGCCAGTCGAGTCATCGATTCGCCTCCATATACACACACACACACAGAGAGAGAGAGAGCGGTGTGTGTATATGGTCGGACTATAGTCATGGCAACACATTAAATTAGTACACTTGATCGAGCAAAAAATATTTATGTGCACAAACGAAACGGAGGCTCAGCTCAGTTGATGCTTGTCCGTTTCAAGGACACGCCGCCAGTGAAGCATAACGGCACGAAGGGAGGCAGGCAGAGCATTGTGCCCGGTTATAAATCTCGAACGCAAATTGACTGTGCAACGTTGCGACGCCTTTTGAAGTGAGGACTAGGAGACGCCATTTTGTTACCAGGATGCTCAGTCTGCTGCTGTTTTGAAGGCATTTGATTGGCATGTTACTGTATCCGGGTTTGACTTGTGATTCATTAATTTGTTATAGATAATTGGTCCGGCACACACACACACGTACTCCTTCCTTCCTTCTTCTCAATCGGCGAATGTGAAGTGCAACCCTTGCACAGAACCCTTCATAAATCCATTTTATGAATTCGATGAATTTTTAGTTTTATATGCAGATGCTGCTGAGCTCTGCATATTTAAGCAGGCGTTGGCCAAATGAATGAGAGTTGTGCACAGGACTCTGTGAGCTGTGCACGTTGCCTGTCATATGCAAACGAAATTAAAATGCACTACAACGCAGCCAGAAGAAAAAAAAGTGCGCACGAATGCATAAATAAGTGGACGGCGGACGGGCGTGGGCGCACTTCATTGAATGGCACTCCCAACCAGGTGGAGACGAGTATTTATTTATGTGTCAAAAGATGCAGCTGAAGCACCCGAAGCACCTGAGGCAGGTGCTTAAGTATGTCAGACCCGCAAAACACTTTTAAAATTCGCTCAAGAGAACTTCAATTTAAGTTTAAACAACTCTCGGGTGGGGGCGGGTTGGGAATCCAATAAAATATACCAATTTCAAAACATTTTACACATAAAGTGCTTGGCAGGCGTGACCCTGTCTCCATCTCGCAGCACCCAAAAATAGGTCAAACTCTTTGCAGCTCGGTTGGCGGAGGAGGAGGAGGAGCATGTAAATGGAAACTGAAAACTGGGTGAGTCGGGCAAAGTAAAGTGCTCACACACGCACACACACACACACACGGGGGCTACAATGCGTATACGTCATGTTGCACCCAGCTAAAAGGGAGCCTAATGCAATCGGTTTAGCCACGATGCAAAAGCCGTAAAGTTTTGTCCTGCGTGTTGCGGCTTGATGGAATTAACATGCGCCCAGTCTTGTCGCTTGCCGCTACACAGCTAAGTGACATCCGTAGTAAGAGGAATAAATAGACCGTAAAGTGTTTGATATAAAGCAACAGTTTTTCTCCATTTTTTTTTTTTATTTGGGTCTAGACGACAAAGTTTTTAGCCAGCTAAATAACTGTGTGTGTGTGTGTGTGCAAGGAAATTTATTTAAACAGAACTTTGTAGATCGCAACGCTGCGTTTGACTATTGACCGACTGTGTGGGGCTATCTTCAACATCTCAAAATACCACTCGGTTGCCTAGCAACAACCACGGCACGGACTCTTTCCGAATATTTGATCGCTTTTGTGATGATTGAATAATTTTTTCGAACCATTACTTATCGCCAAGCAATTAAATATTAATTACGTTTACAGTAACAATTCAATAATTATTCCAAACATTTTTTATTTAAAAAAAAAAAATTCATTTAACAATTACCTTTACTTTTATAATTACATTTACAATTCCTTTTACACTTACAATTCAATAATTATTAAATTATTTTAATGATTTGAACAATTACTTTAACAATTATTTATACACTCCACGTCAAAAGGTTACACGCACTCGTAACTGCATTCCAATTTGAGATATAACTTTTTATTTTGAAAGAATTGAAAAAAAGTTGGTATGCAAAAACCTTGGTTATTTAATGATAATTTAAGTATATAATTTGAAGAAGTATACAAATTTGGCAAAATAATGTTTTTTAAACAGTTTCTTAAAGCTGTGTTAAATAAGGTACTTTTTCCTTGGTCACTAGAATAGACGCATTAAAACTAATTAATTAATTGAAAGAAAAGAAACTTATATTAAAATTTAATTTAATATATTGTGAATCTAATATTCATTAGAAAACGAAAAAAAATGATTTCAGTAATGAGTACTGCCTCCCTTGTTAGAAATAACTTCATAAATCCGGTCTTTCATAGAATGATACAGGGAGTCTATGTAGCTTAGGGAAATCTCGCTCCAGGCACGTTGAATTGCATCAGTTAGTGTTTCCTTATCTTCGAATTGCTTTCCTCCTTCGTAAACTTTTCGCGCAAGCCAGCCCCATACATTTTCTATAACGTTAAGATCTGGAGAATAAGGTGGCCAAGTCATGATATTAACGTTTTGACTGGCAATAAACGACTTCACTACTCGAGCGTTATGAATCGGGGCATTATCTTGTTGTAAAATCCATGGGATGGGTCCGAAGAGATCATTAAGCTTTGGAAATACAGATTCCAACAAAGTTTTGAAGCGCTCTCCGTTCATTTTCTGATCTATAAAAATTAAATCCAGTGTACCATAAAAAGTGATGGCACCCCACACCATGACTCCACCTTCTCGGCTGTGATGGCGGCTTAAATACAGCTCATCTTTTCGTAAATCATGATAATAATATTGAAAGCCATCAGGTCCGTCGAAATTAAAACGTTTTTCATCAGTAAAGACCACCGAACGCCAATCATTGAATCGAGTGTCAGATTGAACAGTCCACGCCATGTGTTCTTTCGCATATTGAAGGCGTTTTTCTTTGGGTATAGCATTTAGAGGCGGTTTTTTCTTAATCTTTAGACGCTTAAGATGTTGAGCACTTCTGATTGTGCGCTGAACAGTTGAAAGGCTTGCATTTACTCCGGCTAATTCCTTAATTTTAGCTGCCGACTTGGTCGAATTGGAAGCAATTCGTATTATTTTACGTTCAGCTCGTGGGGTAAGTGCCTTTTTTCGTCCTTTAAAGTTTTTTCCATATGATTTTGGATCTCTTAAATATCTGTCAACAGTTCTGGAGCTGCGCTTTAGCTGTTTGGCAATATTTCGATTCGATAGACCCTGTGCATGGAAAAAGTCTATTTTTTGGCATTCCAACAAGCTCAAAGTAGCAACTTTTCCCATTTTTTCTTTAGAAATTGCTGGGAAATAATCAATTTCTTTATTTTTAGTTATGATTTTATCAAAATAACTGAATCTCATACCACAAGACTAACAAATGCAAAGTGCGTCTATTTCAAAGACCAACAGAAAATGCACGTGTTTCAATAGCAATTTCTAGAAACTTCGAAAGCACCGTTTTGGTTGCGCGAATCAACCAACCAAAAGCAATTTTTTTTCGAACAAGATTCGAACTTTGATAAGAAAAATATTTTCGACAAGTAATGCATGCCCAATAGTGAATAGAATAGATTATTGAAAAAAACATTTGGTGCGTCTAACCTATGACGCGGAGTGTATAATAACTTGTACAACTACTTTTGCAATTACTTTAACAGTATCTTTTAATTTTCCCATTACAATTACTTCAATAATTGTACAAGTACAATGGGATTATTGAATATTTGTGCTTGAAATTATGAATAATTCATGTATTTCTAGATGTAAGCTGAAACTATTTACCCCACCGTTGTGGTAGAAATCATTGAAATCATTGAAATTGATATTTCATTGCTTCGTTTATTACAATATGCTCAATATCGTCAGTTAGACAAAGCTATTTTCTCCAAACTTCCTCACTTTTACGCTTTTTAATAAAACAGTTTTTTGTTTTAATGCTGAATTTTCTTTACATCGGTTTTGTATATTGTGTAACATTTTCATATTGCATTTTTTAATGCCTCCGAGTGAAATAAGAGTTTGTCAGCATTTTATTTTGTAGGGTCGATTTTATGTCACAGCATAGGTGACCTATCTCTCTTATGCAGCGGTCGATTTTGTGCAAAGATCTTTCGGATTGTTGTTAAATTTCTTTAGTGATCATTTGAAATAAACATACTTTAACTAGATTGAGTCATCACTAAAAGAACTATTTGCGTTAGGTAAAATCTTCGGTGAACTTTATTCCATCTTGTGGCAACTGGAGTGCATAATGCTGCTTCCTTGACTGACTGATGTCAGATAGCTTGGGCGAGTTCTACATCCACCACAATTGTTCTCTCCAGTTTGATTTTTATTAGCATGATCAACAAACAATTAATTTTAATGTTTTCCAAACTGGTTTTGTAAAAAAACACAGTTTTGATATCCTTACATGAATTTTTAAACAATTTTCAAGCACAATTTCTCTATAATCTGCCATTACAAGTCCGTTTTTTTAAGTATTTCTAAAAGAACACACAATTTAAAGTAATCATATTGAATCATGCTTATAATTTCATAAGTTACAATTAGGATTACTAACAAAATCGTTATCATAAAAATGGTTTTTTCATTGTACAAATAATCGAGGTAATTGTAATAAAAAGAAATGGAATACATGAAATAGTGATTATATTCAATTACTGCTATGTACCACACAACAAAACTATTAATTTGTGTACAGTGCTGCCCAACGCTGTACCAGCAGGTGCTGCCAGGCCAAAATCAAAACCTCGATTATCATTGTTTTGAACTTTACCATATCTTCGGCGGAGGGCTAAATAATACACATATCTAAATATGTTCAGAAAGTACGAAATTTCTGAGAAAAACAAACCAGTCTAAAACCTAAATTGAAAATCAATTTTTCGAGAAGATTGCAATCTTAACAAGAAAGAAAGTCGGTCAAGCCCGACTATAACATACTCTGTACCAAGAAAATCTGTCTTTTGATCATAACTCGAAAACCGTTCATCCGATCTTCTTCATTCCTTTGGCGGATCGATAAGTTATTCTAATAACTAAATATGTCTAGAAGGAACAAGCCATCTATCTTCAAAACTGTGGGAGATATGACGTTTTTTCTAAATTGCGGGGGAGGCAGGGGGCGTGGCCAAAATTGAAAATAAACTTGATCTGCCTGCAGACATTAGAAGCATATGTCCCATACATGTCAAGCCTCTATCTCTTACCATCTCTGAGATCTGTGCGTTCATACGGACAGACAGACGGACAGACGGACATGGCTATATCGACTCGGCTGTTGATGCTGATCAAGAATATATATACTTTATGGGGTCGGAGATGCTTCCTTCTGGATGTTACATACTTTTGCACAAACTTATAATACTCTATGTACCTACGGTACAGAGTATAAAAATATAATGTGATTAAGAAACTTGAATTGAGATTTAAAACTCAACTTATTTATCAACCTTCCTACAGTTCTCTGTGAAGCTTTTATTTTAAACCAAAATTAAGATTATTTAATTTTAAAGTCGGGTAAAAACGATATTTAGTAAGACTGTTGAATTATGATTTAAATTGAGATTAAAATCATGGTTTGACATATTCCCTGCTTTGTGCAATTGAGTTACCGTTTCGTCTCAGGTTTGAGACTATAAGCTTGACCTTAGATTGATGGTTTTCTCAGTGTAAATTTAATAAATTTATAAATAAATAAAAACCTAATCTGCCTGCTAGTATGCAAAGTAAATGTCGTAAACATGTCAAGCCTTCATTATGGCTTAGCATCTCAGTGAACTGATGGTTCATATGGCTGTTGTTGCTGATCAAGAATATATATATAGTTTGCACATTCTTTTTCTAATCTCTGTGTACTTTTGGTCTAGAGTATAATGATTTATCGATTTGCCAAAGCAATGGCGTCGAGCTGCCCTTTATACAGAGCATACACTTTCATTGGTACAACAAATATTCAAGTTTGACTCATGTTTTTTACTGGACTTGTGTGGAACTGAAACAATTTAAATAAAAGTTCAGTGTTCAAATATGATTTTATATTTTATATTTATAACTCGGACCCATCAAAAACTGAAACTTTAATAGTTGACGTTGCAGACTTTATTGATCGAAGTCAACCAATATTTAATTAGACTCAAAGAGAATGCAAAACTGGTCGAAACGTTAAACATTTCTTCCTAACAAAGACTGAATTCAATG
Organism: Lordiphosa andalusiaca; assembly: GCA_035044965.1. NCBI lineage: Eukaryota > Metazoa > Arthropoda > Insecta > Diptera > Drosophilidae > Lordiphosa > Lordiphosa andalusiaca. The sequence goes on from JAWNNM010002578.1 coordinate 7,955, forward strand.
AACTAACCACAAATTGACTTTTTCCTCTTGTCTTTTATGTTTTATGAGAATGGAGAGTCATTCAATGGAGCAAATATGCATTTGCTCTTCAGTAAAAGTGATGCCAAATGATAAAAAAATTCAATAAATGGCAATCTTAAAACTAAATTTAGACTTTGGCAATTCTTTATTATATATTGAATGCATTTCCTTGCCACTTGCAATTGATATGCTACCATGGGGTGGGTGGGCCACACCATTTGCACATTGTCAATCACCCTGTGCATCATCATGTGCATTTAATGCAACTTAATGCTGATTAGTTCTTGCCACACAATAGTCCGGTTAATGCGGCACAACTGGCATTAGATGGCGACCGCAACGCATTTGACATGGCCGGCAGGCTGGCAAATTAGTGCCTCATCCACCCCCATCCACACCCCAACCCGTGGTCGCTGACGAATGAGTGTCTGTCGGTGCGGTGCGTACGTGGCCTGCTGGCCAATTACATATGCCCCCGGCCAGTCAACAGCCGGCAACCGTGGCAACTGATCCGTGTTGCTTCTACGCAAAGCGTTAACCGCTTTCAGCAGCCCATTTCTTGGCTCCAGTAAGTAGTTTGCGGTCTCTAATCTCGGACTAAACGGTGGCAGCACTTAAACCAGGCAGCAACTCAATTAACGACTCATACTTGCGCTTCATAACTTTATAATTTCTTGGTTTGTGCAACGCAATCTTGTTACTTATTACAGAAAGGAAGTTTCCTTCGTCTTGTCATGCCAAACTCCAACGCCGCTCAACAAATGAAACGCTCTGTCATGTGTCAGCGCGCCAACAGACAAAACAAACCGAACAGAAAACAGAAAACCAAATGGCAACAGCAGCAGCCCCAAACAATCAGTGGGTACATGCCGCTGGTGCACCCCCAAGCTCCCTCACCTCATTCCTCTGGCCCAGGCACAAGGCGCTCTGAGTCATTGTCATTAATTTAGCACAACTCGAGCTCAAAGCAATAGCTTAGTGGGAGCCGGAACGCTGGCAATGGTCTACTCCTGGTCTGGTCTGGTAACGCCATGAGTTTGCACAAAAAGAAGCAGCACAAAAAAGCCACTTGGCACTTAGACAGAAGCAGTCGTTCCATTCAACAGAGCTCACCGTGGGCTGGGAAGAGCAAATGATAAATATTTCAGAATAAATCAGAAATATTAATTTTCCAAATTAACATTTTGAAATTTAATATAGAATTTATAAAAGTTTGCTAGACTGCAAGGGAGATTTTAAGTACCGAATGATTTGAAATGCACACAGAAGGGCTTACTTATTTAGGTAAACTCTTCATTGTTCATAGGTATTTAGCTTTATTTTAAAGCCTGTTTTTAGCACTGGGAACTATTCCTGCCAGGAATTTGATATTGGAATTACACACAGGAATTTAAGGACTACAGGAATTTAAGTGTGTATAACACAACTAGAGAAGTGTGACCTAATAATCCTGAAATGTGCAAGGTTACACTGATTTTTTGTGGATTTAAAGCTTGAATTTAAATAAACTATAAGAAAATACAATAGAATTATTGCAGATCTAATTTGAGCACAATCGTTCTGTTGGTCTATTGGTTATCTCATAAAGACTATTAATGGAGAGGTCGTTTAACAGCCAACTAGCGGAATCAGCCTACTTGGCTTCACATAGGTCCCTGGCAAATGCTATATTATTGTGCATACACTTTGCTGAGGGGCCCAGAAAGAGTGTATGTGGCTCCACGATTGGTCGCCAATAAAGAAAAGTCTTTGTAGTAAAAGATTGACAAAGAGCTCAGCAGCCGGTTCCTTGGCAAAGTAAATATGCTGCAATAAAGATAAAGACAAATAAGACAGTTTTCGAATGGAAATCGTAACCAAATTCACTCTTAAGTTCCTTTTTATACCCGTTACTCGTAGAGTAAAAAGGGTATACTAAAGTTGTGCAAATGTATGTAACAGGCAGAAGGAAGCATCTCCGATATCATTTAGTATATACATATATGCTTCATCAGCATCAATAGCCGAATTAAATATTGAAACCAGGGATGCAAACCACTCGAAAATAAGGACTGGTTCGGTTCAGTGGTTCACACAGTTTCTGAATCGGTGCATTACATGGTTTTTGGAGCTAACCGAACCGCAGTTTCGGTTCGTTTCAGTGGTTCACAAAGGCTCTTAATGAAATATTATGATTTCTGTAGTGTATGTGACTTTTCGAACACTTTTCAAATTTAATTCTTATAATCTCTTTAAATATCTTTAACATCCTTCGAAGAATGTCCAAGGTATATTTAGTCGGAATTTCAGAATGCCCTTCCAAATGTAAAAATTTCGACTAGAAAATAATACGTACCATGCATCCCGATTACCCTATTTATGAACCTGAATTCATGACATCCCTTTAATGAGTTTCACCCATGGATTTTACACTGGCATGTCCTACTACGTCATGACCTGGGTTGATTTTAGGCATGATTTCAGTACTGAACTCATGGGTGAGTTTCATGGGAAGTACTAAAACATCCTCGAATTCAGGCATTAAATTCAGTTATTCCTACTGCTCAGACCTGAATCAGCTCTGAAAAAATCAGTACCAAAACGTAGAACTGCAGAGATTATGTGAGAAAAATCTCTCCTGTCTAAGTTTGAATTAAGGTAAGGAAGTATCACAGAAAATTGAAAATATTGTCTACTAGAGGAGAAATACAGATTGATGACAGGTATTTCAAAAGATCGGCGGCCAATTGCAGAAGACTTACAGTTGAACATGTTGTAAAATTTTCGTCAAGTCATCCTTATAAGCTATATCGATCCGGCAACGCTAAACATGTAGAGGGTCGAACGAAATTTTTAAAAATGATCTTCGGGTAACGATTCAAATTCCCAAATTAATAATAAAATCATTGGCTAGAGGAAAGGGATTCCTGTTAAAACTCGTCACAGTACTGAACCGAACCGAACCGTTTTTATTTGTGGCTTTCGGTTCTAAAAGGAAGCCGGTTCGGTTTGCGGTTCTTTTCACCAGCTGGAATAGGATTGTTTGAGTACTTTTGAAAGATAGTTGAACAAGGGCATTTGAATACAGGTACCTGCTTGGAGTGTAAGTGTGCTTGTCACTAAAAATTCCTTATCAATTCTTCACAGCAGTTCCATTAACATTTCAAACACATTTCAGATCAGCTCAATTCCTATTTCAATCCAACTTGACCGGCTTAAAGTTACGCTCTCGATCTGTTTGAAGCTTGACAGGAGTTTTTGGTACAAGCGGAGCTGGATACCCAGACTTAGACAGTATATAACGGGGCTCCATTCAAATTTCAATTCTATTTCATTCCAATTTCACAGCCATTCATTCCAACATTCCAAACAATATTCATATCAATTCCTATTTAATTCCCTTTTATTTAATGCTATTCCGTTCATGTTGATGCATATTATTCTATTGCATTTCCTTTCTAATTCCGTTCCATTACAACTCCATTCCATTCCTTTTTTATAGTAATACATAAGATTTGTAGGGCTTGCGGTATATATGAACCCAACATTAAGGCAAAAAATAGTTGGGAAGCAACGATCCAACCTTTTTTCTTATTTTCTCTCTTAGTTTTATACACTGTAGCCTTTAAAAAATGTGTAAAAAGAGCTCATCTTCTTTCCATCTTCACCTTCTTTTTCAGCCCCTTTGAAATCTGTTAATTTCTAATACTTTCACCTGATATTTCTATTACAACCGCTTAAGGTATCGCAACAGCAATTGATGTTTGCAACTCGCCTTTGTCTTGTGCGAGCTGGCGCAATTTGGTCACAAATTTTCCAGTTACCCATTCCAGTTATTCGAGTGAGGGCTCTTCTTCTTTTGACCTCGCTTCTGAGCCCCTTAGCGGCATTGGTTTTGAAAGAGTTATTCTTCCTTGGATTTTCTAGTATGAAGTGATCATCGTTCCGAGGTGGACAAAATCTTTAACAACCTTTAAGTTGTAGTCTCTCAAGGCAACAAATTGTCCAAGACGCGTAGACTTGCTGAGCTAGGATAATGTGTACTTTCTCTTATTCATATTTACCGCTTAACCCATGAGTTTTGATTGCTTATCAATCGCTTTTGCCGATAATATCAATATCATCGGCACCTGCAGCATTTTTAAAGATGGTGCCCGATCTGTTCGCCCGCTGGAACTGGCAAATACACTTAGAAGAAAATGTACCCTGAATTAAAGAAATTCGTCTTATTTTTAAATTTGCTGAGGTATTTAGAAAAATGTTCTAGTAAACACAAATAGTTTTCTGAAACAAAGAAAAATATGAAATTAACTAGAAAATATTTTTTTTTCAATTAAGGGTGAATCGCATAAGGTCGGGATTAATATGAGAATTTATAGTTTTCAGGCCGAATTTTGGCCTTTTTTATATGAGTGTGCTCTATCAGCCTGCCTGCCTTAAACCTCTTTTGCTATCAAGTGGATAGAAAATGTTCCCTTTTATTTTGCTGGCATACCAAAAGTAAATGGAGCTTCAAAGGGTAGGAAAGTTTATTCTACTTGTTTTAGAGTGAAACCTTTCAATGTTTTCATAACCAAATCAAATCAGATGTTTAGAATCTTTTAAAGACATAGAACAGTTATTATTTATGCTAGTTATACTGAAACTAGCAACGTGGACCTTCGATATCTAATTTGTGTGCAGTCTGTGTGCAAAATATTGTTCACCCACTCAAGTGAATGTCATTCTGTTTACCTAATTCTACACTCATAAAAAAAAGTCGCGCTGGAAATTAGAAATTCTCCTATAAAACCCGTCCTAAGGCGATTCACCCTAAAATTTAGAAAACTTTTTTTCTAATTTTTCTGAAACTTTGAAAATTTTCCATAAATGAGAAAATATTTTTCTTCATTTTAGGGTGAATCGTCTTAGGACGGATATCATAGGAGAATTTCAAATTTTCTGGCTGTATTTAGGCCTTTTTTTATGAGTTTGCTCCATCAGCCTGTGTGGCTTAAATCTCATTTGCTATCAAATCTCTCGGAAATGTTCTTTCCTATACCAAAAGTAAAGGGGACTTCAAAGGGTAGGGAAGTCTTTTGTACTTTTTCCAATGAGAAATGTTGTCATGATCATATCAAATCAGTGGCCGTGTTCAGCCGAACACGGTTGAATTGAATTGAATTGAATTCAATAATACATTGAATACTTTCTGCTGAACAAATTGCTACATTTTTGTACAAAGACTTTAAATGACAATCTTTTAAAAGCGGCGCCGACTATGAAGACTCTTCGGGTCAATTGAAATTGCATAAAAGTTGTCCAAGATACGCGTATCGGTATTGAAAAAACCTATCAATATACAATTACAGCTGTAGGTAGCAGAATCACTTAAAAGGAGCATACTTTTTTCTCGAACCATGTCAACTGGTCTATCATGATACCGTATCCCAAGAGCTCAGCAGAAAGATCAGGAAAAACTATGTTTGATTAGGGAGCAAGTTCTTAGAATAAAGATTTAGAACTGCCAGATGAGCAAGGGCCTTACAACTGCAAGTCAGGGTTATTCGAACTGAAAATAGGAAAGTGGACCCCCAATTTTTAGCTTGTGTGCTGTCTGTGAGCAAATGTGAATGCCATTCTGTTCACCTAATTCAAGTGAAATTGCATTTTGATATTGATAATTTTTCACTGAAATTTCCCCATTTCGTTCCACTGTTTTTGCCATCGGGCCGTAGCTTTGTGTACACCGAGTCTAAATTAAATAATTCCCACAACTGTTACACAGTGTCATGTCTGCTCTCCATCCCCGACAACCTTCGACAACCCCCAACCCTCTCCTACACTCCGCTGTTCGTAGTGTTTCATTTCTGTAGTGTTTTGGGTCCGAGAATGTTGGCGGACCTGATAAATGAGTCTCCCTAATATGAGCGCTGTTAATAAAAGTGGCAAATTAAACGTCAACCTCTACAATTTTGTGCCATTTGTTGTTAGACAGACGCTCGCCTCGCACTCACTGATTGTTGTTGTTGTTGCTTTTTTAATGTCTATTTGTTTGGCTCACAAAATGCCTTTGGCTCGGCAGGAAAACTTTTCACCCCCCAACATTTGTCTGTGTGTCTCATTAGTTGTTGGACACGCCTCCATCCCTTGCATGGTTGTGTGTCTGTGTGTGCGGTTTTGTTGGTTTATAGTTTGTCGCATGATTTTGCACTTAAATTGCTTACAAAATGTTTGACACGACTTTCGAGTGGGAGTTTTTAATGAGCCAGCGGCAACTGAGAAAGGGACATGTTTAATTAAGCCTCCATGTGAAGCCAATCGCACAATTTATTTAGCCAAACGCCACATTAGCATTGATTATCGGCTACAATTTAGGCCGCATTAATGGATAAATGGTAGTCGGAAATGCCACAGTGTGGAGGAAAAAATCTATTAACACCCGCATGGTCGTAAATTTATACGTTAGCCGTACATTGAATATAATTACAATAATCGCTGCTTGCTGGCTGCGTGGAAACTACCCGGAGAAGAAGCCTTGAAAAGTGTGTGCACACACATGCGACGACGCTCTGCGATAAGCGACTTAAAACTACTCGAGAAATGGAGGCAAGTAGAAGTAACATCCTGACATATTACGACTAATGTTGTGCTCCTACAGTTCCCCCGAGGCGTTGCCGGGGAGACATCTCAGCTAGCAGGTGGAGCAATGTCTTTGCCCACCCATCAAGCGGCAGCGGGAGGACTGCAAATGATAAACTTGCCAAAAGGGGAAAAATAAAAGTGGAAAGTATGTCAAGCTCAGTGACACAATAAGCACACCAGGGAAGGGAAGGGAAGGGAAGGGAAGGGAAAAAGCACGTGCAAATTATAAGCCTGCATGTGTCGGGGCTGCATCAGCATCAGCATCATCCTGCCGCTGCTGCTCATCGTGCCGTTCTTGCGCCTGTTCTTTGCCATTATCTAAGCTTACACTCCGTGCCTACTTTTTGCCTGTGCCACGCCCACTAAATGCGTTTATTAATGCTTCTCCTTGGCCTAATTCGGCACACTTGTGCCACGTCGTCATTTACATGCATACATCATTTTGCATACATACATGATGTATTGTTGTTGTTGTTGTTGTTGCTGCCGCGCTCCCTCGTACCCCCTCCCCGCACCCAATGTCAGTGCAGAAAAACAAAGGAAGCAAGGCATAAGCAATGATAATAAAGCCTGCACAGCAAACGCAGACAGGCACAATCTGTACAAGTTGTCCTTGCGCAAGAAAAAGGCACCAGGCTCAACCCATAATAAAGACAAATGCCTCTGCCCCCCCTCCCCACCCAAAAACTGGCACAAGACACCATAATTAACACCAGAGACAGGTGCAGAGCAGAAGGAATCACCACACAAACAAATGGGTTAATAGAAGCTACAACCAGGGGTGGGGAAAAAAATAAGGTCGCACACACACAAAAGAAGACATTAGTTTTCTTGAGGCAAAAAAAAATACATATTTTCCGAGCTTCACAACTGAGGCAGCCGCATACAAAACCATTTATTAGGCTCAACTCTTTAAAATGATTAGGAACTTAGATGGTTAAAGCGATATTTCTGACAAAAATTACCTTGATGAGTCTGGATGATTGAAAACAAATACCCATCATGTGCGATTAAAAGACACTCGAAAATGATTCATGAATACGCTCAAAATGTGACTTAATGAAGTCCCAGCAAACATTTTATCATATATTTTATTACATTCGAGCCTTTTTTGAATCCTCGATCTAATTAAAATAGTTAAAAATGGGCTCGTTTTCTGATCGTAAATGATACTTTTGTCGGGAGAAAATGGTACCCTAGCAGCGACACTTCGTGAAGAGTCGTATTTAACCCGTTTTTCTAATCACTTTCGAGTCATTTGGGAGTCTTTTTTTTAGCCGTATTTCATTAAACCTCATTTTGAGCATATTCATGAGAAATTTTCGAGTCTCAATTTAAAGGATATGATAGGCATCTCATTTTGATCATCAAAAGGAGTCGAAATAGACTCATCAAGGCGATTTTTATAAATATGATCTTCCAAATGTTGGGTGGGGTACGACTAAAAAAAGGACTCTCAAATGACTCGAAAATGATTTGAAACTGTTAAGAAGAAGGAGTTAAAAACGACTCTTTAAGAAGGTACCATTTTCTCCCGACTATAGTATCATTTATGATCAGAAAATGTGCTCAATTATGTCTATTTTAATCGGGTTGAGGACTCGAAAATGACTCGATTGTGATCAATAATGTCATAAAATGTTTGCTGGGTATCAAGAAACAGTAGAGCGCATCTTCAACTCTAATTCATAAATAGCATACAGAGTACATTTGGAAGACTAAGAGAACCTGCTGCTCCTTTTTTTCCGTCTCCTTTTTTACCGCTCCACACGACAATGTTTGTCGTTGTCCATCTTTGCTTACATTTGTTTGTTCAATTAATATAATTTTAAAACAAATAATCAATTTCATCAATTTCATGCTTGATGTGGCCCAAAGTTCGCTGTAAATTACTCATACGACATGGTCAACAAACTGAAACTATTGAAACGAAATGTGTGCCAGAGTCAAGTACAAAAGCATCAATCCATTTCTGCGCTGAATTTCCATATTTGCGAGCATACTGGCATTTGGAATTCCCAAACAGTTATGGCATTGCAGGAGATGTATGCATGGTTGACCATGGCTTAAGTAATGTTGCAGAAGATTTAAGTGGAAATGGTATTTAAAGTTTTGCGAAATTTTAAAGTAACGTAAAATGCTCTTAATATTACTACACTTATATCATCGAGCTTTAGAAGTTATGAACATAAAACTAATCTTATTTACAACATATATTTTAACATATTTTTTCAAAAACATTTCCCACACAATTTGATTAAGTGAACTTAAATCTAAGTAAAATAATATTAGAATCAAGGCTGCACACCTTTAAAATTATCCATGAGGTTCGGTCCGGGGGTGCGAACCCATTGTTAAATCCAAGGTTTTTGGAACCCCTGAGCCCAAGGTTCTGGTTCGAACCTTGGTTCGCTTGCACATAAAAGAATAGTTTGACTTTTGATTCATTAATACGTTGAAATTGAAACATATATACCTTCTATCCATATGCTTAATCATAGTGATCATTACTCAAGTTATTTCAATTATCAGCTTTTAGAAACGGCTTACTAGTTTAGGGCAATTAGCATTATATGTTCCAGGATATAAACTAGCTCTTAAATCAGAAAGAACAAACTTAAATGTTCGTTCAACTGATACCTGAGTTTCTGTAGTAGAGTTGCTAGTATAGTAAAAGCTGTATTTTGTAAGTCTTCGTTATTATGACCTTTACAAAATTTTTAAACATTTGTCGATGGATGTAATCATGGACAATTTTCAAAGGAATAAATAACATCATTCACAGATTTTATATTTGATTTGTTTATTGCTTTCACAAACTTCTCGTCTTCGCAATAAGACTTTGATT
>JAWNNM010002579.1:0-27812 GCA_035044965.1 Lordiphosa andalusiaca
TATATTCTTGATCAGGGTGACGAGCTGAGTCGATTGAGCTCTGTCCGTCCGTCTGTCTGTCTGTTTCTACGCAAACTAGTCTTTGCCTGTCTTAGAAAAACTTTTTTCTTTTCCATGGAAAAGTCTCCAAACTTTGTAATCGAAAGTTTTCTATGTTTTTTTATAATTCTACCAAGTTTTATTAAAATCGGACAACTATATGGTATAGCGGCCATACAAAACTTTTTTGTTTTTAATGGTAGCATCCTACAATTTTATATTTGCTTGTTTCACATGCTTTCACATGATTTTACAAATTTTTTGGCCAAATCGGATGACTATATCATATAGCTTCCATACGAACGATTGGTCGGAAAATGGGAAAACGAGTATTTTTGAAAACAATTAAGCGAGCACTTGTAAGGGTATAAAAACTTCAGCAAAGACGACGTTAGCTTAGCTTTCTCGTTGTAGTTTTATTGTGGAACAAGCTCGATAGTCCAAAATTAAGTGGAAATCAATAAATTAAAGGTCGAATGGGTCATAAAGCTGCCTTTACACTTGTCATACATCTCTAAAGACACGATATTATAGTGTAATAGCCAAACATATATCTCTGACGAGAAACTTTTGCCATGTCTTTAGATATGATAATATGATGAAATTGGACTGGTTCTATTTGATAACAGTAACTCTGCTGAACCACAGCTGTCCAGTTAATGGCGAGGCCATTTCCCAAAATAAAATACCAAATGTTTATTCGATACACTCGATTTAATTTATCGATTAACCTACACTTCGTTTATGTGGGAAGTAAAAAACATTTGCTGAATCTGCATTGTGGCTAACATAATATTTCTAGATTTTTGAATGGTCAAACAGTGAGGTAAAGCCACTTCTTGAGCTTTATGAGGACGAGTCTCTCCTTCTCGATTGCAAGAGCAAACTGTACAAAGACAGGAACGCTCGACAAGCAGCGTTTCTTCATATTGAACAATTCTTCCCTTTTTCTGTTGGGTTGTCAGTCAAACATTGTTGAACCAGTACTGAAACCAATGAACTAGACATGAACAACTAGTTCAAGATTCTCTGCCATTGATGGTGTCATAGCTCATCAAAGCTTGTCTAAAGAGTTTCTCTTTACTATTTAGAGATATATGATAACTGTAAAGGCAGCTTAAGAGTTAATCCTTTTCAAAAGATTCTGTTCTTAAACTTTTACCTCTATGTACCGACATCTTTCGACAGAGGTGCCCGCAGGCTATACGCAACGGCCGCATTTGTTGTTGCTTTACGCATTGCCAATGACATGCTGATTGCAGTTTGCTTCACATTTTCGAATGTGTTCTCGTTCTTTCTCATGCCTCTTGCATAATTGAACACAACTGCTAATCATGATGCGTTTGTCAAATTGTATGTTGTGCGTCGAATGATTGCGCTTGCATTGGACAGCCACAAAATACGCGATAGGCAAAAGCCGGATTACTCTTTTGTTTTCTTGTTGTTGTTGCTTCTGACCTATTTGTATACCCTGTTTCCCTTAAAAATGGGAATTATGAAGTTGTGCGAAAGTATGTAACAGGGAGAAGAAAACATTTCCGATTCTTGATCAGCAAGAACAACCGAGTCGATAAAGCCATGTCCGTCTGTCCGTCCGTCTTTCTGTATGAACTCGTCAATCGTCAAGAGACTATAAAAGATAGAGGCACAAAGGCTTTAGATGTGTACTTTACGCAGATCAAGTTTGTTTCGGATGTGGAAAATTCTTATGTTGCCTTCTTTCAGGATGACACTGCATTGCATACAATACCTAAGTTAATTTCCATAACTAGCCTTTACTTAACAATGCCTAAATCTTTTCGTTAATGACTTTTTTTTCTAGTCAAAGTTTTAAGAAAACAATAGTTTAGATTTTGAAAAAATTTCCAATCCATGTTCTAAGCAAATTAGTTGTGAATCAACAGAGCAGAAATCTTAAATGTACGGTTTCTGAAGCCGATTTGAAATCCTTTTTTATTATTTATTTGAATAAAAAACTATCTTGGTTTCTTAGTCTGCTAAAATGTCGTGCCATACCAAAGTGGGATAACTTTTTTGATCTATATTTACGCTCCGAAGCAGAAAACTAAAAATGGTTGTGTATATCGAAAATATGTAGATGGCAACCATGGACGGGTAAAAAGGTAGACTTAAAAGGAGACTTAAAACCTCATGGCAGGTTCTTCTTGGCATGGTCTAACTGATTTAGAATCAGATTGCTTGCTGCGAAATCTAACAAAATTGTTTCGGGTAGAACCCTAACAGAACTCTGAGCGAGTTCTTTCTTCCTGTTGGATCAAATTTTGAAACTATTTATGATGGTGATGACCCAACAAAGCATCTGAAATCTTAACGGAACACTGTTTCTTTTCAAAAAAGTTGTTTAAAGCAGCTTTTTGATGATTTCGTTGGTCTATTCCCAGCATGGCTCTGGAGCTATCATTGCAGTTGCACACTTATGTGCCTGGGAATATTTTCCTATATTCATAGGAAAGCGGTGTAGAGGGGCGCCAATGCACCTCTCTCCCACAAGCATGAGATTTTTAAAAACTTCATGAAGTTTTCTCCACCATGTAAAACCCGTCTTAGACTGGATTTATACTGTTAAGTAAGTTTCATGAAGTTTTTGAAAAAGCTTTCGCTCTTTTTTACAAGCAAGAGCTTTTTAAAGTTTGCTTCACCGTGTAAATTCAGTATTAGAAACGAAAAAGTTGATTGCTGCGTGGCTCATCTATCTTTTGCTTTTGTTACTATTGCAATTCTCAACTGCTTAAAGTGATGAATGCAAGGAGAGGCGGTTGGGAAACCTGTTGGCCTAAGCAAAAATTCTATTGAAGATTTTATCGGGAGATTGCTGAAACAGAACTTCAAAAGGCAACTAGCTCTTTGGGTGTATAATTACAGTTGTCAGCAAAACACAACTTCTTTAGTTCAAATATTGACAGAGCGGTTTGATTCAACATCAAAACTTTTAAGTTACGATTTTTAAATATTAAAGTTTTAAGCTGCAAAAACTATTTTTGAAAATATTTAGAGATTTAAAGAAGTTTTCGTAGAGTTGGAGTCTAGGACATGATTATGAAATATACGCAGAATTAAAGAATTTAATTAAATTTCTGCCAATCACAAGCTCCTCCAAGTCTCCGAATATCCTCGTGTGTGTGTGTGCATACACTTTCTGCATACCACCAAAAAAATAAGGAAACCATTTAAGCAGCATACGATTCAATTCAAAACTTGCAGGCTGCACTTAATCTTCCTGCCATCGTCTCCTGCTCTCTTTCTCTCGCTCTCCGGCTCCCACGAGAGTTGCAGCTTTAACCCCAGCTCAGCTTAAACTTTCCGCCAACTTTGCACTTTAAAAGCTTGTTTGCACAGGCGGCAAAAGGGAAGAAGCAGCAGCAGCAGCAGCAGCAAGTTGGCAAACAGTGTGCATCCCTCTGACACACACACACACACACACACAACCACACTTACATATATGCAAGTATATATGCGTGCATGCAAGTATGTATGTATGTTTGTATGTGTGTGCTGTAAGTAATGTGTTTGCCCAAAGAACTCGGAGCTGTGCAAAATTAGCTGGCTCAATTATCGTGGCAGGACGCGACCGACGGGACGGTACGGGGTGATGGGGGGGTGACGGGGGGGGAATACTTACTTATGACAGTTAAATTCACTTTCGAGTTGCGTGTGGGACTCTTTTGAAAGTCAACGCGGCAGCGATACTCGCCCGTATCATCTTCGGTCGTGGACTTGATGGCCAAAGTGCCGGCACGTCCTTCGACATGAAAGGACAAACGTTCCCGATACGTTTCATCTGACCAGTGGGTGCCCTGCGCAAAGTTGGAGTCGCGTGTATCGACGCTGCAAAGAGAAAGGACAAAAGGGGGGAAAAATTTCAGAAGTTAAAGAAGAAGTAGGCAAAGCTTAACTGTGTTCAACGGCGGGGGAAGGTAAACAGTGTAATTGGGTTCTGCCATGAATTAATAATCCCTTTCCACGTAACTCTGGCTCAATTCAAGGTAATTTATTGTCTTAGTTTGTAATTGTGTGGATTATTGATTAATTTTTGGAGGGGCGGTCATTTCATTTGGTCTTAAAGTCTCCAAAAAGTTTTGTGTTTTTGGGAAATACTTGTCCTTACACTTTCAGCATACCAAACAGAACTAAGCCCCAAAGTTGGCTGCAAGCGTTTTAAATATTATTTGAAATGTGTTGGCAAAATGACGAAATAAGTCCTCGCCTGGAGCTGGGCCTGGTTAATTGAACATTTAAATTTTAATTGTTTATGGAGTTAAGTGCTGGATAAACTTGTAAAGTTAAAGTAATGCATTTAAATTTGGAAAATGTTATGATTTTATTTAAGAAATTGTCGCTAGGATTAGCTCTCCTCTATTGCTCTCTCTCCGACGGTAAAATTTACCTTTGGCAACGAATTTGTCTTCAATGATTCAGCCTATGATATTATGTAGTGCTCCGATCTAAACACTTTCCATCAATTGTGATATACAGCGCTTCCAATCGTCCACTTGTTGCTATCTTTTCATGCTAGTGTAAAACTTTGATGGCAGATCGTTGCCTCTGCCAGCATTTCATGTTTGGAAAGATTAATTTTGTCATATTTTTAAGGTTTCTCAGCGCTCACTGCACTTGCGCTAGCTATTCAGCTCAGCAAAGTAATCTGGAATTGTTAGTTTAAGCCGTGAAATTGTAATTTCATATAGCGAAACTAGTTTTCGTGAGAAAAACTTCTCTGTTTTCAGTGGAAATGTCGTTCAAATTAGTTAGAGCGCGAAAGCTAAGCTTACTACGTCTGTGCCGAAGTTTTTATACCCTTGCTTGAATATTTTCAAATAATACTCCTGTTCACATTTTCCGACCGATCGTTAGTTTGGAAGCTTTCATATAGCCATAGTCGTCCGATTTGTAAAAAAAATTTGTAGAATTATGTGAAAGCAAGTGAAACAAACAAATACAAAATTGCAGGATACTACCATTAAAAATAAAACAGTTTTTCCAACTAAGACTGTTTTTCAGACCTATCTTTTGTATGGCAGCTATACCATATAGTTCTCCGATTTTTATCAAACTGGGCAAAATTATAAAAAAGCATAGAAAACTTATGAACACAAAGTTTGGAGACTTTTCCATTGAGTTTTTCTCACTAAAACTAGTTTTCCGACCGATTGTTCCTATGGGAGCTATGAGATATAGTCATCCGATCCGGTCGGTTCCGACATATTAGTAGTGTGCGGCAAAAAGAAGACTCTGTGCAAAATTTCAGCTCGATAGCTTTAAAACTGAGAGAATAGTTCGCGTAGAAACAGACAGACAGACGGACGGACTGACAGACGGATGGACAAAGCTCCATCGACTCAGCTCGTCACGCTGAAAAAGTCTAGCGGTATTTTTATTGAATTTTCAATTGTTCATAAAATTGGTTATAATAATGCGATTTAAGTCAAATAAGCGCCGTTTTGTTCGATGACGAGTTCCCAACGAGATGCCAACTTCATAATGCCCCTCTTATAGAAGCTCGCTTCCCTATTGTCAAAAAACTCGGAGAGCCAATTTTGTGGCCAACTTCCGACTACCAAGCTCGTTCGCCATGGACAGAAATAGGTGGTAATCACTTGGTGCGAGATCCGGACTATACGGTGGATGCAAAAGAACCTCCCATCCGAGCTCCCGGAGCTTCTGGCGCGTCACCAAAGATGTGTGTGGCCTGGCGTTGTCCTGATGGAAGACAATTTGGCCTCTGTTGATCAAAGATGGCCTCTTCTGCATGAGTGCTGCATTCAAGCGGTCCAGTTGTTGGCAGTACAGGTCCGAATTGAGCGTTTGGCCATAGGGGAGCAGCTCATAGTGGATGATTCCCTGCCAATCCCACCAAACACACAGAAGAACCTTCCTGGCCGTCAATCCAGGCTTGGCCACCGTCTGGGCAGCTTCACCGCTTTTCGACCACGACCGTTTGCGCTTCACGTTGTCGTAAGTGACCCACTTTTCATCGCCAGTCACCATCCGCTTCAAAAACGGGTCGAATTTGTTGCGATTCAGAAGCGATTGTTTTTTTGCGTCAAGTCGTGTGGCACCCATACATCGAGCTTCTTTTTGAATCCAAGCTTCTTCAAATGGTTTATAACGGTTTGATGACTCATGCCCAGCTCTTGGCCGATGCTACGGCTGCTACTATGCCGGTCTCTTTCGATCAATTCAGCAATTTTATCGCAATTTTCGACGACAGGCCTTCCGGACCGTGGCGCATCTTCGATCACCTCTGCACCAAAACGAAAACGTTGAAACCATCGTTGTGCGGTGCACAAATTTTATTGGCAGCATGAGATGTATTTTTGCCTTTATCGTAGTAGTACTGTAAAATATGCCGTATTTTCTCTTTATTTTGCTCCATGTTTGCGACGCTATAACTCACGAACGACTAAAAACAAACAACAAATAAATCAAACACGTGTTAGCGCGTGAAAAGAGCTTTCCAAAAAGCTCTAGCGTGAACCGATGCGACGAATACAACTAGAACTACGCGCTTGCAAAGACAAGCTTGCGGAAATACCGCAAGACTTTTTGACTTTTATACTCTGTACCGTAGGTACATAGAGTATTATAAGTTTGTGCAAAAGTATGTAACATCCAGAAGGAAGCATCTCCGACCCCATAAATTATATATATTCTTGATCAGCATCAACAGCCGAGTCGATATAGCCATGTCCGTCTGTCTGTCCGTATGAACGCACAGATCTCAGAGATGGTAAGAGATAGAGGCTTGACATGTATGGGACATATGCTTCTTATGTCTGCAGGCAGATCAAGTTTATTTTCAATTTTGGCCACGCCCCCGCAATTTAAAAAAAACGTCATATCTCCCACAGTTTTGAAGATAGATGGCTTGTTCCTTCTGAACATATTTAGTTATTAGGATAACTTATCGATCCGCCAAAGGAATGAAGAAGATCGGATGAACGGTTTTCGAGTTATGATCAAAAGACAGATTTTCTTGGTACAGAGTATGTTATGGTCGGGCTTGACCGACTTTCGTTCTTGTTTTTGTTACAATTCGATCAAATTCCAAACAAGTTTTAATTTAAATTGCATTTGAAATTCAAATTTAAAGTTGACTAACGGACCTATTGGACTAACGCATCGAAAAGAAATATCGATAGTCTAATTGGACTCTATTCTAATCGAAAGAAAGATCCAAATGCTTAGATCTAAAAAGGCTCCTGGAGAAGTTTGGATCGACAACAAAGCGCTGAAGGCACTTCCGGACAAAGCTATACTGTTCCCAGTTTTAATCTTCAACTCTGTATTGTATTGACTGGGGCATCACTCCTTTGTGGATCACAAAGGAGTACATCGTGGCAGTATTCGTCGATGTTAAGCAAGCGTTCGATCGAGTTTGGCACGACGGTTTGCTGTGCAAGACAAAAAGTCTGCTCCCACCACAGTTCTTTGACCTAGTGCGCAGCTTCCTTGCCGACAGGACAAGACATATATTCGCAGGCGTGCTGCAGGGTACCATGGGTTTCAGGTTTCAACCATGGACATGCCCTCAGGAAGTGACATTCCCAGGAATGATGCACAGGACCTCTTCTTTGCCACTTTCGCAGACGATACAGCCATTTTGGCCAGACATCCTTGTGTCTTCAGCGCCACGGACATCCTTCAGCAATACATGTACCGCTTTTACAGATGGGCCAGGCGCTGAAATATTGGAATAAACCGAGCGAAGTGTACCAATGTCACCTTTACGTTAAGGAGAGATGACTGCCTTGGAGTTCACATGGATGATCATCTTCTAGGCAGGCGCTTGACAGTGGTACCCTAGCAGTCGCTTTATAGAAGAGCTGCTCAATTGGGGTGGATGCTAAATAGCAGAAACAAATTGTCCTTAAAGAACAAGGTACACATTTACAAGGCAATTATTTCACCAGCTTGGAGATACGGCCTGCAAGTATATGGAATTGCAGCTGTAACCCACCTAAACAAGATCCGTGTTCTCCAAGTCATATTACTGCGCAGACTATCGGGCTGGAGAAGGAACTTAATGTCCCTATGATAGGTGAGACGTTATTAACAAGCAAGCTGCAGACTACCTCGAGAGGCTCAGAGGACTCCGGAATACTACGGAGAAGGAGAATAAACGGCGTCTGAGTCGGTAGAAGATTCAAGAGAATAAACGACCAATCTGATTCTGCCTCACAGTTGATATTTACATTAATTAACACTCCAAAAAGACTTCAATACCGATCCAAACATCAATTTTTAAGAGAATATACCAGGGCTGCAAACCGGTTTTGAACCGAACCGGTTCGAACCTGGAATTCCGACTTTTATTTTACTACGAACCGAACCTTAAACCGAACCTAATTAGAAATTAAAGCTGAACCCGAACCTGTTCCGAACCCAAAATTTCGGTTCGGTTCAACAAAACTGCCACCAAAATTTGACCTTTTGTCTACCGACTTCATCTGTTATTTGGTGCAACTGAGGAGGGTGGAAAAAAAATCTAGCAAAACGTTTAGATTTCCTTGTAAAATCCCTACCCATAAAAGTCTCTGTTTTTAAAGCTCCTCGACTCCAAAGCTTCTTGAATAATTCTCAAAAGCAAGAGTCTGACATTATTTTGGTAAACATTTTCTATGTAAACCACGAAATGGAATATATATATTGAATATTTCCAAGTTTTCTACTAACCAGTTTGGACCCAAATACCACTCGGATCCCAAACAATTTGGGGAGTTTTTAGGTCGAATGCTGTTTTTAAAACACACATAGAAGACAAAAATGAGTAATGTTGTAAAAAGCATCGATTGAACCAAGTTTCGAACCAAAACCTTCTCCCAAAAACCTCGAACCTTAAATTTCCGAACCTTAACCATTCGTAAATTCGGGTTTGAAACAGTGTACCGGAGATCCGAATATATTTTTTGGTTTGCAGCTCTGGAATATACTGTAATATCACTACATCGTAATATGCCACAAAAAAGTAACAAATTATATGTAAAATAACTAAATAAAATCAAATCTGACAAGAGCAGAATAAAATATGTCACTTACATTGTAAAGAGAATAATTCGAAATAAGTTGAAACACATCAAAACGATTCACAAAATACAAAAGAAGTAAACATTGAGCAATGGGAAATGTTTTAACTGCTTTTGCTGTACTTTCATTAATCACACAAAGCTCACAGATCGAACTGGCAAAGAAATCAACGTAAAGCACTCCTCAAAGTAGGCAATATAATTTTTATTTCCCAGATATGGCCATAAATTCCAGCCATTCTGCACTTGAGTTGATTTTAACCTGCATGTCGATTTATCTCTCTGTCTTTGTCATTCCTCATTGCCCCCGTTGCCCCTTGTTTGCCCTTTCTTTTCTGACAGCTTCCCAGCTGCCGCCGCGCTGCCTGTCGTTTATTGCATTTCAATTTTGATTTGCTCCCAACATATGGCACAACACCCAGCAACACGAATCCGACTCGGGCACCTAATGAGCTGCTGCTGCCGCTGCAGTTGGGGCCATAAAATTCCCAATTCTAGATCAACTTGAGTGGAAATTAAATTTCTACCCCGGCCAAAGTGGTTTCGGTTTCGTTTTCGTTTTCATTTTCAATTTTTCCTCACTTTTTTTTATGATTAATTTACTTGCTGAGTGGTTTTTAATTACAAACAAGAGTTGGGCCCCTTCGGTCGTTACGCAACGCTAATTACTATTTTCGCTCTAGTCATTTGCAAGTCCTTGGCCGGGCGCAGAGTTCAATTAGTTTCAGCCGCATGTCAATGGCGAGCTAATCAGCATCATCTTCGTCTCACATGAGTTCTACGTCCGAGAACAAATCCAATTAAAGTTTTGCGCCTTTGAAGTAGGCCTCCCTCCCGGCCTACGAATAGACACGAATGTACGACATGAATAATTGAAAAAGTTTTTACTGTGCGCAACCTTGGTATGAAACTTGGCCAATTTCTAGTTATGCTAATTTAATGTCTGCAGACAGCCAAAAAAAAAAAAGCAAAGGCAAAGGAATGGCTTAATTAGCCGACATTAAATCACAATGGAGAAGACGGAGCAAAAACAACTGACATGCAGGGCGGGGGCGGCGAGCGGGTTGAGTGCGTCAAAAGTTGTCTGTGGTAATCAATTTTGTTTATTTATGGACCGGAGTGTGCGTGTGTGAGTGTGTGTGTGTGCGGTTGAAATGTTTGCGGTCAGGCCAGGCTGCGGCTTGTGGCTCTGCATTTGACACAAAAGCTTAAAGATTGAAAGGGCCAACAGGGGGGGAATTGGCGGCGGGCATCAATTGACAATTGATTTGGGTGGGCGAGAGAAGTGAGGAAAAATTAAGGGCGTTTTTGTGAAGGCTTTAAAACAACGGCAATTGAGCACAGAATGGTTGTTGCTGCAGAAGCCAGGTCCTGACGAAACCCAGCAAACATTTTATCATACTTTTGATCACATTCGAGCCTTTTTCGTAACCTCGATTTGATTAAAATAGTCATAAATGGGCTCGTTTTCTTATCGTAAATGATATTTTTGTAGGGAGAAAATGCGACACTTTGTGAAGAGTGGTTTCGACTTATATTCGAATCCAATGCGGGTCTTTTCAATTCAATTTTGCGCATTTGCAATGAGCCACTTTTGAGTCTTCTAGTTATCATTTTTGAATCATTTAAAGTGCTTGAAAGAGACTCAGATTAAGCTGATTATGACAAAATGATCATACATATGTTGAGTGGGCTAATTCCATTCGCTGCATTGGCCAGATCTCACCCAACCAACATTTGGAAGATCATTTTCATAAGAATCACCTTGATGAATCAACTTTCCGACTCCTTTTCATGATTCAAAAGAGATGCCTATCATGTGCGTTCAAAAGAAGACTCGAAAATGACTCAAAAAATGCTTTATCGAAGTATGACTCGAAAAATAATCACGAATGATTCGAAACTAAGTCGAAAATGATCAGACGAACGGGTTAAGACGACTCTTTACCCAGCAAACATTTGATGAAATTATTGTTCACAATCGAGTCATTTTCGAGTTCTCAACCCGATTAAAATAGACATAATTGAGCATATTTTCTGATCATAAATGATACTATAGTCGAGAGAAAATTGTACCCTAGCAACGATTCTTCTTAAAAAGTCGTTTTTAACTCCTTCTTCTGAACAGTTTCAAATCATTTTCGAGTCATTTGAGAGTCTTTTTTTAGTCGTACTTCATTAAGTCACATTTTGAGCGTATTCATGAATCATTTTCGAGTGTCTTTTAATCGCACATGATGGGTATTTGTTTTCAATCATCAAAAGGGGTCGAAAAAGACTCATCAAGGTAATTTTTGTCAAAATAATCTTCCAAATGTAGGGTGGAACATTTGGAAGATTATTTCCAGCAAACATCAAATGTAAATTTTTGATCACAATCGAGTCTCTTTTGGATCTTCGATCTGATTAAAATAGTCATAAATGCTCTCGTTTTCTGATCGAAAATTATACCTATGTCGTGAGAAAATGGTACCCTAGCAGCGACACTTCTTGAAGAGTCGTTTTAACCCCGTTTTTCTGTTTCAGTTTTAACTCATATTTGAGTCATTTGCGGGTCTTTTCAATTCGTATTTCACTAAATCACATTTTGAGCATTTGCATGTGCCATTTTTGAGTCTCCTTCTCATCGCACAATATGGTAGTCAATTTTGAATCATTAAAAGGGCTCGAAAATAACTCATTAAGCTGATATGCCAATTTTTAAGAGGTTTACATTAAAAACAAAAAAGTTTTTCTTACCAAGACTGTTTTTCCAACCTTACTTTTCAATCGCAGCTATACTATATAGATGTCCAATTTCGACCAAATTTTACAGAATCATGGAGAAGCATTGAAAACTAGTGAATACAGAGTTTGAAAACGTTTTCTTTGAAAACAAAAAAGATTTTCGCATCAGAACTAGGTTTGACTAGTAAAATACAGAGTTTGAAAACGTTTTCTTTGAAAACAAAAAAGATTTTCCCATCAGAACTAGTTCGACCGATCGTTCCCATGGCAGCTATTTGTTATAGTCAACCGATCCGGCCGGTTCCGAAAAATGTGCAGCGTATTAGGTAGCTATAGCTTTCAGACTGACGGAGGAGATGGCATAGAAACAGACGGACAGACGGACATGGCTATATCGACTCAGCTCGTCATGCTGATCAAAAATATATATATATATATTTTATGTGGTCGGAAATGCTTCCTTCTATGCGTTACAAACATCTGGACAATTTCAATATACCCTCTGCAAGGGTATAAAAAGGATCTCCTACAGCTGTGTAACAAAGAACTGCAATGCGTAGTCATTAATGCGTACTACGTGCGTACTACGTATTTTTTGAAGTACGCATTAGAAATAGTAGGCTACGCATACGCACACTACGCATTTCCAATAAACTGAGTATGCGTGGTACGTTGACGCAAAAGGCGAAATACGTATACGCACGCTGAAGCACTAGGAAAAGTATGCATTATATACGTACTGAAACTGAGCAGTAGGCATTTCCACTTTGCTTCATTTATGCGTACTTCGTATTTCTATAGCAAATATAACGCTCTTCGTTAAATTGTGTTATGGTTTTACTTAGCAATATACTTAGTTAGTCACATTATCTTGTTATGAGTTAGTTTTAATCAATACTTATCCTCGGTACTTTCGTGAGCCGTAATTTAGATAACATTTTTATACTCTGATCCAAGGGAATAAATAATGTTTGTGCAAATATAGCAATATAGCATGCCAGTAAATAGTATCTCCGACCGTAAAAAGTATATATTCTTGATTAGCATCAAAAACGCACACAGTGGTTCAGAATCGTGTTGATCGGACAAAACTCGTTAATTTTGAACCGCTCAATATTTTGAATTCTTTTTTTTTGAAGAGTTTACTAAAACTGATTGAGTAGTTCCGGAGTTATAGTGCGCTTAATTCAAAATTTCGTAAAAAAATATTCTTTGAATTTCCTGCAAGCCATATTACTAAATTTGAGGTGCGGAAGGATACATTATATGATGCTCAGCTGGTTTTTATACGCTGTACCGTAGGTACATAGAGAATATTAAGTTTGTGCAAAAGTATGTAGGTAGGTAGGTAGGTAGTTCCGGCTGACCCCAGATGGGGTCACACATAGACCTTAGGGTCCTTAATGAGGCCGGGAGATTATTTGGGTACGTTTGTCTTAGAAGTCCAGGAGGATTCTTGTCGTTTTGGCAAATGCCAATAACTGTTTTGAGGGTCTCTTGGCCGCTTCCTCCAAAGAAGAGAACCGTGGGGTGTGCAGAATTTGTAATCTTGTCGTGGCAATTGCTGGGCAGCTGCAAATTAGATGTTCTAGAGTTTCTGCGACTCCAGGTTCCTTACATTTCCTGCATGTGTCCTCTGTTGTTATGCCTAGCTTTATCGCATGAGCGGCTGCTAGGCAGTGTCCCGTAAGTATGCCAATGAGCAGTCTACAGTCTCTTCTCTGGAGCTGTAGCAGATATTGCGTAAGTTTTTTGTCTCTTGTCTTGCACATAATTTTAGAGATTCTGCATCCGCTGGTGTTTTCCCACCTTACCTCCGCTTCTTTCTCTGCTATCTCTTCCATCTTGCTATGAAGCGTCTGTATGGAGATAGGTATGTTTTGTGTGTCTTCTTGGCCGAGTACGACTCCGGCTTTTGCAAGACTGTCTGCCATCTCGTTTCCGTCGATGCCCCGGTGGCTGGGAATCCAGTAAATTTGCACCTTTCTGGAGATGCTGAGGGAATCTAGCGCTTCCCTGCTCGCCAGGACATTTCTGGAGTTGATGGAGTGTCCTTGCATTGCCTTGATTGCCGCTTGGCTGTCCACGTATATATTTATTTGGTTGTTTGGAACGTAAATTTCCGCCAACTCCGCTGCTTTCCTTATTGCGAAGACTTCCGCCTGGAATATGGTGCAGTGGCTTGGCAGTTTGTATGAGAGCTTTATTTCTGGCACTGCACAGTATACGGCGGCTCCAACTCCTAGGTCCATCTTTGAGCCGTCTGTAAAGAGGTGTGTTGCTTCTTGGGCCAGTCCTGTACGCCAGTCTTCTGGTCCCAGTAGTGCAATTGTGCATATTGTGTTGACCTTTGTGTTGACCTTTGTAATGTAGTCCGTGCTACTATTGATCTCTCTGCCAACTATGCTGTGTCCATAGCTTTGTAGCGCCATGGTGCCTGTCGCACATAGACGTTGGGCGGTCTTTTGTGCCAGAAGGCGTGCTTGGATGTCCAGCAAAAGTATGTAACATCCAGAAGAAAGCATCTCCGACCCCGCACAGATCTCAGAGTTAGTGAGAGATAGAGGCTTGACATGTATGAGACAAATGCATCTTATGTCTGCAGGCAGATCAAGTCAATTTTCAATTTTGGCCACGCCCCCTCCCGCTCCCGCAATTTGAGAAAAACGTTATATCTCCCACAGTTTTATAGATAGAAGATTCGAACCTTCTGGACATATTTTTAAGTCAAAACTCTTTATCGATTTGCCAAAAGAATGAAAAAGATCGGATCAACGGTTCTCAAGATATGATCAAAAGAGTGTATCTGCAGCAGCGCTGCCACTCCAGCATCAAAGCTTTTTCAAAAACTTCACTAAGTTTACTTCACCGTGTAAATCCAGTCTTAGAAACCTTCCCGGGCAAGCGGTCAGCCATTTCCCAAAGATGCATCGCTATCGAATGAACGGTTTAGGCAGGCTTAAGGGACACACAGACAGACAAACATTCATTTATATACACACCTGATCATATTAATAGGTACACACATCAACTCAGACTTTAAGGTAACAGAAAACAGTTATATTCAATATTTTAAACTTAAAATTTGGTCTAATTGGTTGTTAAACTATTTGTTTTTAATAAAAAAAATATAATTGTAAAATAGGATAAAAATATAGCAGAAAGTAGATCATTTTGTATCTTAGATACGCTTTCAGTCTGATCATAATAATAGGTACACTTCATGTGTTAATGAGAAAAACAATTTTAAATTTCTATTCTGTGTTCTTTTTTAGCTAAATTAGTATTTACTAACTTAGTATCCAGTGTATCCACCTCTATTTTTGGTCACTGTTGCTATCCTTTTTGGCATACTTTTAATAAGAGCCTGGCAGGTTTCTACTGGTGTCTCATACCACAATTTTTGGACACCGTTCCATAATCGTTCTTTTTTTGAAAGTGAATGCTTTGCCAATTTCTTTTTTAAGTCTCCCCTCAAGTTTTCAATGGGGTTTAGGTCCGGGGATTGGCTTGGCCACTTCAGAGCGTCAACTTTTTGGTCCTCGAAGAATTTTGATAAAAGCCTTGATGCATGCTTAGGATCATTATCTTGCTGAAATACCCAACGTAATGGCATATTTTCCTCAGCATTTGGTACCATAACTGTTTCCAATATGGATTTGTATTCTTCAGCCTTCAATTTGTTCGTAGTCTGATAAATTGGACCTACGCCGTACCAGGAGAAGCAACCCCACACCATTATATTACCACCTCCATGTTTGACTTTTTTTTTTGTAAGATGTGTATGAAATT
The DNA here is from genome assembly GCA_035044965.1 of Lordiphosa andalusiaca. Classification (NCBI taxonomy): domain Eukaryota; kingdom Metazoa; phylum Arthropoda; class Insecta; order Diptera; family Drosophilidae; genus Lordiphosa; species Lordiphosa andalusiaca. Next base: position 15,603 of record JAWNNM010002579.1, read on the forward strand.
CCTTTCCATTAGGGCGTCGAACTTTCTTTTCACAATCATTCCCGAACAAATTTATCTTGGTTTCATCGCTCCATAAAATTTTCCTCCACTTTTTCTCCCCGATGCATTCTACCCAGTCTTTGTGGTCCCTTGCAAAAGTTTGCCTCATGGTGATATTTTTTTTGCGCATAAGTGGAACCTTTCTGGCAATTCTTCCTGGTAGGTTAGTATCTTGTAGAAGTCTTCGGATAGTTAGAGCACTAACTGCATTCCCAATTTCTGCTGGAATAGCCTTCGATTACTTAAATGGTCCTTTTTGCTCAAAGTTACAATGTACTGGTTAAGGGTTTCCGTTGTTTTTTGTGGCCTTCCACGGGTTTCCTGTCTTGGTTTCCTTTCAAGACTATTTTTAACAAAATTATGAGACCTGTTCATTAATTTGGCAATCGCTCGTAAAGATTTTCCTTCTTTCAGGATAAGAACCAATCGAGCTTCTTCTGTGCTACAATGAGAATTTCGACCCATTTTTTCTAAAAAAAATAATTATTTAATTATCTTTATTGGCAGTAGCTATACGAAATTTACCTTAAGTTGCCAAAAAATCACTGATTACAAAATTATTCACTGGATATTTTTGAGAAACAGACACTGTACCCATTATTATGATCAGGCGAAATGTGTGGTTGACTCACAATTTGTAGAAAAGTTTTGATATACGAGGCTTCCCCTCTTTCAACTCTTTGTCACACTGTGGCCTGACATTGACAACATAATAAAAACCAAAAATTTTAAAGCTGTCAATACTTAAAGTACAAAAAACCTTCTATTATTAAATAATTTCTATGTGTACCTATTAATATGATCAGGTGTGTATATATAGGTGATAATTTGCTCGATAACTACGATGTTTTCCAAACTATTTAAAATAATTTTTTTCATGATTATCAAATTTTTCCGGGTGTTAAAAATGTTGTAAAAAAGTGCGTATACGCATTTGTTTTGCGTATACGCACAGAAATTAGGCGTAGTGTGCATATGCCTCAAATATCAAAACGTAGTGTGCGTACATTTGACGTATGCGTAAACGTAGAACAAATACGCGTACGCACTATGAAGTATACGTATACGTACTTTATCAAAAATGCGTATTTAAGTACGCATACATTTTTTGACTGGATACGCATTGAAGCATTTGAAGCAATACGTATACGTCTACGTTTTTGGTACGTTTTGCAGTTCTCTGCTGTGTAAGCAAATGTAACAGCCAGTAGGAAACTTGTCCGACACTTAAAAGAATATATATTCTTGATCAGCCTGACAAGCCGAGTTGATGCTGAAATTTCCGTTTGTTTGACTGAGCTGATAACTTAGCTTAGGGCTCTGCTTGTTCTTGAAAAACATAAGAGAATTGAATGAAAAATATCAAAAGAATCTTTAATTTTCCTAGCTTTCTTTTAAATTGTCCCCCAAAGTTTAAATATTACCTTCACCACCCCCTCCCCACACCGCCAATAACACATTAGCATTAACATTTGACCTTTCAGTTTTGAAGTACTTACCTATAAATGGGCGTCTTGAGACCCACTTTATACCAAATGACCAAAGCCACTCGATCCTCATAAATGGGCGGAGTGACATTGCATGGCAATCGTCCCATGGTGCCCATTATGGACTCCGAAAGCACGGGTGGACCTGCAAGAGTCAGAAAAAGCGGAAAGAATGCTGAATGATGAAGCTGTGACAAAAATTTAACCAAAGAGAGAGAGAGAGAACAAAAAAAGACCGGGCCAACAAATGATGTATAATTAGCCCGGGGCATTAGCACTTTGTTATGAAGGCGGGCGATCTTTTACTTAGTGGGCCACTAATAATGCTATAAATAAAAGACAAAGGATGCGCGGAGAAAGGGAGAGAGAGAGAGAGGGGGGGGGGGTCGGATAAAAGTGACGTAATGGCGGCGACGTCTTTGCAGTTGCCGCCTTTACATTAAAGTGAAATTAGCAAGCAAATCCTTTTTTTATGCTAATTCTTGGGGCTTTCTCCGCGTTCTATTTTTGCGTTCCGTTCTTGTGGCTCCGCTTTCTTGCTTTTGCTTTATTTTTTGTATATTTTTTTGGTTGAGTTATGTCCTTTTGGGCCGTTGGCTGCTTATTTTCCGAGTCCTTTGCTCTTAACAATTTCCTTTCGGGTGTTATTTTTGGCCTGCACTTAAATTTCGTTTGCCTTTTCATTATGTTGGCTTGTTCCTGCTTTTCCCGCTTTTGTTTAAAGTGAAGATGAGTGAGTGGAGATTACGGCTGTCTGGAGTTGACATTAATTTTGGTTGCTTTTCTTCGACTGATTTAAATATTTAAATTTCTGGCCCAACTTGACTTTCGGCCAATTTCTCAAATATATTTTCGTGGTAGCCCTTTTTTTTCCATACCCTACCCTACCCTTGTCTGCATTTTTATGTGTCCCTTGTCAAATTGTTTGCTTGTTGTTTTCTGTCCATTGGTAAGCCAATTTGCATTTCTTAGGCTCAAAGGCAACGGGAAATAAAGTTATGAAAATGTTGTTAGGAGGAAAATATTTTAATTAGGCAAGTTTTCGGACATGAAACGCCCATTTCGATATCGCACACTGACGTCAGGCTTCGATTTTCGCTCATTTCATATGCAAATATGTTCGATTTGTGATGTTGACCGCAATAATAATGAACATGATGATGATGATGATGATGATGCTGCTGGGGACCAGTCGGACAACCCAGCCACTGAATGTGGGTTCAACAATTTACATTGTCCTTGCTTTTAGTGGAACGAAACTGCCAACATTAGCAAAACATTTAATTATAGCAATTAGCTAATTAGAGATTTTCGCTCAGCCTCAAACGCAATTTCAACGTAAATTGTTTTATTCCACCTCCCCCCCCTCCAGCCCACCAACCTCTCCCCAAAAACCAGCCTTACCACCCACAAAAATCAATCGTAAAATGCCAAAAGCTCTTCCTGATTTTGTGCTAAAATTGCTTAGCCATTTGCATTTGTATTGATTTGTTTGGGTTTTGACCAAAATTTCACAAAATCGCCTTGCATTTTCGGTGTAGGAGTTAAAGATTTAAGGCCAGCAAATTAGGGGAAAATTTAAACAAAATTTTGTGGGATTTTGCATGGGAAATGGGATTTAGTAAAGGGAAATGCTGACATTTTTATACCCTTGCAAAGGATATTATAATTTTGCCCAGAAGTTTGCAACGCATTGAAAAATTCATTTCCAACCCCATAAACTATATATATTCTTGATCAGGGTGACGAGCTGAATCGATTGAGCTTTGTCCGTCCGTCTGTCTGTCTGTTTCTACGCGAACTAGTCTCTCAGTTTTGAAGCTTTCGAGCTGAAATTTTGCACAGAGTCTTCTTTTTGCTGCACACTACTTATATGTCGGAACCAACTGGATCGGATGACTATATCCCATAGCTCCCATATGAATAATCGGTCGAAAAACTAGTTTTAGTTAGAAAAACTTGTTTCTTTTCAACGGAAACGTCTCCAATCTTTGAACTCATTAGTTTTCTATGTTTTTTTGTATAATTCTGTTTGATGAAAATCGGACAACTATATGGTATAGCTGCCATACAAAAGATAGGTCTGAAAAACCGTTTTAGTTAGAAAAACTTTTTTTTTTTAATGGTAGCATCCAGCAATTTTGTATTTGTTTGTTTCACGTGCTTTCACATAATTTTACAAATTATTGGCCAAATCGGATGACTATATCACATAGCTCCCATACGAACGATCGGTCGGAAAATGGGAAAAAGAGTATTTTTTGAAAATATTCAAGCGAGCTCTTGCAAGGGTAAAAAAATTTCGGCACAGCCGAAGTTAGCTTCGCATTCTCGTTTTTGGTTAATTTAAAGGTTCACTTAAGCTCTTTCTGAGCTTCAGTTTGCTTAGAAACCTTAGCATAGTATTGACACTCACAATCCACACACAAGCCTCTCCCATCAAACTGCATCTTCTACAATACCAATTCAACACTTGTCAGTCAATTTATAAGAATTTACCCATCTTGACTTATCAAATTTTGTATACTAATCATACATGAAAGCTAAGGGCCTTACCCATAGGTCAAGTCAAAGATATTGTCTCAAATTTATACTTCATCGGAACAAATAGAAGCATCAGGCTGCCCTTACATAGCTCGACACATAAGACTTGACAGTCTAGTAGGCTTACATGTTAGTTGTCTCTTCAAAATTATGGGCAAAACAAGTTGAAACGCAGGCCTACTAGAATATCATGTCTCATGTATCGAGCTGTGTTAGGGCAGCCAGACGATTCTCGTTCTCATTCACATCTGTCGAACTCTTCATATACAATGCGTCATACTGTATTACTTCAATAAAAGATGTTAATTTAAATGACCGCCTACTGCGCCACCTATTGAAGTTTAATTGATTTGAACTGATCAACCAAATGTGCACACTTCTGTTGAGAAATTTCCTATATTTTTCATTGGCATTTACTAACAAATCCGCAGAGGAAATTACGTAATTGAGTCAAGTTTTAAGCTTCCGAAATAGCCACGATCCATTACATACTCTGTACCAAAGTACACTTAGATTCAGGGCTGCAAACCAAAAAATATATATTTGCATCTCCGGTTCACTGGTTCAATCAATGGTTGAACCATGGGATTATTCAATATATGATTTACTGTTTATATGATTATGCGATTTAGCGACCTGGTTTGATTATTCAAAATCTTTAAAACAAACACTAAATACCTTGTTATTAACAAAGGGTAGCATCCCCTTTAAAAATGCATAACATGCAGAAAAGTTTAGTTTTAAAATAGTACTAGGGTATTTTGCATACTTGCAGTTCTCAAGTCTTAATTCTCCGAATTGGCAGTTTATATAAGAATTGTTAATGGATTGATGGTGTGACAGCGTTGAAAGCTCACTAATGAGGTTGATTGGGAAATCAATTGAAACAGTACTGTCTGAGCAACCTCTAACTGTCCATTGTATAAAGATCTTTGTTGATTTCCTGTTCATTATTGAATTATAATCAATCTGACAACATCCACTTTTATTTTACTGTTAAGTTAAATTCCATTTCATAGTTTTTCTAGAAAAATTTTATTAATATTGTGTTTGACCTGTGATTTTGAGAAAGCTTTAGAGTCGAGGGGTATAAAAATCAGAAGCTATTATGAGTGGGAGGTTTATACCTTTCTTTTAGCCGGCTTGAGGTCAAGATATGCTTTCGCACAACTTTAAACAGAGACACAACACCACAAAAAAGACCTTTTTCTATATTTTTTATTCCACTTTTCTGCCTATTTTAGTTGCCATATAACAGAACCCAACTATATAACAGAAGAAATAGGTAGACAGATGGTCAAATTTCTGTGGTTTATAATGTTTGTTGAACCGAATCGCAATTTTAGGTTCGGAACAGGTTCGGGTTCAGCTTGTTACACCCTTGCAAAGGGTATTATAATTTTGCCCAGCAGTTTGCATCGCATAGAAATATTCATTTTCGACCCCACAAATCATATATATTATTGATCCGGGTGACGAGTCGTTTGAGCTTTGTCCGTCCGTCTGTTCGTCTGTCTGTCTGTCAGTCTGTTTCTACGTGAACTAGTCTGTCAGTTTTGAAGCTATCGAGCTGAAATTTTGCACAGAGTCTTCTTTTTGCTGCACACTACTAATATGTCGGAATCAACTGGATCGGATGACTATATCTCATAGCTCCCATAGAAACAATCGGTCGAAAAACTAGTTTTAGTAGGAAAAACTTGTTTCTTTTCAATGGAAACGTCTCCAATCTTTGTACTCATTAGTTTTCTATGTTTTTTTTGTATAATTCTGCCAAGTTTGATGAAAATCGGACAACTATATGGTATGGCTGCCATACAAAAGATAGGTCTGAAAAACCGTTTTAGTTAGAAAAACTTTTTTTTTTTAATGGTAGCATCCTGCAATTTTGTATTTGTTTGTTTCACGTGCTTTCACATAATTTTACAAATTATTGGCCAAATCGGATGACTATATCATATAGCTCCCATACGAACGATCGGTTGGAAAATGGGGAAAAAAGAGTATTTTTTGAAATTATTCAAGCGTGCAAGGGTATAAAAACTTCGGCACAGACGAAGCTAACTTCGCATTCTCGTTTTTGGTTAATTTAAAGGTTCACTTAAGCACTTTCTGAACTTCAGATTTCATTAGAAACCTACAAGTACTGCCACTTCTCCTTTGACACTCACAACCCACACACAAGCCACTCCCATCAAACTGCACCTTCTACAATACCAATTCAACACTTGTCATTCAATATATAAGAATTTACCCATCTTTACTTATCAAATTCCTTTTACTAATCATACATGAAAGCTAAGGGCCATACCCATAGCTCAAGTCAAAGATACTGTCTCAAATTTATACTTCAACGGAACAAATAGAAGCATAAGGCTGCCTTTACATAGCTCGACACATAAAACTTGACAGTCCTGCAGGTCCACAGCCTGTTAGTTGTCTCTTCAAATTCATAGGCGAAACAAGTTGAAACGCAGAGAGAGTACTTGCAAGGGTATAAAAACTTAGGCAGAGACAAAGTTAGCTTAGCTTTTTCATTATTTTTAAGGAGGTAACATAAAATTCGGATATCCGGACTCAAAACGGTTCAGTTCAAACCCAGTTTGCAGCCCTGCAGAGTATATTAAGTTTGTACAGGATGCGTGTAATGAGAATGTTAATAAGCGGTGCTCAGAGGAATGCCACGTCTTAGCAGGCGAGTAATCGACAACAGCTATATGCTGAAAACATTGCATTCCAGCGTACTCTGAGACTACGGAAGTATCAACAGTGCGGCTCGATGAACAAGTAAAGCTATAGGCTGGGTTGAGATTTGCAGTAGCTACGGAGCAGGCGAGCCATCGATGCCAGCAATTTGCTTTGTATATTCCAGAGCCTGCTATGAAAGCAGTGGAAGCATTAACTCAGAGACAGGTTGTGGCTGAAATGGCGGTTCAGTGGTGACAATTAGGTGAATGTTTGTAAAGAAGTTGGCAAAATGCATACAAATGGTTTTTTAAAATCTCTAAATTTGCACTATTTTTCTTTATACAACTTTATAATGAGTTAAGTTATTAATGAAGATTTAAATGAAAGTTTTAGGATAAACTATAACTGCACTCCTGCTGCCACACTGCAGCTGAAAACCCTGAAGATTAGTTTCTTTCAAATGTTTGTTTAATTTCTTATAGTTAAATTGCCACATTTTGTTTGGGCCTATAAAAATGCAATCAAAATTAATGGCCCAAAAGAAACAAAAGCATGGAATTGCCATTAAAAGCGCTGTTGCTGGATATAAATACATACGAATTTTGTTTTTTTTTTTAGAACTTTGGCCACACATTTTTGCTTAGTAGGCTCATTAGTTTGGCCACACACATGTCGGAAATGCATTAAAATTGTCTGCTGTGTGGCGAATTAATTGCACATAAAATTATAACTCGGCAAGGACTTGAAATTGAGGGGCGACAAGCCGAAGGTAACCTTTGTTTAGTTACAATTTGATGGCAGTTTCCCAGCTGCCGCTGCCGCTGCCGCTGCCAGGCGAAAGTCATAAAAATGCTAACGTGAGTGTGCGGGAGTGTGCGGGAGTGTGCGTGAGTGCCACTCCTGGCAGTGGCTTTCATTAATTAAAAGCAATGTGTTGTTGCTCCTTCCCACTCCTGCAACAGTATTTTGTTTTGACTTTTAGCGCATTTATAGCCAATTATTTTTATTGCCACGACAAAGTGGGACACCAAGCAGTGGAGGTGTGCAAATAAATGAGCTTAAATTTGGTTACTTTGTCGGGGGTGACAGGCCAGGATGACAGGACGAATTAAATTTAAACAAAAGTACAACATATTTCATTGGGAAATTCCCCAAACTGTCCCCCCCTGTCCAACGGCCAGCATAGAGATATTTATAGTCAGGCAAAAGTAACAAACACATCATAAATGGAGCACAACACATACCAAATGAAATATTTATGTGGCCCCCAATGTGTGTGTGTGTGTGTGTGTGTGCAGTGAGCATATATTTGCCATACATTACGCACACATTACTAGGAGTCCTTCTCACTGGCATGTATTTGCGTTTGTTTCACCCCGTTTTTATACCCTTTCAGTGGGTATATTGAAATTGATGATGATACAGATGTGTATAACGCAGAGAAGAGGCTACCGGCGTTCTAGACCAAACGGGATAGAATTTAAGCCTTTTTTTTTTAAATTCCAAGTATGATTGGTTCTTGAGTGTACTTAAATTAAGTACGAAACATTCTAAACTTGAAATATGACTGGTAATATGATAGAAATGAGAACAAACCTTCTTGATTCGAAACCATTTTGTACTCACAGACAAATGAAAAATCTTCTACAGTAGCTACTTATAACTTACTCTTTGGTTATATGGGTCTTGGATATTTCTTTGGTTTAATACAGAGACCTCGTTCAAGAACAAAGTGGGAATGGCTTCTGTATAAGCTCAAACCAAGAACATTTTGTACTTGTTTGAAATACTCCTATATGCTTCCTAGAATGTTTTTGGGCTGGCATTGGAAATTACTCCACCTTAAGAATGTATGTTTTGTACTTATTTTGAAACATAATCGGGTTTGACTCAAGCCCATTATAAGCTAACAGTATGAATAAAAATATTTTAATATTTCAAAACTAATATAATATTTCTAAAATCAAGTATTTGGGGATTGAAAAAATCGTACTTGATATAAGAATTATGTACTTAAATCAAGTATTTTCGTAATTACCGTACTATTGACACCGTTTGTACTTAATTCAAGTACAAAGTTATTGGTTTTTTTTTCTGAGTGTATATATATATTCTTGATCAGCATGACGAGCTGAGATGATTTCTAATTCTATGTTCAAAGCTATCGCCACCAAACTTTGTACGAAGTCTTCCAGTACAAATAGGCTGCACATTTGTCGATCAATTGACTGTAACATATAGTTGCTATAGGAATGATCGGTCGAGAAACTAGTAGAAACTAGAAACTAGTTTTAGTGAGAAACACTTTTTTGTTTTCAAAGCAAACGTCTCCAAACGCTGTATTTACTAGTTTTCTAAGCTTCTTCATGATTGTGCCCAGTTTGGTAGAAATTGGACATCTATATAGTATAGCTGCCATTGAAAAGTAAGGTTAGAAAAGTAGTCTTAGTGAGAAAAACTTTTTTGTTTTCAAAGAACGCGCCTCCAAACTTTGTATTTCTTAGTTTGCTATGTTTTCCCATGATTCCTCTAAGTTTGCTCAAAATCGGACATCTGATATAGTATAGCTGTCATGGAAAAGTAAGGCTAGAAAAGTAGTCTTAGTGAGAAAAACTTTTTTGTTTTCAAAGAAATTGCCTCCAAACTTTGCATTTCTTAGTTTGCTATGTTTTCCCATGATTCCACTAAGTTTGGTAGAAATCAGACATCTATATAGTATAGCTGTCATGGAAAAGTAAGGCTAGAAAAGTAGTCTTAGTAAAAAAAACTTATTTGTTTTCCATGTAAACCTCTTAAGAATTGTCAAATATTGATTTTATAAGCTTTCTTTAAATTTTTCAATGTTTTGTCAAAATCGGAAGACTATAGGGTTAAGCTGCCTTAGGAACGATCGGTCGAGAAACTAGTTTAAGTAAGAAAAACTTGTTGTTTTCAAAGAAATTGCCTCCAAAGTTTGCATTTCTTAGTTTGCTATGGCTTTCCCATGATTCCACTAAGTTTGGTCGAAATCGGACATCTATATAGTATATCTGCCATAAAAAAGTAAGGTTAGAAAAGTAGTTTTAGTAAGAAAAACGTTTTTGTTTCCAAAGAAATCATCTCCATTCGCAGTATTTCCTAGTTTTCTATGTTTCTCCAAGATTCTGCCAAGTTTGGTAGAAATCGGACATCTATATCGTATAGCTGTCACCCAAAAGTAGAGTCAGAAAAGTAGTCATGGTGAGAAAAACTTGTATGTTTTCAATGTAATCCGCTTTAAAAATGGCATTTATTAATTTTATAAGCTTTTACACAATTATTCATAGTTTTGTCAAAATCGGATGACTATAGGATATAGCTGCCATGGGAATAATCGGCCGAGAAACTAGTTTTAGTGAGAAAAACTTTTTTGATTTCAAAGCAAATGCCTCCAAACTTTGTATATCTTAGTTTGCTATGCTCTCCCATGATTCTACTAAGTTTGGTCGAAATCGGACATCTATATGGTATAACATTCATACAAAAGTAGAGTCAGAAAAGTAGTCTTAGTAAGAAAAACTTGTTTGTTTTCAATGGAAATGTTCTTCAAATTAGTAAGAAAAACATGCTGCAAGGGTATACAAACTTCGGCCGAGCGAAAGTGTAACTTTCCTCCCTTTTTTTTTTTTTGTTTTGTTTTCGTTTCATGCGGTCTGGTTTCCATTTTCGTGTTGCATACTTTGCTGCGCACTTTGAGGCCAGCGGCAGTTTTTTGTTCATGCTTTTATTTTTGCCTTATGTGCGCTTTCTTTTAATATATTAGCTAGGAAAATATTATATTATATTTACTCGCAGACCATGTAAATTTTATTTGTTTTTTACGAGCGCATAAATCAAAGAAAATTGTTTTATTTTTTATATATGAAAAATGCGAATTTCCTTTTTCAGTTGCTGGACATTTCAAATTTTATGCGTTCGGTGACCTTTTTCAGCCGGCGTGTGTGTGTGACCAAAGAGTTGGGTGGGTATATCTGCCAATTAAAATGCGAGGCGACTTCAAAATCAATAAATATACACACACAAGAAAGAAAAAAACAGTGCGCCCAAGGGGCACTTCTTGCTCTCAAAATTGATTTCATTAATTTCTAATGCCATCAACAAAAAAAAAATATATATATATATATATATATATGTACCAGAATCAACAGCCGCGGGGCACACATACCCGGCGCTGAAACAAAACACAGCCGACAAAAAAAAAAAATGAACAACAAAGCGGAGGGCAATAAATATTTTCACAAATTATTTCAAACACCAAGACAGGGAGACACACACACACACACACAACACAGTCTACGAAAAAATATTGCAGGACTCGTCAAGTGAAAATGAAATGTGAAATTAAATTAAATAAGATACTTTTGATGAAAATTTCATTTGAAAAATTCCTTGAGCAGCAATTAAGAGAACCAGCATTCGTTTTGGGTTTCCCTCGCCGGGCGAAACAAACAGCAGAAAAAAAGAACAAATTAATTTGGATGAAATACTTTTAGCTAATAAACGAAATGTGCGCACAATTCGTTTATCTGGGAGACTCAACTAAAGTGCTGGCCGAGTCAGCAAATGCATTAGGGAACCTGTTCTCGTGTTCTCGAACTCCATTCGCCCGGTCCCTAATGGCCGAAGACCGGAAAGTAGGCAACGGACAAGACGGAGACCCGCATAAAAGCCACTAAAAATGCAGGCGGCCCCTTTTAAGTGTCCATAAAAAGGAAAATGTTTATAGAAAAAGTGCTCAAGTGACTTGATTTGTGCATTAAAGATATGTGGTGAAGAAGGGTTGGCAGCCCACCTGTCCTCCCGCCCGCTCTCTCTCTCTCTCTCTCTCTCCCTCTGGTGACACAAAAAGGCCAAACCCAAGGCTGTTCATGTCACTGGTAGATACTTATGGACTAGGCATACAGATACAGGGTGGCCACTAAAATTTTACAGTTCAGCATCCTTCAAGGTGGTGAGAGAATTGAGAATTGAGTCAGTCGGTTGTCAGTGTGTGTGTGTACTTTTTTTATAGCCTTTTTATGGAGAACGAAGGCATATGTTAGGGGTTGATGGTTTATGGGAAAAGTTTTCTTTTTTTTAGTTTTGTTGTTCCCCAGTTTAATATGCGTCCATTTCAGTTGGTCATCCCAAATGAGAGGTGACAGAAATGGGCGGCATGAATATATCGATCATCATTACATGCGCAGCTCAGTTGATGGAAGATTTGGTTTGGAAAAAGAGAGCACATTTTGGATCTTTAAATGGTAAATTTGATTTGGAATCAGTTTTAAATAACTTCAAGTTTGCCTTATATTGGTCAGTTTGAGCTTCTGATTACCCCTTTCAATACCCCAATCAAATACAAAGAAAAACAAGTAAGGGCGCTGCAGTCGAGTTTCCAGACCACAAAATACCCTGTCCAATTGTTTTCATTTATTTGTATACTCTGTACCAA
>JAWNNM010002580.1:0-20052 GCA_035044965.1 Lordiphosa andalusiaca
AAAGTCGGCCCTGCCCGACTTCGAAATACCCCTTACTCAAGGCAATTGGTGTTGCGGCTCAGATAAGTATGCAACGTTTTTTTTAACTCTGCCATTTATTATCCGATCTTCATGAAAATTTGTGAGATTGTACATATTGGCCACATAGTGCATACTGCAAAATCTGAGCTCGATAGCTTTCAAAGGAGATATTAATTATTTTTCATTGCGGGGCGGGAAGGGGCGTGGCCAAAATTTGAAACAAACTTGTTCTGCCTACAGACAATACTAGCTTACATCTTAAATTTGGTTGCTCTAGCTCTTCTAGTCTCTGAGATCTAGGTGTTCATACAGACGGACAGACGGACAGACGGACATGGCTATATCGACTCGGCTATTGATCCTGATGAATATATATACTTTATGATATCGGAGATGCTTCCTTCTGCCTGTTACATACATTTGCACGACTTTAGTATACCCTTTTTACTCTACGAGTAACGGGTATAAAAAGTAACGGGACAAATGCAACGGTAATTCAGAATAATGCTTCCATCGTGAAATTCGCTAAATGTGTGCTCTATTTTTGGCTCATCCGAATAGGTTTGGCACTTTTGAGTTCACTTTTTGATTGACTGCGAGATTGAAATGAGTTGAATTCTTTCGGATTCCAATATTTAAACCAACTGCTATCAGTTTTTTGTAAAACGGGCCGCGGAAAACCTTTAACCGATCTTGAAAAAGATCAAATAAAAGGCTATATTAAATCTGGCTTTTAACACCATGAAACAGTCAAGAAAATCGGTTGAAGTCAAAACGTTGTGAGTAATTTCCTCCGAAATGAAGCAGAATATGAAAAACAAGAAAGAAAGTCGGTCAAGCCCGACTATAGCATAGTAGCTGAAAGCAGCGCTGCTTCTGCGCTGCTGCAGCGAACAGTCTTTTGATCATAACTCGAAAACCGTTCATCCAATCTTCACCATTCCTTTGGCTAGTCGATAAGTTATCCATATTACTAAATATATCTAGAAGGAACAACCCACCTATCTTTAAAACTGTAGGAGATATGACGTTTTTTTAAATTTTCTAAATTGCGGGGGCGGCAGGGGGCGTGGCCAAAATTGAAAATAAACTTGATCTGCCTGCAGACATTAGAAGCATATGTCCCATACATGTCAAGCCTCTATCTCTTACCATCTCTGAGATCTGTGCGTTCATACGGACAGACAGACGGACAGACGGACATGGCTATATCGACTCGGCTGTTGATGCTGATCAAGAATATATATACTTTATGGGGTCGGAGATGCTTCCTTCTGGATGTTACATACTTTTGCACAAACTTATAATACTCTATGTACCTACGGTACAGAGTATAAAAACCGAGAATGTTCTTCCTATTATCAAGAGCTCATAACATTCAAGAGTAAGATCGTTTACTCTTAAATCAAGAGCTTCACAGATTCCAACCATACAACAATTCAATATCAGTAGATTTTTCCATTTTGTTTAAATTTATTTCATTGTAAACTAATTGTTGAGCCATGTTGCAACTTTTAGCCGGCTTGAGGAATATACACCTCAAAGCAGCATCAGTCCTTGTGTGTCAACTATCAGTCGAAAAGAGGACTCTCCATGCCAGCAATGCCATAACAGGTTGGGAATTCCAAAGCAACATGAGTGCAAAAATCCATTACGCTCTCCGCTCGATAGCTTCCCCACACCCCTCTCCCATATAATACAAAACTGTAAGAGCAGACTCAAAGTAATTCTCTCAAATGTGCTTGCTCTCCTCTCTCAGTTTCTATACCTCACTTCCCTCACCTAAAAGCACCAAGCTAAGAACGTATTTAGCTCGACTTCAAGAGCGAAATTCTTGAAAATTTAAGAATGAATAAATATTTTTCAAGAGCGTTTGTTCTTAAGTTATTCGTTCTACTTTTTTCTGGGTGTAACTGACTGTACAGTCAGCCAGCCTCCCTTGTGGAGTTGTGTGTCCCCGTTTAAAGTTATGTGAAAAGCGGCTCACAATTGCCGCTAAAAGCTAAACTCTTTAAAGTAATTACGATGGCATCTGCGCTTATTTTCTCACACATTTTCATAAGCCTTCGAGTATTTCATTTTCAAAAATATTTGCCTAATCACAGCTAATTACGCATACGCCATGTTGTCCGTGCCAATGAAAATTATGCTCCAAAAGTGTCATGAAAATAATGAAAAGTCAGACCAGCGCAGTCAGCGCGGGGGAATTACATGTTTTTGTTGTTTGTCTGCCGACGGGCGTACACCAGAGAGAGAGAGAGAGGAAGACTAAGGGAGTAGTGTGGAACGAAGGGGAGGGGTTGGATAGAGTCACGCTACGCTGCATGGAAATTAAATGGCGTGCCATTTCCGTGTCGTGACTGTCATTTCCGTTTCCTGTATTTATACAAATCACAAAGTAAGCCAAAAATATACACGAATATGCCAGGCACGCAGGCAGCAACAGCAAAAAAAAAAAAAAAAAAAACTTTAAATGCCTCTCCATGAGACCAAAACAACAGTCAAGGGCCGCCAAAGGCATAAAACTTAAAATGAAATCAAATAAACAAACGTGTGGCGAAATAAAAATGAGCCAACTGGCATACATCGCAGGATATTAACGGAATGTCAACATGTTTGACAAAGTGAAAATGGCGAGAGAACACACACACACACACACACAGACACACAGAGCAGGGGCAAAAGAAAGCCAAGGCAGAGCGCTAAGCAGAAGGAAGATGTCAGAGCCAACGAGCATATCAACAGCGAACCGCTTAATTAAATTGTTTGCGGGTATTAAAATGGCAAAAATAAAAATAAAACAAACAGAAACAAAAACCAAATGAAAACTTGAGCTTAATGCAGGGGGGGGGGGGGGGGGGGGGGCGCACAGGCAGAGGAGGAGTATGTGGGTCAAAAGTGTCGCGGCGGGAAATCGCAGCATGTGTCACGAAGAGAGGGGGAAAAAAAAAACCCATTTGTGATGGCAGAGGATTAGCTGCTGACTTTCAAGTGAATTGTAAGCGTGTCAAAGCAAGGCGAAAGGATTTGGCCAAAGGATTATAACTCAAACATACAGCGGGAGGACTGGACGACTCACTGCACATTTTCATGTAAATATTTGGCACAAACTTTAATATTGATCGGCAATTCATTTACAATTTTCCTTAATTAATCGAATCACTGAAGCAAATTGGAACTGGCTCATTTCGACTCGGCTACCACGTAAAGTGTAATATATTTGCAAAATTTATTCACCATTCAGTGCTCTCCGTAATTATTTTGCATCCTGTTCAAATCGAATTAATATACAAATTTCACCAATTTATTAACATTGAATATTTAAAGATCTAAAATAAATGAAAACGCAATTATGCAGAAACTCCAAAGTTGCTTTCGGTGCACTTTGAGCTGCCAAATACACGAAATAAAATCAATATTAATAACATTCACACTGCAACAACAAATTTGGGTGCATATTATGCAATTAATTTCATTGACAGCATTATGAAACCTGGTCACACAATGCGAGCTGACAGCGCCAGTGGATGCGCCCGTACCGGCCCGCCCCCCTCCAATCCCGCCTCGAATCAGGAATCTCGAATCTGGTCTGGTCATCGCTCTTTGTTTCGCACTGACCGCATGTTAATGGCCGCCGCTGCTGCCGCTTCTGTTGTTGCTTTTGTCAGGGCCGGCAATTGCAATTTAGTTGCAAAAAGTGTTGCACTCGAGCAATTAAGTTTTACCCACCCTTCCACCTCACCTCGTCGCACCGCCGCACACGCAAAAATGCATCTCTCATTCGAGCTTTTCAGGTTTTGTTTGGCACTTTGGGTAACATGCGTCGTATACGCAATCAGTTGAAACGCCAAAATATTTTATGAGCCATGCGGCAACTGATTTGCATATTTTCGCAGCGATATATGTTTGCGAAAGGGCAATCAGGATTTTATCAAAACCCCAGAGGATTGAAAAAGGAATGTGGAAAAATATATATATATATATCGCTCTTATTTAAACGCGAATATGCCTTCGATGACAAAAAAAAACACGAAAAAATGTAAATACTTTCATCTATTAAATTTTGAGGAGAATTAAACGAAGACATGGCAGTTCGAAAGTGGGGGAAAATGTGTGAATATAACCATACCCATGCGGTGATTGTGGCAGCGGTTATGAAGGGGTTTCTCAAAGAGCACAGTTTGTGAGGCAATGAAGTGAATAAGTCGGCACATAATTCTCTCACTTATAGAAATACTCATTGGGTTAATCAAACAAGAAAGCTGAAGCCCCCGACTCGAGATGAAGCTCAAAAAGGCTGAAAATGGCTGGTTTGACGGAATTACGGTCACATAATGTATCAGGTTTAGAAAAGCTCGTTAAGCTCGTTTGTTAACTGCACTTATGAAATGCATATCCTATTCATGTATCTACCTGCCACATAAACCTACAATTAATAGAGTTTATCTGACACATATGAGCTATGTAGATGATGAGAATTAGGCCCTTAATCATTCAAGTTATTGAGCTTTAAACTTTTTTTTTAGTACTTCCAAGTATCAAGTTGATATTTCGAACGGATTAAAATAATATTTCTAAAATATCATATTGATACTAACTTGTAACAGGCTGACACTTTCGTGTACTAATCGATTTAATACTAACTATTCTAATCCCCTGTCGGAGCACATACCGAGACAAAACATGGTACGCGTCGTGTAAAAGAAAACTCGTCGATCATAATATCACCCTTAGTGGAAAAGCAACGCACACGGAATTGGATATTAGGAAGATATGTCCTCTCACTCATCTTAACCTTACTTTAAGGTCGCTTATGACCGTAACTTTTTAGGTACACTCAGGGAAAAATCGCATAGTATAACCTAACACAATCATATTTGATTTAACAATGCCCCTTTTGTATTAAAATGAACTAATAACCACTTTGAATTGACTAAAAACATATTAAATCGGCGAATTTCAGTTACCCCTTTTATATTCCCTATGCAGGGAATTCCAACTTGAGAACTACAAGCAGTCTTATTTTAGCAAAACGCCAGAAAGATATTTATGAAAAACTGTAGTCTATTCAATATAAGTAGAATTTTAGCCTTCGATCAGACAGCATACGCGATGAGACGGCATTCCATTCGACTTCAAGTCCAGAGGTCCCGAGTTCGAGTCCCACCACAGAGTAAGTTTAAAACTTTTATAAAATTAACATAACTCGAAGTTTTTCAGAACCTAATCTAAAAGAATTCTAACTCCTGGGGGACTCCATTACAAACAAAATTGAGTATATAGAAAAGAGATGTGGTGTTGGCTGGCAAAATTTTTAAATAAAAGAAAGTTTTTAACTATTTCCATGTTAAATTTAACTATTGCCAATATTAAATTTGAAGTGTGCACTTCTTATATATACGAATTCCATATTTAACGCTAAATCAATGGTGAAAATATTCAAGTCAAAGTGTCAATATTAAAATATTAGTGTATTTTTCCCTGAGTGTAATTCTGGCCTTGGTATAAGGCGAAATTATTGCCTAAAAGTTAGGAATTTTGTTCCTAAATTTAAGGTCGAAAATTCCTCAAAATTTTTAAAATTTGTATACCTCCCTCAAAGGATTTGGAGTTGTATAAGCCACCAAAATAACAGCCTTGACCTTGTGTGGTGGTGGTAGTAGCATTGTGTTGAAATTCTTCTGAAAAACTCTTAAAACAGTTTTTATACCCTTTACTCGTAGAGTAAAAAAGGTATACTAATGTCGTGCAAATGTATGTAACAGGCAGAAGGAAGCATCTCCGACCCCATAAAGTATATATATTCTTTATCAGGATCAATAGCCGAGTCGATATAGCCATGTCCGTCTGTCCGTCCGTCCGTCTGTATGAACACCTAGATCTCAGAGACTAGAAGAGCTAGTATTGTCAGCAGGCAGATCAAGTTTGTTTCAAATTTTGGCCACGCCCCTTCCCGCCCCGCAATAAAAAATGTTGAATATCTCCTACAATTTGTAAGCTATCGAGCTCAGATTTTGCAGTGTAGTGCATGTGGCCAACATGTACAATCTCACAAATTTGCATAAAGATCGAATAATAAATGGCAGAGTTAAGAAAACGTTGCATACTTATCTGAGCCGCATGGGGTTAATAAACACTAATTGCCTTGAGTAACGGGTATTTCGAAGTCGGGCAGGGCCGACCTTAACTTACGCTCTCGTTATAAATATTTACCTTACCTTGAAAACTGGGTCTCGAGCCCGGGTTCTCCCGGCTATCAAACACTAATGACATGACGTCTTAGCGTTGTCTGCCATTGTCGATACGCGAGACGTAGGGTCAAGTTACTCTAAAGAACCCAGTCATTTTAGCTGGCAAAATGTTCAGTCTTTTTATACTCGGTACCAAAGGTACATAGAGTATAATAAGTTTGTGCAAAAGTATGTAACATCCAGAAGGAAGCATCTCCGACCCCATAAAGTATATATATTCTTGATCAGCATCAACAGCCGAGTCGATATAGCCATGTCCGTCTGTCCGTCTGTCCGTCCGTCCGTCTGTCCGTCTGTCTGTCCGTATGAACGCACAGATCTCAGAGATGGTAAGAGATAGAGGTTTGACATGTATGGGACATATGCTTCTTATGTCTGCAGGCAGATCAAGTTTATTTTCAATTTTGGCCACGCCCCCTCCCGCCCCCTCAATTTAGAAAAAACGTCATATCTCCTACAGTTTTAAAGATAGGTGGGTTGTTCCTTCTAGATATATTTAGTAATAAGGATAACTTATCGATCAGCTAAAGAAATGGTGAAAATTGGATGAATGGTTTTCGAGTTATGATCAAAAGACTGTTCGCTGCTGCAGCGCAGAAGCAGCGCTGCTTTCAGCTGCTACTGCAGCATCAAAATGTTTGCTGAGCGTATAATTTGGTTCGGTTCATCCGATCTTCACCATTCCTTTGGAGGATCAATAAGTTATCTTGATTACTAAATATGTCTACAATAAAAACTGTGGGAGAAATGACGTTTTTTCTAAATTGCGGTGGCGGGAGGGGGCGTGGCCAAAATTGAAAACAAACTTGATCTGCCTGCAGACATAAAAGCATATGTCCCATACATGTCAAACCTCTATCTCTTACCATCTCTGAGATCTGTGCGTTATACGGACAGACAGACGGACATGGCTATATCGACTCGGCTGTTGATGCTGATCAAGAATATATATACTTTATGGGGTCGGAGATGCTTCCTTCTGGCTGTTACATACTTTTGCACAAACTTATCATACTCTGTGTACCTGCGGTACAGAGTATAAAAATGGCTTTACTAAAGCTAAAGCTTAGTTTTTCAACTGTTGATGCCTAATTCGGGTACAGAATGTATGTTCAAGTTGTCAACTTTATAGACAACTTATCATCACTCCCATAGTCGTATTTGGCATATTTAGGTTAATGTTGAAAAGGTTAATGGTTACGCAAGTTAACAAGCTCTAGCACCAGCAAAGATAATCCTCCTATTCCCAAGCATCGGTAACGTTTTATCAAGCCGTCAGTTAACATGTTGTGGAACATACGCTTTTGCTTGTCGCTCTCCGGTTAAGGTGGTTGTTGCATAAAACTTACAAAAACGTGGTTTACTTGCACAAGAATCGCTATTAGGAAGATATTTGGTATTTTGGTTAGTTAAAAATTTCTGAAAGTAATTTGTTTAAATTTTTCCATTTTCCATTTGTGCTAAAACAATTTGGTAAACGGTATTTGGGTCAATTTGAGAATTGAGAAGCCGCTGCATTAAATGCACTCGCCCTCGCCGAAAATAAAAACCAACATCAGAAAACAAAGTCCAGAAAAGGAAAGACAAAACGAAAACGTTCGTCGAGGCGAGTGCGAATAATTACTGGCCGTATAACTGCAATGCCGGGCTGACCAACCAAACACCCAAAACAAGAAAAAATACACAAAAAAAAGACACCAAAAAAAAATAGTACGGAAAACAATAACAAATGTCCTGCTGCTGCGGTGAATGTTGACAGGACTGGGCAACAGAGTGTGGCCCTGCGTGCGGTGTGAAGCCCCCGAATGATCGATGTCGTATTGTCAGTTTCATAAAAATCCAAACTGGCGAACCTCGTCGTCTGGGCCACCACCAACGGGGCGTGAAATGCTTTTGTCAGAAGGCTTAAACTGCCAGCCAGCCAGCCAACCAACTGACCACGCCCACTGGGCTCCACCCCACCTCGGGCAGTGGTTCTTGGCTTTATTGTTCGTACCAATTGATGATGGCCCGCAAAGAGCAGGAGGATGCGAGAGGCTGTAAAATGCAATAAATTAAACAATATCTGCACCAAATTGCAGCTGCATACGATAGGAGGGCTTTTCCACTGATGCTTTTAACAATTTTTGTGAATAAATAAATATTTTTCGCTTCGTTTTGGCGGTTTCCCTTTGAGACACTGCAAATCCTCACACATTCGGTCAAGTGGAATGCGAGTGCAAGCGGAATGAATGAATGAATGCGTACATTGACCAAAACAAGCAGCGATTGCGACAGGACATGGCCAGCAACTTGGCTGAACACGACACGACTAAAAGCAGCAGCAGCAGCAGCAGCAACAGCAGCAGCAGCAGAAGACAAGGCAAAGGCAATTTAATTCAATCAAACCCAAAGCTGGAACAATGACAAGCCCTGACCAGAGTCAAAATGACATTTGTGGCCAAGAGTTATAGTGGCTGAGACCAAGAAGAAGCACCGGAGTGGGGGAGGCGGTGAGTGGTGGCCGTAGAAGCTTTGCAAAGAAGCTTGGGCCACATTGAACACAAAAGGAAATTTAACAGATGTTTTGACGATTGGATACCATAAAAGTGTCCTCAAAATAATTAATGATCATTGATACGCTTTTAAGGGGGGACACGGAGCACACATTTCTAAGCTTTCCACGCGCAAAACTGCAACAACTACTGAAGAAGTTTTAAACTGAAAACAATTATACAAAATGTTCAAGAATATATATATTCCAATTAGATTTGAGAATGGAGATCGAGAATTCCTTAGATTTTTATGTTCTGTATCAAAGGACAGAACGGCCTGATGGAAGCAACTCCGACCTCGAAAAAAATATGTATATTCAAACAGATCTAAAAACAGATAGGGTATAACAAGAAATGAAAAAAAAAAATTGACTAAATACATTTGCAATGAAAGAAACGAGAACCTAAGTTCTCGAGAAATACCCGTTACTCAAGGCAATTAGTGTTTATTAACCCCAAGCGACTCAGATAAGTATGCAACGTTTTTATAACTCTGCCATTTATTATCCGATCTTCATGAAAATTTGTGAGATTGTACATATTGGCCACATGCACTACACTGCAAAATCTAAGCTCTATAGCTTACAAATTCTAGGAGATATTCAACATTTTTTATTGCGGGGGCGTGGCCAAAATTTGAAACAAACTTGATCTGCCTACAGACAATACTAGCTTACATCTAAAATTTGGTTGCTCTAGCTCTTCTAGTCTCTGAGATCTAGGTGTTCATACAGACGGACGGACGGACGGACGGACGGACGGACGGACGGACAGACAGACGGACATGGCTTTATCGACTCGGCTATTGATCCTGATGAAGAATATACATACTTTATGATATCGGAGATGCTTCCTTCTGCCTGTTACATACATTTGCACGACTTTAGTATACCCTTTTTACTCTGCGAGTAACGGGTAGAAAAACGAGAAAGCTAAGCTTACCGTTCGTATGTAAGCTATACGATATAGTCATCCGATTTGGCCAAAAATTTGTAAAATTATGTGAAAGCACGTGAAACAAACAAATACAAAATTGCAGGATGCTACCATTAACAAGAAAGAAAGTCGGTCAAGCCCGACTATAGCATACTCTGTACCAACGAAATTATACGCTCAGCATAAATTTTGATGCTGAAAGCAGCGCTGCTGCAGCGAACAGTCTTTTGATCATAACTCGAAACCCGTTTATCCAATCTTCACCATTTCTTTGGCTGATCGATAAGTTATCCTTATTACTAAATATACCTAGAAGAAACAACTCACCTATCTTTAAAACTGTAGGAGATATGACGTTTTTTCTAAATTGCGGGGGGCGGCAGGGGGCGTGGCCAATATTGAAAATAAACTTGATCTGCCTGCAGACATAAGAAGCATATGTCCCATACATGTCAAGCCTCTATCTCTTACCATCTCTGAGATCTGTGCGTTCATACGGACAGACAGACGGACAGACGGACATGGCTATATCGACTCGGCTGTTGATGCTGATCAAGAATATATATACTTTATGGGGTCGGAGATGCTTTCTTCTGGATGTTACATACTTTTGCACAAACTTATTATACTCTATGTACCTTCTGTACAATAGGTACACAGAGTATTATAAGTTTGTGCAAAAGTATTTCGGGTTTTATGTCAAGACTACAACGATCTTTATGACCTCCTCTCAACAGATCTCTCTCTCTTCTCCTTAAAAACGTCCCTTTACACTTATCTCCGTGAAAATCTCTGACCACTCTCAGCTGTGAATAGGGGCATAGCTTGCCGAACTGGCTAATAAATCTTCCCCCACCGGGTCAGAGATTTTTCGGTTATCCTTTTAGTTTTATTTTAACATATTTTTAATTTGTAATTTTTTTATTTTTGGTCACTCTTTCATTTTATGTTTAATTATAGTTTTATGCCTTTATCTCTCTCTGTATTTGTAAGCCTGCATTTTCTTATTCTTTTTTCTTACCTCTTTACATCTCTTCAGGCCTGTTCCGGGCTTTACATAATTTATTAAACTGCAAATGAAATTAAAATGGTACGATTTTGCGTTCGCTATTCTGGTATTCGACTTGCAATTTGAATGTTTCAGTTCCAAATTGTTTTGCATTTAACAACTTGATGAACTTAATCAAACCCCGCAATGGTCAACAGTGCTTTAATATAGCTGTTTAATATCTCGCTTAATTTTAATAGAATTTTATAAAAAATTACGAATTTACCTTTGACTTCACATGCTCCAAGCAATGTGATTCCAAATCGAGTAATTCTATCAAATTATGAAAACCAGAACAGGTAGCCAAGTCGAAATAGAGATAATTTAATGTATGTGAAAAACTGAGCAGGCCTGTATATTTGTTAAATGGTTTTGTTAGCTCTAATATCGACTCTGACCACAACAGGCTGTGAATCGGGGCATAGCTGGCCGGACCGGCAAATAAAACGTCATATCACGTAATAAGACTAACTTATCGATTAGCCGAAGGAATGGTGAAAATTGGATGAGCGATTTTCGAGTTATGATCAAAAGACTGTTCGCTGCTGGAGCGCAGTAGCAGCGCTGCTTTCAGCTGCTACTGCAGCATCAAAATTTATGCTGAGCGTATAATTTCGTTGGTACAGAGTATGCTATAGTCGGGCTTGACCGACTTTCTGTCTTGTTAAAACTAAAACTGTTTTTCAGACCTATTATTTGTATGGCAGCTATACCATATAGTTGTCCGATTTTAATAAAACTTGGTAGAATTATGAAAAAACATAAAAATCCAACGACTACTAAGTTTGGAGACGTTTCTATGGAAAAGAACAAAATTTTTCAAACTAAAACTAGTTTTCCGAGCGATTGTTCCCATGGAAGCTATGAGACATAGTCATCCGATTCGGTCGGTTTCGATATATTAGTAGTGTGCAGCAAAAAGAAGACTGTGCAAAATTTCAGTTCGATAGCTTCAAAACTGAGAGACTAGTTCGCGTAGAAACAGACGGACAGACGGACGGACAAAGCTCAATCGACTCAGCTCGTCACCCTGATCAAGAAAATATATAGTTTATGGGGTCGGAAATGAATAATTCTATGCGTTGCAAACTTCTGGGCAAAATTATCAGCCATGCTCCCATTTTCGCTTTCGCAAAAACTTTGCAATTTGATCACCAAATCGTAAAAGTTGGTGCTCCGACAAACGCAAAGTTTTGCCGTTTTGAGTCCGTGAAATGAAAAGTAAATGCAAAATATAGGTTGATGCACAAACAGACAGCCCACGGAACTATTTTTATTCAGTTCTCTAAGATTTTTAGATTTGTCTTACGGACTCTCCCACTCAATTCGCACTAAGGCAATATTTTAATCAATTATTTAATAGAGACACACAAAATTGAGCGAGATGGAAAACTGCTCACAAAAACAACAATTTGCGATTTGGCTATGGTATATATCGATATATGACTATCGATAGCATGAGTAGTGGCGCTCATCAGCTATTTTTGTTATGTGAAATGACACAAAACAAGTTGGGAATCGAACATTATCGATGACAAAAAACTGGCGAATTTCGAAGCGCTCTAAATTGAAATCGTACGAATTTGCTGAAATCGTAATTCGCAAAAATACGTGAAGGGTATAAAAATATGACGTTCAAATATCGTCACCAAATGGTCCTGATTCCGGTCACAAAAAAAGAACGCTGGCCATGAAAACAGAAAAAGTGTTCATGAAAATATTAAAATTTTAATAGTTTTATTTTTTCATCTTATCATCCAACGCAGCTGAAAATCACCCAAAGGATATGAAAAATGATGATAATTTGGATGCTTTTGCAGCACCGCTGGATAATTTTAAGGATATTTAATACATATTCCATCCAAATGGATCTTTTAAGGATCTTTTTCTTTTCTGTGCCACGACCGGGTCTATGTGGGTTAGGCTATCTAGCTGACGGAGGACGGATAAACAGACGCACATGGCCAAAGCGACACGGCTGTTGATGCTGATGAAGAATTTATATACCTTATAAGCTTGGAGACAGTTCCTTCTGTCTGTTGCATACAGTGGCTCAACTTAAGTGAAACACTTTTAAACCAAAAAAGAGCTGAATTAACGCTTTGATTTCACCAAGTTATTCAACTGTAAGGGTTGCGTTGAACTCAGCTCACATTGTCTCACATTCACGTTTTTACCTAATTGATTTTGTAAATATTGAAATGTAACATAGCAGATTGCCACACTTCCCCTGCCACATCATTGGGATCTCCTCGCGGCTTCCACATGTGACCACTTTCAAGGCTGCAAAAACTGTATAAAAAAAAATTTAAAAAAAACGCTCTAAAATTTGCTTGACAGACTGAAGAGTGGGTAACTGATGGATCAAAAAGGTGGCATCAAACAAGTCAACAAACTAAACGCAGACTAACTGAAAAAAATACATGGCGGCCATTGTCCTGTCACTGGGTTTCCCTTCAACAAAATGGCGACACAGACTGTTGACACTTGAACGCTGCCCGCTGCAGTTGTCGCATAATCCACACCATGTTCACCCCACGGTTTATTTTTTTTTTGCGCTGCTTTTGTTTTGTATGCCAATCCTTTGGTGCAGTGGCCAGTGATATCAACACGGATCAAAGCGGCCATCTTTCTTCACAGACACACGCACACGCACACAGACGAGCACATCCATAACAATGGCTGATGCCTGCTGCTGCTGTTGTTGTTGTTGTTGTAGTTGCCAACAATGCGACATCAAGCAGCGAACGCGTAAAGCTTATCATCAACGCAGTGGTCAGCTGGAAAGCTGAAGCAGCGGCAGCGGCAGCAGGAGGAGGACAACAGCGGCAGCATTTCGTGCTGTTGACACTTTGGATTCGAGAATTTATGCAACTTAAAAGCGGTCAAGTTACGAATTTATGCATGGCATGCATCCACATCCTCGTCCACAAACACCAGCGCAGACACGAACACAGCTGGAGGGCCGGCCGGCCATATAAATATATATATATATATATGTATGTATGTTTGCATGACCGATTTTTTGTTTTTTTTTTTGTTCTCCAGCTCCTCCTGCGCATAAATTGAGCGGGCCGCCTGCCCAGTGGCCGGTAATCGGAGGGAATTGCTCGTTTGACACTTGCTGCTTACAGCCGTTTAACTCGACAATGGTTTTTAATTTTTCTTTTTTTTTCTTTTGCTTTTTGTATAATTTTTTTTTAAAAAAAAGGGCGGCTGAAACTATTTGCTGGCATAAATTGCACTCAACTTTTGTTTTTCGAAGGGGGGGTTAAGGCGGGGTTAAGCCGGAAAAAAGCCTGCTCGAAACTGAACTGATTTTATGCTGCAGACTTTTAGGCAGACCGAAAAATCAATGCGAAAAAAAATCAACAAAATTAAAATTGCCATTTTTAAACCCGTTTCGATAGCCACTCGCCCCGGCCAAACTAATTGTCCTCTACCAAAAAGACCCATTACGCCAATTAACCACCCCCGTCCCTCCCCCACCACGAAAAAATTTGCCACCACACCACAAAAGCTTTTCAGCTGAGGCCAAGAATTAGGCCAACTCCCCGGCTAAGGCTGGCCGCTCGCAGCACGCTGCGGTTGCATCAACATGACCGACACCCCACACTGACCCACCCACCCAACCACCCACCCACCCCCTCCAGCCAAAAACAAGCAAAAAAATCGCCGCCTAAGTGCAGCTGCATCCCATAGCTCGAATTACATAATAAATTCTCAGCTTATTTGCATAGTTTTGTGGCTGCGAACAATGTCCGAAGCGCCGAACTTAATGGAATTTTGTAATAAATTGTGCAACCAGTTTGGCTTCAAAACAGGCTTTAACAGCTCATTGCAGCGCCAGCGTAGAAGTGCGCTCCTGCGAGGGGAAGTGGAGCAATTACAACAAGTGCCAAATGCACATCAACAACAGAGTTAAATCACCAAGGCAGCAGTCGGAGTTGGAGTTGGAGTCGGAATGCCTGACTTTGCAACAACTGTCGACTGGCGGCTGTCGCCGGAAGCGCAAAAGTTCCAGCCAAAGGGAGAAAGGCGACAGCGAGCGGAAACAAGCAGCGCAGTAAAAGTCGCACTACTTCTGCGGTTGTCAGTTGTTTTAACAGCTTAGCCATGGCCACGGGCCGGGCCGGGCCGGGCCGGGCCCGCCAGAAGGAAATGTGCTGTCAATTTACGCGAACGTCAACCGTGGGCACTCTAAGTTGCCAGCCGCAAGGTGCTGGCGCTGTCGCGGGCGGGGGAGTTGGTTAATCTGTATGAAAAATTTTATCATCGTTCCAACTGTCGGCAACTTTTTCTAAATTAACTTTTTAGAGTGATTTGGTCATAAGTTTTGTTCAAGTCACTTTCAGTTCGAGGCGTGTTCGGTGTGAAAATCCATGACAGGATTTTTTCCCCATTTCAATTTTCTAAACTCGGCTTGGAGAAAACATGAGAGGTGCCACAAAACTTTTCAAATTTTCGCTTGACTATCAAACGGACTGATATTGGCATTGTAAGTTTTAAATGCAGGTACTTGGAATTGGAAAGGATTAAATGGAAATAATAAGAGGGCCCCTTTTCTCCCATTCTCCCATTCATTCATCATTTTATTTATTTGCCATTTGGTTGATGTACACTCAGAACAAAAACCAAGATCTTTGTACTTGAATTAAATCAGGGATGCAAACCACTCGAAAATAAGTACTGGTTCGGTTCAGTGGTTCGCACAGTTTCTAAACCGCCGGTTCGGTTCATAACATGGTTTTTGGAGTTAAATGAACCGCGGTTTCGGTTCGGTTCAGCGCATAAAATATGATTTCGGTGAAGTGGCTATTCGATCATTTTTGAATTTTGATTCCTTTAATCCATTCGAATATCTTTAAAATCCTTAGAGCAATCTGCAAAGATTATTATGTCGGATTGCCAGGACTCGTCTATCAGTTCTTGGAGGAATGCCCTTATTTATTGACAGATTAAGATTGAATTAAGGTTAGGAAGTACCATAGAAAAGTGTATATATTGTCTAATGAAAAAACAAACTTAGATTGATGATAGGTAAATTAAGAGATCGGCGGGAAATTGCAGAAGACTTGTAAAATTCTCTTCAGGGCATCCTTAAAAGTTATATCGATCCGACAACGCTAAATATGTAGAGGGTCGATCGAAATGTTTGAAAATTATCTTCGGGAAACAATTCAAATTTCCTAATTAATCAAAATCATTGGCTACAGGAAAGCAATTCACGTTAAAACTCGTCAGAGAACTGAACCGAACCGAACCGTTTTTATTTGTGGTTTTCGGTTCGGTTCAGAAATTCTGAAAGGAAGCCGGTTCGGTTTGCGGTTCGGTTCACCAGCGGGAATAAGCGGTTCGGTTCAGTTCAAAACCGGTTCAGCTCAGAACCGGTTTGCATCCCTGAATTAAATATAAACGGTGTCAATAGAACACTAAACAAATTTTTTTTCTAGTTTTTAGAAATGCTTAAACTTAGAAAAAACCACCCTAAAAAAGAATTTTTTGAAAATAATTTCTTAAATTTAGACATTCGATTTATTTTTTCTTAAATTTAGGGTAATTTTTCCAAAAAAAAAATTCCTAAATACTTTCTTAAATTAAGGGCGAATTCGCCCTTGAATTTAGAAACAAATACATTGCGAATAGGGCGAATTTAGAAAAACGCCCTAAATTTTAGAAAGCCATTTAGAAATTCTCCCTAAAATATAGACAAAAAGTCTAGAAAATGGCCCTAGAAAATATAAAAATATTAAAACGACACCCCTTGTAATTCTTAAGTACGAATTCCGTGCATTCGGAGGATCAAAGAGGCATCTGATATTCGGCTTGCTTAGAAATTCGCTCTAAAATATAAAAAAAATAGTCTAGAAAACCGCCCTAAAATATAGAAAAATATAAAAAAAAACAGCGCATGCAATTCTCAAGTTCGAATTCACTGCATTCGGAATACAAAAGAGGCAGATGAGTGCTAAGCATTTGACTGCGTTATTTGCTTTCCCCACTCACGAGCTTTGGTCGTCGAGTGCGATAAAGATGCCTTACGTGTTGAAGTTACCCCGAGGTCCCGAGTTCGAGTCCCAGGCAAGGTAAAGTAAATAAAAAAAATAGTGATTACTAGTAGTGAACCAAGAGAAAGAAACTCTATACATATATATAAAATTGAAAGTATGTTTGTATGTTTGTTTGTATATTTGTTCCTTAAGGGCGTCTAAACCGCTGAACCGATGTTCACAAATTTTTCACAGTATGTTCATGTCGATCAGGAAATTGTCATAGGCTATGTCTCATGTCTGTGACTTGGTCCAAAAACCACGAAAATTGAAAAATTAAATCGTTCATCCGATTGCGAAGAAACTTTGGAGAATGGTTAAGTGCTTGCCCGGGAAGACCTCTAAGTTGAAGAAGTGGGCGATAAATGGTCCAAAAACCGCGAAATTTGCAAAATTCAACCGATCATCCGATTGGGATGAAATTTTACGGAATGGTTGGACGCGTGCAAGCGAAAATTTCTAAGTTCCAAAAATCCGCGAAATTTCTAAAATAATCAAATGTATATCTATGAAAGCGATGCAGATTGAACGGCTGAATTTTGATATTTTTCATTTGAGCTTATAGTACTATGAAGATTTCATAGACGGCAATTGAAGACTGGTTAATAGGAGGTGCATACCAAACTGTCAAAAAAGCCGCCAAATTCGCAAAGTTACAGTTAAAACTTTTATTTTCTCACAATGCAAAGGAACCCGGCGACGCCGGGTATTCAGCTAGTATCCTATAAAAATAATATATGAAGGGGTTTACACGCTTCTCAGTATGGCAGTCTCCTTCCTTTTTTGTCTTTTCTACAATTAAGAATGTCTTAGTCTTATTTTTTTTAGAAATAATTTTTCTAAAATAAATATATATATTTATATAAATATAAATCGGCATTGACTCCTTTTTTAAGGCAAATTTCTAAATTTAAGGGCGATTTTGGCTGTTTATTTTTGTGAGTGTACGGTAAGTACGAAAATACTTGATTTAAGTAGAAAATTCTTAAATTAAGTACGATTTTTTCAATCCCGAAATACTTGATTTTAGACAGTTTTGGGATATATTTAGTATGTTTTGACTGTTTTGGGATATATTTACTATGTTTTGAATTATTAAAATATTTTAAATCATACATTTGAATCATAAATCTTAAGTCATGCACGACCATGTCTCAAAATAAGTACAAATAATTCGTTCTTAAAGTGCAGTAATTTCTAATTTAAAATAAGAGTATTTCAAACAACTACCAAACGTTCTTGGTTTGAGCCCATACTTTTGTATTCTATTCCCACTTTGTTCTGGAACGAGGTCTCTGTATTGAACCAAAGACATATCCAAGGCCCATAACCAAAGAGCAAGTTAGAGCTTCTGTAGTTTAGAAATTTACCATCTTTCCATAACACAAGTGTTAGAACCAGTTGGGAATTTTAAGAACAGACTCGCTTAATAATAATTCGTATTCTCTGTTGCGTACTTTTTGTAGCTAGGATTATGAGTCTACTTTGCACCCAATCTAACATATTTTGTACTTGAAGTAAGAACTTGCTTTTTTAGAATCTTACTATGAGTACAAAATGTTCTTGAGCCAAGAAGGTTTGTTCTCATTTCAATAATATTACCAGTCATTTTTCAAGTTTAGAATGTTTCGTACTTAATTTAAGTACGCCGAAGAACGAATCATACTTGAAATCTTAAGTACAAAACGGCTTAAATTCTATCCCGTTTGGTATAGAACTCCGGTAGCCTTTTTTTCTGAGTGTAGTTACTGAGCATTAACTTGCTTTTCTCTCTTTTCAACCCTAGCTAAAGTCAAGCACATTTACCACAAATTTTATGCATTTCCCTCTTAAAGTCCAACTGTAAAATGGAACAAACTAAAAGTTTTTGGCAACTAAACAAAACACACTACAATAATTTTCAAAGTTTTTTTTTTTTGTAGTGATTTTGCGTGTTATATTTTAACAGAATTTAATCTGTGTTTGATTCTTGTTTCTAAGCTTCTTTTTTAAGTCCAAAGCTGATTATGCTAGCTCATGGTCAGTCCTGTGTAAGAAAAGCAAAAGAGAGATTGCTGTTTGCTGTTTCGCAATATATTTCAGGAACATTGAAAAATAAGTAAGCAAGTTGGTCCACCCCGACTATAATATACGCTATACCAGCAAAAGTGTATGCACAGCTTGAACTTAGATGCTGCGAAGGCAGCTAGAAGCAGCGCTGCATCAGCTAACATTCTTCTTCTCGTAAATTGACTATTGTTCGTCTGCTATTTATCAATCTTCTGGCGGGTCGATACATAATTTTGATTACCAAATATTTATATATCTATGAAACTGTCGGTGATATTGCTCAAAGTAGGTGATACACATTAACTTTTTTTTTTTTTTATTATTTATTTAGTTCACAAACTCTTAGGCTATATATTTACTAACTAAATAAAGTGCTATAAATATTAATCTTAAATCTAGTCTCCAGTCGAGCTCTCTGTTCAAGTTTTATTATTTTAATTTCTCTTTTAAAGATATAATTTTGACTATATATAAAGGTTTATTTTTATTTTTATGGTGTCGCAATGAAAAAAAAAAAACATTTTAAAACATTGCCTTAAGTTTTTATGTTTAAGATAAAAAAGATGGTTGGGGTTGATTGGGGGAAAGAACTATTGACTCTAATTTGATGTCCATCAGCACTTGTTCCTAATCAGGTTATTAATTCGTTTGTCCCTTTCAGAAGTTGATGTGTCAAATCTTTTATTCGTTTCTGTTAGTTCATGTTCGATTATTGATTTTTTATTGGCTCTTCTATATATGTGGTACATTATGGGTATGCCTTCTCTATTTTGGGTTAATTTGTTCCTGTCTAGATATACGAATATTTCGGGTGGGGTGAAGACATTTTTGAGGCATCGTACAAAATACTCGTCACTCTTATAGAATTGAGCTCTGATTGAGATATTTTCATCATTGTCCAAACATCTCATTATGTGTCTTCTGGTTAGATTTATGATGTGGTTGTCTATCCGGACTATTTCTGCAGCATTATAAAGTTTTTCATTAGAGAAATATTTAATAAAATCGGTTCTGGGGTCTCTATACAATGACGTACACGCTCTTAAGACTTTTCTTTCGAATTTCCTAGGATGGGGAGATGTTGTACCATATTGGACATCCGTACGTTAGGATGGGTCTTAATAGGGATTGGTACATTATAGTTTTAATTCTGCTGTCTACCA
>JAWNNM010002581.1:0-22530 GCA_035044965.1 Lordiphosa andalusiaca
TTGCGGAGGATTCCGCTTGATTTTGAATTTATCGTTTAATTTGAAACTGCCGCCTAAGTTAAATAGGTAACCGCCTTATTTGAATATCTTGTTTCGTTCTCAAGTTCCCATTGTACTGTTAATTCAATTAATGTTAAATACGGTCACTTTAGAAATAAGTTATCGTTTGTATCGATGAATATGAGTTAGTCTTTGAAAAGCGGCGGAGAGAAACGAAGCGTATGTATCTAGTTAATATTTTGTTGCATTTTGTAATTGAAATTATTTCATAGGAAATAAAACCGACCCCCTCTTGAAGGCTTAATATTAATCACACACATCAAGAAAACTGAAGTCGTTTTATCCGCATATCTCCCCCGTTCGGACTCAACATCTTTTATTTCGCTTCTTTGAGGCGAGTACAGTGAATTTCTTGGAAACCTGCATGAAGACGGGCAGAGACTCGTGGTGCAGGCTGTACTAAAGGAGCGACGGAACCCACGAGAGGACGAGCTGAGACTTGTGTTGTGGGTGGAAAAGTGATCTGCACGACTGCAGATTACTGGAGACCAGCGTGGTGCGTGCGTTTGGTTTCTTGGAAAGACGCACAAATATTGTGGATGTGTGTGTGTGCGCGCGCTTGAGGATCGTGCACATATTGTCATCTCGCTCTAACGTAGCGGAAGTCTACGGGCAAGTGACTGAAGGTGAAGACGAAGGTGTATGTGTGTGTTGGCGACTGGCTGATGAAATTCCCACACATATTTGCACACATGACGAAATTCTTGGAATCTGGATTTGAACTATTTGGACGTGCAAAATAGTATTGACTTGTGGTAAACTATTGGTAAGTGCCTATTGATCGTTGATTTGGGGAAGGGTTTTTCTGTCTGATGGTGTTGACCAGAGCTAAAGCTGCAATGAGTGGCACTGAAGGAGAAACTGCTGATGGCGAGGCCGCTAATGTAGACGCCTCAATGGTGGCGGGCGGCGCTGAAAATGATTCCCACCGAGAAGAATCAACTGTGTCTGGGGCAATGTGGAAAATGTGGCGTCAAATGCAAGAATTTCAACAAACGAATACCAGACAAATGCAACAATTCCAGATGGAAATATTGCGAATGAATGAGATTCAAATGGATAAAACAAATCTCCTAATTGAAGTGATCTCTGGGGGTGGAAGGATAAAGAGAGCAACTGAAGAACAGCCAGCAACCAGCGTTGATGATACATTAAATGAGACTTCACCATCAAGAGAGCAGGCTGATATTTTTCAGCAAGAATCAAATCATAAAATATACGATTTGCCAGATTTTGATGGTACACCGGAGCAGTGGCCAATGTTTTATGAAGCCTTTGTAATGACCACTGCTGAATATAGGTATTCTGATCGTCAAAATTTGTTGCGGCTGCAAAAGGCTATCAAGGGCAAAGCAAAAGCGACAGTAGAGTGTTTGCTTATTCATAGTCGGAATGTTCCAAGCATTTTAGAATCCCTGAAACAGAATTTCGGTAGACCAGAGAGGCTAGTCAAGAGTCAGATTAGTCGTGTCAGAGAATTTCCAAATATCCGCGAAGGACAGTTTGATCAAATGGTTGCATTTAAAATAAAGGTACAAAACTTGGCTGCGTTCTTGGAAGCAGCGAATGCACATCCACAGCTAAAGAATCCAACCCTAATGGAGGAATTGGTGCTCAAGTTGCCAGTGCAGCAGAGACTCGAGTGGGCACGCTTTTCCAAACCCCTTGGAGAACACAAATCGATCAAGGATTTAAGTTTGTGGCTGCAGGACTTAGCGGATGATGTTCAAGATTCAGGCTTGGTAAATGACGATACAATTTACAAACCAAAGAAGGAAAAATCGAGATTTTTTCGCGCAAATGAAGCTGAGTCAGCCAATGAACAGGGTTGTTATTCCTGTAACCTCAAACACAGCTTGGAGAAATGTAGTGCATTTGCTCAGTTGAACAATGAAAAGAAATGGCAGTTTGTAAAAGAAAAAGGGCTCTGCTTTAACTGTCTTAAAAGTGGGCATCGAAGTCAAGACTGTAAAATACGTCATCAGTGCGAAACAAATGGCTGTACCAAACGTATTCACAATCTACTTCACAAGGTCATGAAAAATTTAGAGATTGATGTATCTGGCAAAGGCCAGGCGTTTACAGGCACAGCAACGCATGCAAAGAGTTCCAAGATTCTGTTCAAAATCTTACCTGTCAAACTGCATGCGAATGGAAGAAAAGTAAAGTGTCATGCATTATTGGATGAGGGATCTTCTGTTACACTTATGAATAAAAGCTTGGCAGACCTTTTAAAGCTAAAGGGACCAAAGGAAAACTTGACACTACAATGGTTTGGAGATAAGAAGGTCACTGAGTTAGTGGGTCAGTTTGACCTTGGAATATCAGGTGAGAATGACGATAAGGTTTATGAGCTGAAGGGTGTTCGAACTATGAAGGATTTACAGCTGCCGAAGCAGACTATAAATTTGGTTGAGCTAAGTTCTAAATATCGCCATATAAAAGATATTCCACTGAAAGGGTACACAGACGCAGTACCAGAGTTGCTAATTGGACTAGATAACGTACATCTACTGGTTCCTAAGAATAGGCAGGTAGTAGGATGGAATGGGCCAGCTGTTGCGATCACCAA
Organism: Lordiphosa andalusiaca; assembly: GCA_035044965.1. Lineage (NCBI taxonomy): Eukaryota > Metazoa > Arthropoda > Insecta > Diptera > Drosophilidae > Lordiphosa > Lordiphosa andalusiaca. The sequence continues at coordinate 2,633 of JAWNNM010002581.1, forward strand.
GTTGGGATGGATCGTTTATGGCCAATGTCAAGGAGAGTCTGGATCCAGCAAGGAACTGACGGGCGTCCATCTGGTTAATGGAAGCAACGATGAATTCATCGACCAATTGGTGCACGACTACATAGCGAATGCTGAAATGGATGTACGAGGTGTAAACAACCATGTTGAGGGTCGAGAAAAAGCCAGATCGAAACAATTACTACTAGACACGACCAAACGGGTTGGTGACCGTTTTGAGACAGGTCTTCTGTGGATCACAGATAAAGTAGTTTTACCAGACAGTAAGGAGATGGCATTTAAAAGGCAGTTGGCTTTAGAAAGAAAGTTTAAGCGAGAACCAGAATACTTTGAAAAGTACAGCAAGCTGATGACTGCGTATGAAGATAAGGGATACATCAGGCAACTCACTAGCGAAGACATGAAGGTGGAAACCGAAAGGCAATGGTTCCTTCCTCATTTTGGAGTTATAAACCCCAATAAACCAGACAAACTAAGGATTGTGTTCGACGCAGCAGCTGAAGCTGAGGGAGTGTCATTGAACTCAACGTTGATGAGTGGACCTGATGAGAATCAACCTTTAACCGAAGTGCTTATGAGATTCAGACAGAAACGTGTTGGAGTATGTGCTGACATAGCAGAAATGTTTCACCAAGTTGGGATACGGCCGGAAGATCGCTGCGCACAGCGTATACTATGGAGGAACAGTCCAAGCGAGGATATGAAGGTATACGAGATGCAGGTGATGACTTTTGGAGCAAAGTGCTCACCAGCCTCCGCCCAATACGTGAAAAATAAGAACGCGCTGGAGTTTAAGGAACAATTTCCAGATGCCGCCGATGCTATAATCAGAAACCATTATGTGGATGACCTTGTTCACTGTTTCTCATCTGAAAACGAAGCTGTGAAGGTCACGAAAGAGATTGTTGATATACATCGCCGTGGAGGATTCGAATTAAGAAGGTTTTTATCCAATTCGACAACTTTCAACAGCATATTTGCAAATGGAAATGTCAGTGACACCATAAGTCTTGATAAGGATGACTCGTCGCATTATGAGAAGGTATTGGGCATGTTCTGGTGTACACGCAGCGATGATTTTGGATTCTTGTTATCGTTTCGAAAAATTGATAAGGCTTTGTTTACAAATTCAAGGATCCCAACTAAACGAGAAGTATTAAGAGTGGTCATGTCAGTGTTCGATCCATTTGGGATTCTCGCTGAGTATTCCCTAATTGCAAAGTTGCTTCTCCAATCCATATGGCAAAATAAAACTGGTTGGGATCACCTAATTGAGAATGAAGATTATGGTCAATGGAAGTGTTGGCTCCAGAGCCTCAGTGAAGTCACCCAGATCAAAGTTCCTAGATGCTACGGAACTGAATTTTGTAAGGGAATGGTTGAGCTACACATATTCTCAGATGCGAGCGAGATGGCTTATGCAGCAGTGGGATACTGGCGCATAAGAACGGAACCTGGATGGAGATTGGCTTTTATAATGGGAAAAACCAAGTGTGCTCCTATGAAGCTATCTACTGTACCGAGGCTTGAGCTGCAAGCAGCAGTAATAGCGACTAGACTCCGCAAATCTATTTTGGATGGACATGATGTGACCCCACAACGAATCATCATGTGGTCCGACTCCAAAACGGTTTTGGCTTGGATAAAATCTGATCGTCGCAAGTACAAGCCATATGTGGGGCATAGAGTTGATGAAATATTAGACGGCTCTAATATTGACGACTGGCACTGGGTGCCTAGCAAGGAGAATCCTGCAGATTTTGGAACCAAGCTTAAAACCAAACGAGATTCATCCTGGTTGACCGGTCCAAGATTCTTACTGGAAGACATTGATGATCGTTACGGCGAAGACGGTGACATTTGTGGCACGGAGTTGGAACTGCGTCCAAAGTTCATGTTTTTTGCCAATGAGGGGACAGCATATGAGTCGGAGAAAACCATTAATGATGAAGTCAAGGCTATTTTGGAAAGGTTCTCATCATTTAAGAAACTGGTTAGGGTTCTGGCATGGATATACCGCATATGTAATCGCAGGACTACACAGCAGAGCTTCCTTGAGGTATTTGAAATTGAGGAAGCAGAGAGAATAGCCATTCGCAATGTTCAAGATATAGCCTATCACGATGAGCGGAGATTACTTTTGAGTGGAAGTACAATAGAGAAAAGTAGTAAGCTGTGGAAGTTGTCTCCCTTTTTGGATGAACACGGAATCATTCGCATGAACGGTCGCATAAATAATGCATATGATATAACAGAAGAGACTAGACGCCCGATAATATTACCGCAAAGGAATTTTGTGACCAATCTGATCGTACAGCTTCATCATGAGGAATGGAAGCATCAGAACGAGAATACGATCATGGCTGAAATTCGACGAAAGTATTATATCCCACATTCCAGGGAGGAAGTACGTCGAGTTGCCCGCCATTGCAGAATTTGTCGAGCACAAAGAGCTCGTCCAGCCGTACCGGAAATGGGACAACTACCAGAAGATAGACTGACGCCGTATGTACGTCCGTTTTCCTACGTAGGAATTGACTACATGGGACCATTTTTAATAGTTCATGGTCGGAGTTCAGAGAAGCGCTGGATTTGTCTCTTCACTTGCCTAACAGTTAGGGCAATCCACCTAGAAATAGCAAAGGATTTGACTACTGACACGTGCATCAGGGTTCTGCATAATTTCATGGCACGGCGTGGGAGACCAATTCGGATTCGTTCAGACAACGGAACTAATTTGGTTGGAGCTGAGCGCGAACTGAGAAATCAAGTACGAGAACTTGACCATAAGAGGATTGCAAGCGAACTTGCAACACGTAAAATAGAATGGCTTTTTAATTGTCCATTGAATCCACATGCTGGAGGATGTTGGGAGCGGTTGGTCCGTAGCGTTAAGCGTGCTATAGGAAATGTATTGACGAGCAGAAACTTGAAAGAAGATGTACTTTTTAGTTTAATGTGTGAAGCTGAGAACATCGTTAATGCCCGACCTCTCACACATATTGCTCTAGACGACCCGACAGATGAACCTATAACCCCTAATCACTTTCTTATAGGTTCTGCCAATTCCAGCCAAACGCCACACCCTCAAGAAGAAATGTTCCAGCCGACTAGAAAGGACTGGCGCATTGTACAGCAGCTTGCGCATTCGTTTTGGCGTAAGTGGCTTAATGAGTATCTCCCGGACTTGTGCAGACGCACAAGGTGGTACCATCCTGTACCACCACTTGCTGAAGGAGATATCGTTCTCATCTGCGACGCTGCTGTCCACCGATCCCAGTGGAAAAAGGGAATAATTGTTGCAGTTATGGCCGGACGAGACGGCCAGGTACGGTCTGCAACTGTAAAGACATCCGCTGGAGTATTTCGTCGCCCAGCATGTATGCTGGCAAAGCTGGATTTGAGTGAATCTAAGAAGGATTAGATTCACGGTGGCGGGGATGTTGCGGAGGATTCCGCTTGATTTTGAATTTATCGTTTAATTTGAAACTGCCGCCTAAGTTAAATAGGTAACCGCCTTATTTGAATATCTTGTTTCGTTCTCAAGTTCCCATTGTACTGTTAATTCAATTAATGTTAAATACGGTCACTTTAGAAATAAGTTATCGTTTGTATCGATGAATATGAGTTAGTCTTTGAAAAGCGGCGGAGAGAAACGAAGCGTATGTATCTAGTTAATATTTTGTTGCATTTTGTAATTGAAATTATTTCATAGGAAATAAAACCGACCCCCTCTTGAAGGCTTAATATTAATCACACACATCAAGAAAACTGAAGTCGTTTTATCCGCATATCTCCCCCGTTCGGACTCAACAGACAACATTCGTGAAGAAATAGCCGCTATTTCGGCTGCAAAAAGGGCACAATACGCCATCAACGCCAGAGGCGGCCATTTGAGAGATATCATATTCAAAAATTGATCTAAACAAATCTACTTGGAACAAATTAAATGATTAAGATTGCCAACCGCCAAATTTTTCTTTTTTTCTTTGATTTTTTTAAAAAAAAACATGGGTCCGTCGAATTTGGGCAACCCTGTATGTAAAAGACAGAAGGAAGTATCTCCGACCCAATAAAGTATATATATTCTTGACCAGCATCAACAGCCGAGTCGATAATAGCCCTGTCTGTCCGTAAGAATACATCGATTTCGGGGACTAGAAGAGCCAGAGCAGATCAAGTTTATTTTTTTTAACGTTGCTTAGTTTTCTATGTTTTGTAGCATAGTGCTTAAATATTCACAGTAATGTTAATGCGCTGGTAATTAACATTAAACATGAATTCCCCTGAGTAACGGTTATATCGACCTAACCTATGCTTTCGATTTGGTAAGATTTTGCTCATATTCAAGCCAAGTTAATCAAATCAAATTTAGTCATATCTATTTCATTTTTAGTTTTAATGATTTATTTTCGTAGTCGTAGTCAAAAAACTATTATGCCTTAGTCAATAGTTAAGTCATTGAATTCCATTTGAATGTATGCGCAAAACTTGTTTAGTAATATTCTAAATTCATTTCATGACATTAAACATATGAGCAATAAATCAGTTTGGGAAGAAACCTGGTTAAACCTGATTTATAATAATAAAATTGGTGATTTTTTAGCAATTCTCTTTTAGGCAACACTGATTTGGGTAGCTCTATTGTTTTCGTGTCACATGTTACTGTCAAACATGTTCAGTTTGGTCTATAACTTGAATTGAATTGAATTACGAACGAACAACGCTTGCAGATGATTGAATTTATCAAAATTCCACTCTTTTATCCACTTTTTTATCGGAAAATTGTGTTCAGCAAGGAAGCTCATTTCTGGTTAAATATTTAGAATTTCGATTCGTCTTAAAACTTATAATGTATTTGATGTTCCGTTTCGTTTCTAGTACTTCGAGGCTGCCTTGGTGTCCAAGTCCTGCAGTCCCGAGCTGACGCTATCCGAGGATCGCATTGCAGCCTCGGCCAAGTATTTTGGAGCCAGCTGCAAGGCTGGTCCCTGGGTGCCGGATCATAAGCAGGATCGTATACTCAAGAGCCGTTATCCCTCGCTGTGCCAAATGTGCTACGATCCTTACAATTGTGATGAGAGCGATAAGCATTGGGGTCGACGTGGCGCACTCTATTGTCTAACCAGTGGTGGAGGAAGTGTTGCCTGGGCACGTCTGGATGATGTGAAGAGTCACTTTGGTGTGAGTGTATAAAGAAGTTTTTTTTTGTTAACTTTTATGTAATCTCTCTCCCTTGTTTTCTTTAACAGCTGACGGGCATAGCTGCCCAGGCAAATCCCTCGGAATATAGCTATCTGTGTCCCGATGGTCACCTGCAGCCCATTAATGTCACCACTCCGTGTGTGTGGGTGGCCAAACCTTGGCCAGTGGTGGCTGCCCGTCGTTCGCATGCCGCTCAGATTCAGCGTCTGGTCACCGGACTCAGTCACGATGAGCCGGATAGTTGGCAGAATGCTTTACTAAGTCTGCTGGGGACTTACTATGAGTCTACCGTCGCCTTGGACAATGTCATCTCCATCGATGACTATCTGGATCAAGCCGTTGGCTTTCAATCGGCTTACAGCTTCCCGGAATGCAATCCTCCCAGGTCAATAGTGTTCTGCACCACCTCGATTATACAGCACGTGAAATGCAGTTGGCTGCAGGAGGCCTCCCAGGTGTATGGCATTCAGCCGAATATCCAGTGTGTGCGCACATCGAATGTGCAAGAGTGTATGGATGATACGCGGTTTAAGGCCACGGATGTGGTTCTGGTGGATCAGGAGCAAAGGGTTCAAGCTCAACGGGACTATCATCTGGTACCGCTGCTCTATGAGTTCTCGTTGGATATGCATGAGCGTTATGTGACCATAGCCTTGGTGCATAAAGATTCGAAATATGAGAACTTCAAGGATTTACGTGGCGCCCGTGCCTGTCTGCCGTCTTTTGAGGGTGCGGCTCATCTTTCGGTCCAGGAAACCATTGCGAATATGACCGGAAAAGTGCAATCGCTCGGCGCCTACTTCCATCGCAACTCTTGCTTGTGGAAACCTGACCATGGACGAGAGTGCCCTTTGCATTATCACGGCGATGAGGGTGCACTACGTTGCCTGGCCGAGGGCGGGGATGTGGCCTTTTTGAGTTCGGATGTGTACAAGAAATATGTGAGTGGGAACTTAACCTCGGATTGGCTGGAGCAGCAGTCGAATCATAAATCGTATCGTGTCCTATGTCCTTATGGTGGCATTGAAAAGCACTCCAATTTCAAGTACTGTTATCTGCATTGGACGACGCGAGGACATCTGATGACACACAATTCCTCACTGATGCGACAAAATGAAATCTACAATTCGCTCAGGGATATGGATCAACTTTTTGGACGCAAGTACAAAAGCGAAACGCGTCCTTTCACTTTATACGGCGTATTTGATAAGCGAAATAACATCATGTTTCGGGATAGCACAGATGGCCTGTTGGGTCGGCAGGAACTGCATCGGGATGAGGCCAAGCGAGTGATGGAGCACATCTTTGAACGTTATGCTAACACACCGTACTATCAGACGCAGGATGAGGGCAGCAAGGCGCCTCGAAGCATGCCGAGTAGTGGTCATCTAGTTCTGTTATTAACCATTGCTGCAGCATGGAAATACTTTTCTTAAATCCAAATAGAATTCTTTAATTAATTTATTGTGATATTACTTTAAAAATGCCCACAAATTTTGCATTTAATAAAATGTAACTTAGGAAAGAAGCAATTTAAATGGATTTTCAAATTCGATAGAAATATCGATAGGCTTTTATCAACTACTCTCACCTGCACTGTCCAATACTAGCTACAGTACTTATCAGTATTTATTTGTTTGCCTCAAACGGTCATACTTGAAGCAAGCGGTCAATAAAAGAAACCAAGTGGATTTTAAACTCTTAATTAGACTCTAAAATGTCTAAATATCGACTTAAAACCAACGTTAATGTAAGTCCGAGAAAACACACAAGTTACCAAGCACCTGGCACAGTTAAAAATTCACCTTTTACAGCATTAATTGGGCACTTGAATTATTCACAAGCAAGCGGCTTCGGTCACCTGGCACTCGCAGCAAAGTAAAGTTTTGAACGCATTTTAATCGCAATTGTTTATGTACACTTATTAAACACACACAATTAAACGCATCCACTGGCAAGTGACATTTTACGGAATCAAAAGTTTGTGGCGAAAACCGGCCGTCCGAGCACTGTGCGAACGCCTCAATTGATGGCCGAAGCAATAAAGTATACTTTGTAATATTAGCACATAGATACAATTAAATAAACGTCAATTAAAAATAATAACAAACACACACACCCACATAATAGTAAATAGAAAAAACACTTGCCTCCATTGGTCGCTAGAGATGGACAATTCTGCGATGTTACAGTGTCACGTGACTGTTTCTTTTAAATTTCTGCTTCTAGGGTTTTTGGTATAGCAGCTATCAGAGCTTCCATTATGACATTTTATGAGCGATTTTATTCCATAATATATAAACATTATAAATTATGAAATAATTTGGAGCTCTGTATATTTTTAATTAAGTTTGTTATCTTTAATTCGTAAACTGTTTGTTTTTCAACGTGCTTATCGCTAGTTAAGTGATTTTCTTTTTTGAGGTTTTTGACATTTTTGCAGATGATTTATTCAGGAATGCAGCTCGGTTCGGTTTATGTAGGTCTGTTTCTTCCAGGGTTCGGAATTGCTCTTTGCTCGCAGCTTTCGAGAGCCAGATCTTGCTCTCAGCTTATGGCACTCGGCTCTGAGCTAAGAGACCCACGTCGAGAGCTGTGAGCCATCAACCGGCTGTCGGCTCGTGAGCCATAGCTCTTGGCTCGTGAGCCATAGCTTTTGGCTCGTGAGCCATAGCTTTCGGCTCATGAGCCATAGCTCTCGGCTCGTGAGCTAAAGCTCTGGTCTCATGGTGTCGTACGCATTAAAATTAAAAACGAGAATACCATTTGCAAGGATATAAAATGTCAAAATAAGTCGGACTTTTGTTTTGTCAATAGTCGTAACTAAAACCTCTTCCGGCTAGTATAATTGGTTGAAAGGATGATTTTGTGGCTGATAATATCGTTCACGTAGGCGAAATGTGATACTCACTTAAAGCAATAAGAAAGTTCCAAATTAGGAGTGGTGATCTGATGACAAGTATTTCAAGAGCTTAAACGAACAGAACAGTTTTGCTTTGTGGGTTTCGGCTCATAAGTTTTGAAAGGACGTCGTTTCGGCTTATTAGTTGGAATAGGCGGTTCGGTTCTGCGCCGGTTTGTATCCAATACACGAAAAACTCAAGGATATTTTCACAATCTTGGTTTGGAGATTAAATTGACGACGTAAAGTGTTCTTAAGTAAAAGTCCAAGACACTGTTGCTTCTAACTGGTAAGTAGTCACAGTGACTCACAGATATTTAAAAGTAACAGTCACTATCGCTATTTCTCTCATCTCAAAGCGTAGACCAGCTGTTCAGTGTTGTACAACAATCGTCCAAATTCACGCAACCGTTAAAATTTCAAATTCAAATTTCTAGACCAAAACTGAATTGCCACGAAAAGTTGCAAAATCTCCCGCAACAAGTGTGGCAGCGACAGGTGCAACCACCAGCAAGGACAAAATCAAGAGACCGCCACTGGCCAAGCAACAGGAGAGCCTCGATGGCAAAAAACCATCTCCTCTACCGCCCACCAAGCTAAACAAAACCAAAGAGCTGCGCACTACCCCATCACCAGGTGCATTGCGTGCCAACAAACCACCCCCACCAGCCCAAGTGCAGGTCAAAACCAAGCCGAAAGCCAAACCAAATGCAGTGCTGGATACTTATCATAGTGTGACGGTCACATCGCCACCGCAAAAGCGCAGAGGACAAGTAAAACAAACAAATGCACCGGAGTCACCCCCCTCCACTGCTCCCCCAGTGCCCAGGGCAAGGTCCTTAACACGCACCCTACAGCCCGAAGAGGTAATGGTGCTCAAGCAGCAAAACGTGGACCCCAACGAGGTGGAGGTAAAGCCACCTGTAGCCTTTGAGGTTAACTTTGTTGCGGAGAAAAAGGCAGAAAACGAATCGGATAACTATTCTGATGATTTTGAATCCTATGAATCAGATTTTGAGACGGAATCCAGCAGCAGCACTACGGAACAAAAAGATGATGTAGAAGAGGAGGAGGAGAAGGAGTTGGAAAATGAGGACGATCTGGAGGAGGAGGACTCAGAACCCACGCAGAATCCCATAACAGTTATACAACAGGAGCGTAAACTGGATTCGGGACACTACGAACTCACCCAACGCCGACCTAACATACTCAGTACCCAATCCACGCTCCAACCTTACGACAGCTTTGATACCAACTCCCTGGCCAACTCGGAACAGCTGGATTCAGGCATTAGCACCACAGGATTGACCGAGTCCGGCTCCACGAATGTGTATTACGGTGGCTACCGGCAGTTCGTGACCCAGCCCTCCTGCACGCGTCGCGGTCTGGAGCTAATGCAGAAGCTGCGCTTCGATCAACTAAATTTCCAGCATTTCGAGATGAAACCCCTGAGCTACGAGGGTTACATGCTAAGCTACGGCAAGCTGAATACCAGCCAAATGGCCAGCCAAACCCAGGACCAAAAATTGGACAGTGAATGCCAGACCCAAGAAGTACGCAGTAGTCACAGTTGGACCCAACATCCGCCACACTATGGCGGTCAAATGGTTATCAGTTGCAGTGGAGAGGCGGGCGAGCAAATGTCCCACTTCTCCCAAGGAGACAATGATGATGTTTACGAAAGAAGCCTGCAACAGTTGGAGCAAGTGCATCATACCGAACAGGAACGAGCCATACAGCTACAAAAACAAAGGCTGGCCAAGCCTCTGGATATAGAGCGTCTCAGTCAGTTCCTACAGAAAGCCTCGCAGCTCATGTCCCGGGTAATTAACGAGAAGGCTCACAAGATGCCCCCCAATCCTCGCAGAGTGTCGCTACACACAAATCTACTGAATGCTTTAAGCGTAACCCGCATCTTTGGTAATGGTGATCAATTGGTGGTCACGGTGCATGAGTGTCCACCCCAGAGTAATGTTTATAGCGAGGATTTTGCTAATTTGCTGATGGTCTGGTCCGTCTCGGATCCGAGCAAGCCGATGCGTTTGTTGTCCACCTGGGCGGAGGTAAGCCGAGTGGCCTTCTCGCCAGAGGCGAGAGATATTATAGTGGCGGGTCTGCGTGATGGCAGTGTGGCCATGTGGGACCTGAGAGAGACCTACACTTACTGCTCCAAGCTTGATGGTCACTTGACCCACTTTGCGGCCACTCAATCGGTGGTGCCCAACAGCCGGGAGAAGATTACCAGCTGGGATTTGGGTGCTGTGGTGGATGTGCGTAGTTTTCGAGGTACCAGCAAAGTGGGCGGATGCCAGCAGGATGTACAGGTGAGTTTTTGGCATACACAACGAGAAAGCAAAGTTAACTTCGTCTGTGCCGAAGTTTTTATACCCTTGCAAGTGCTCGCTTAAATATTTTCAAAAAATACTCATTTTCCAACCAATCGATCGCATGGGAGCTATATGATATAGTCAACCGATTTGGCCAAAAATTTGTAAAATTACAAATACAAAATTGCAGGATGCTACCATTAAAAACAAAAACGTTCTTCAAACTAAGACTGTTTTGCAGACCTATCTTTTGTATGGCAGCTATACCACATAGTTGTCCGATTTTTATAAAACTTTGTAGAATTATAAAAAAACATAGAAAACCTACGATTACAAAGTTTGCAGACGTTTCCATTGAAAAGCAAAAAAGTTTTTCTCACTAAAACTAGTTTTCCTACCTATTGTTCCTATGGGAGCTATGAGATATGGTCATCCGATCCGGTCGGTTCCGACATATTAGTAGTGTGCAGCATAAAGAAGACTCAGTGCAAAATTTCAGCTCGATAGCTTTAAAACTAAGAGACTAGTTCGCGTAGAAACAGACAGACGGACAAAGCTCAATCGACTCAGCTCTTCACCCTGATCAAGAAAATATATGGTTTATGGGGTCGGAAATGAATATTTATATGTGTTGCAAACTTGTGAGCAAATATTTAATACCCTTTGCAAGGGTATAAAAATGCAGCTTGATTGACTCTTTCATATCTCTTTTTCCAGTTTGTCTCTCTGAATGACTCCGGATTGCTGACCATCTGGACTCTGGTGGCGGGTCATTCCAGTTCCTATTATACCAGTCATGAATACAGCTCACCCTGGGCTCGTGTCAAGTTAATACAAAGTTCATCGTATTCTCTAAGGGATTATCTGGAACAACGACTTGTCAAACTCCAGCAGAATTCATTTGAGAAAAACAAATCCCTGTTCCAAGGGAATGTCTACAGTGATGCTCTGCTAAGAGAGCTAAATGATACACAAACTTTAGCACCCGGAGAGAGTCTACAGGGATTACGCTTCACCAGCATCGATACGGGCACGGAACTGGTCTATGTCTGCACCAATCGCAATTTTGTGCTCAGCTGCACGCGTAGCCTGAAACCGGAACGTTTCACTCGTATCGTGGTCAACGAAAGTCGATTCCTGTTCCCCACCTCGCTGTGTGTGCTCACGAATGAACGATTTGTGGCTGTGGGTTTATCCAATGGATCGGTGATCATACTCAACTGCAATCACAGACATTCGTATAACAGACCCACAACATCTGCCCAACCACCGTCAACGGCTTCGAACACTGAAGTCCCAGCCACCGAAACGGGCAAAAGTTGTGCCATTCAGAATATTATACTCAATGAGCGTCGCTCGTTTGATCAGCTGGCGGAGACCTCGTCGAGCTATGAACCCAGACCCGATACCGCTGTGGAAATGCTACGAAAACCGCTTCGGTCGTATGAAATGCGTATATTTGATCAGCAGTTGCTTCTAAGTGGCAGTGCCCTGCGTGAACATTTGGTTCAGGCTCTAGTCCTGTCCACCGATGGTTGGCGACTCTTTGCCTTGGCCAATCGAACTGTGCGTGCCTATGACTTTTATTTGGATACAGAAGTCCAGCAGGGACAGCTCGGCGTGGACAGCAAGATGAGGGCCAATGATATAACCGCTGCATGTAGCTCCAAAACGGAGCAGCATTTACTCATACTGGACGAGGGTGGACAAGTGCAAATGCATTCACTCAATTTGTAGTTTGATAATTAGCAAAAATAAATTTTATCTTCTTAATTACTAAAATGTGGCAAAAAAGAAAAAACATTCAATTGGAATGGATACACTGAAAAAAGAAATCAATCCGAAACGGGATTGAAATCAGGGTACTTACACCTTTTTTTTTTAATCCCAAAAAACAGGATCACTTTAATCCTGCTCTGGGATTACCCTGTTTTCAATCCCGTTTTTTTATACCCTGTTCCCATTGAAAATGGGAAAAGGGGGATCATGAAGTTGTGCGAATGTATGTAACAGGGAGAAGGAAAATTTTCCGACCCCATAAAGTATATATATTCTTGATCAGCATGAACAGCCGAGTCGATATAGCCATGTCCGTCTGTCTGTCTGTATGAACGCGTCGATCTCAGAGACTATAAGAGATAGAGCCACAAATTTTTGCACGAAGGTAGATTTATGCTGTACGCAGATCAAGTTTATTTCAGATTTGAAAAATTCCACCCCGTCTCCCTTTTATCCCCAAAAAACCTAGACCTCCTCCAGAAATCCTAGACCTTAATAGCCGTCAGATCCACAAACAAGCCTCGTGGTTTAGTACACATCAAGCTAGGTCCAATATCTATCCATTCTGAAAAGTACAATCAGATCGGACAAAAAACACCGGAGTTATAAGCGAAACAGTTGAGCTGATAAGAGCACCCCCCCACAGTTTATGGTCAGGACTAGAAAAAAGTGTTGCCTACATTTAGGTTGAAAATTTTGTTACAAAAACAAATAAATGAAAACAAATGAACAGGGCATTTTGTGGTCGGGAAACTCGACTGCAGCGCCCTTACTTGTTTCTGTGTAGTTTTTAATATACTTTTTGTACACTGTATGATATAACACCTAAAGTACGGCGCTCGCAGTGTGCGCCCTCAGCAAAGTACTTAAAACGTTCAGTGTTTTGCGTACTCTTGAAGCATGGTACATCCCAGTGGCGCAAATGCTCATTATTACGTCCATTATTAATGCATTACCTCTCGCCGGAATGCATTCAAAAACCCAATACAACCTGCCTTACTTTCTTAAGAAATGGCCAAATTTTCCGCACGGTACATGAGTTCATTGAATTTTGTAATACAAAAAGTAATGACGTGCCGAAGTTTCTTTCGGGTCCCCATTACACAAGCGTATGCTTTTACCATATTGTAAGGCAGAAATTCTCGAGCCATTACAAATGCGCTGAAAAAAAATCTCATAGGTAATGCATTACATTGTGGCTCGTACGTAATGCATTATTTCGACCGACCACATTCAGCCCAGCGCCACTGGGATTATTTGCGTCCAAGTGAGCCGTTCGCTCTAGTGCTCACTCTAGCTGTCACTCTCCTACTCACGCTCACTCTAGCGCTCACTCTCCCACTCTCTCTCTTGCGCTCCAGACAAAAGCTCAGTACTAAGAAAAAGAATGTGCGCCGTACCTCAGTTGTTGTATCCTGCTCTGTGGCAAAGGTACAAAGAGTATAATAAGTTTGTGGAAAAGTATGTAAAAGGAAGAAGGAAGCATCAACTGCCGATTTAGCCAGGAATGCAAAGATCTCAGAGATGGTAAGAGACTTCATATACTTGAAGTCAGCTCAAGTTTATATTAAATTTTCGCCATGCCTCCTCCCGCACCCACAATTCAAGAAAAACCTCATATCTCCCACAATTTTATAGAAGTAGGTTCTTATCTTCTGGAAATATTTAGTAATGAGTAGTAGTTACAGATTCGCCGGAAGAATGGTGAAGATCGGATGTACGAAAGACTAGTTTTAGGGAAATCAAACACTTATAATGGGCAGCACTGGCTGGAACACCGCAGTGGCGACCAGTGCTGCCCAGCATAGTTGTTTATTGTCCATTTAGAGGTGTTATTTATACTCTGTACCAGAGGTACTCAGAGTCAGGGATGGAAACCACTCGAAAAGAAGTACTGGTTAGGTTCAATGGCTCACGCAGATTCTGAACCGGCAGGTTTGGTTCATTACATCGATTTTGGAGCTAACAGAAAAGCGGGTTCGGTTCGGTTCAGTAATTCATAAACGCACATTATGAAATATTATGATTCGTAATAAGACTTTCGCACACTTTGGAAATTGATTATCTATAAACCATTTCAATATCTTTAAGATCCTTAGAAGAAAGTCCAAATTTTTTAATGATGGATTTTGCAGGAATCATCTATAAGTTCCTAGAGGAATGCCCTTGGAAATCAGATAATGTCGGCTAGAAAAGAATACGTACCATGCGTTTCGCACACCCTTTTTATCATATTATATGACAAAAAAAACTATTCTGACAAACATTGAAATAAGGTAAGGAAATACTACAGAAAATTTCAAATATTGTTCAAAATAAATTAAGTTTTTCGGCAGCTGTGTTAAGAAATAGGCGGCCAATTGCTGCATAAGACTTACAGCATTACATGTTGTAAGATTTGGGCCAAGTCAACCTTAAAGATTATATCGATCAGACATCGCTAAGGATGTAGAGGGCTGAATGAAATGTCATTTGATTATTATAAGAATTATCATAGGGAAACGATTCAAATTCACAAAAATTAATAAGCTTTATTGTCGTGTGAAATTACGCCTCTAAATCTATTCAGAGAACCGAACCGAACCGTTGTGCTTTGAGGTTTTCGGTTCAGTTCTGCATTTCTGAAAGGAAGCCGGTTCGGTTTGCGGTTCAGCTCACCAGCTGAAATAAGCAGTCCGGTTCGGCTCAGAACCAGTTTGCAACCCTGCACAGAGTATATTAAGTTTGTGCAAAGGTATGTAACAGCCAGAAGGAAGCATCTCCGACCCCATAAGGTACACAGAGAAAACAAAATATGTAATAACTACACGAAAATGTAGGTTTCTACACGTTTCACAGGGATAGTTCAGATTTCAATTTTGGCCACGCCCCCTGCCGCCCCCGCAATTTAGAAAAAACGTCATATCTCCCACAGTTTTGAAGATAGATGGCTTGTTCCTTCTGAACATATTTAGTTATTAGAATAACTTATCGATCCGCCAAAGGAATGAAGAAGATCGGATGAACGGTTTTCGAGTTATGATCAAAAGACAAATTTTCTTGGTACAGAGTATGTTATAGTCGGGCTTGACCGACTTTCTTTCTTGTTTTTATTTGAAGTTTGGCAGGAATTTTTAGTTTCCGCTGTGCTGGATACCCGGCTTCAGGTCCGAAAAGTAGTATTATTACTGCTACCCTTATACAAATTCCTGCCGAGCCGAAGTTAACTTTCCTCTTTTTTTATACCCTTGCAAAGGGTGTTTTTATTTTGCCCATAAGTTTGCAACGCATAGAGATATTCATTTCCGACCCCATAAAATATATATATTCTTGTTCAGGGTGACGAGATGAGTCGATTGAGCTTTGTCCGTCCGTCTGTCTGTCTGTTTCTACGCGAACTAGTCTCTCAGTTTTGAAGCTTTCGAGCTGAAATTTTGCACAGAGTCTTCTTTTTGCTGCACACTACTAATATGTCGGAATCGACCGGATCGGATGACTATATCTCATAGCTCCCATAGGAAATCGGTTGGCAAACTAGTTTTAGTATGAAAAACTTTATTCTTTTCAATGGAAACGTCTCCAAACTTTGTAATCGTAGGCTTACTATGTTTTTTTTATAATTCTACCAAGTTTTATTAAAATCGGACAACTATATGATATAGCTGCCATACAAAAGATAGGTCTGAAAAACAGTTTTAGTTGGAAAAACTTTTTTGTTATTAATGGTAGCATTCTGCAATTTTGTATTTGTTTGTTTCACATAATTTTACAAATTTTTGGCCAAATCGGATGACTATATCGTATAGCTCCCGTACGAACGATCGGTCGGAAAATGGGAAAAAGGGTATGAAAATATTTAAGCGAGCATTTGCAAGGGTATAAAAACTTCGTTAGTTAGCTTAGCTTTCTCGGTTTTTTTTTTAAATCAAAAGCTTTTCGGCTCCTCCATACTCCTTCTATTTTTTTTTGCTTAAATATTGATTTTTTTATTAACAATTAGATCACTTCTTTTAACTATCATCATCATATATATTTACATCCTTTTCATTTTGCTATTCACATTTGCCTCGTGATGCCCATTATGCCGCCGGCTGTCGCCGCTGTGGCTCCCAACAGTTGCCTCACCGTCTGCAATTCATCCCGCAGAGCCAAGACCTGAGCTCGCAGTATCGAGTTCTCCTGTTCCAGGAGTGCCGCACGAAATGCTATACGATCTTCACGAATTTTTCGTGCATCTCGTGACTTCTTGGCCGCCTCATTATTTCGCTTGCGCCTTTCATAGTACTTGGCATCCTTTTGAGCATCGGGTATGGGTCGTTTCTCGCCGCGGGCTCGTCGCTGCAGGAAACCGGGAAACATGCTGACGCTCACGCGATTCAATTCCATCAGTGGAAACTCTAGACTCTGCAGTGCATGATTCGGTGGGGCTATATACTCAAAGGCGGGCAATGGACTCGTCTGGGCGGCCATTAGACTGGGAAAACTCAGACGTAGATTGGGACGTCCCATTAGGGGGTAACCGGGTATCGATGGCTCCGCTTCCATGTCCAAGTCACCGCTATTCAGGGACAGCGTCTCGGTCACATCCAGCAGGGGGGAGTGCGCGGGCGAGTGCATTGCTTTCTATCGGGAACTACCGTATGCGCCAAAGACCGCGAGGCTTCTGAGCCCAGACCGTGTTGCCACCTGAGGGAACCGAATCTAAGCTTAGATAGATAGCTAACCCCCGTCGACTGATTCAACCAATCACGCAATGTTGACGGTAATTATTCGTCAAATACATGACACTTTGCCATGTTGAATGACATTTATTTTACCTGCCCCGGGTTATAAGGACTTCATATAACTGGTTAGCTAGATTACACACTCCCACGTTCTGATTTACTTTTCCGTGGGGGTGTAACCGCACGACAGGCATGGAGACCGAGCGACGTCCGGCAGGGCAGGGGACACAAACAGTTGACCAACTATTATGCAGCTAGCGGGAGCGACTGGGGTAGGGCTGAAAAGTTTTGGTGGTTAGCCAATGAAAATGTAGTTAAGGGGGGAGGCTTTGGGTCATGCTAGACAATGTAGGCGTGGTGGAAATTCCAGTCCAGAGCTATTAACGAATCGATATTTAGCTAATCCACTGCTTAGTTTTTTTGCTGGCAAAAAAAAAACATCGGAACTCCAAATCGAGACCTCAAAAACTTCCATAAATGCTATGTCAGACCCCCATATAGAGCCATCAAAAACTTCTTTACCTCATAGCTCAAAGGCATGACTTTCGAAAATATTTGCATGTTATTAACCCTTTCACAATAGATATCCCTTTTTCGTTCCTGTGTCGTCTTCGTTTACCCCCCTTCCCATTGGTTCTGCCTTGTGGTTGAGAAAGTGTCACCTGTTTTGGTTGAGGGGAAATTGCAGGTTTCGCTGCTAACCGGAAGTCGGTTCGCATCCTCATAAAATTTCATAACATATGCGCTAATTTATTATCTGTTGGCAAAAGTTTAACCCTTTGATTGTCATGGTTTGCTGGTGTATCATTAGGAAGAAGGAAGAAGAATTGCGTGCTAGGTGGATATGTCTAATGGGAATAAAGTGGGGGGAAAGACATTTGGCTATAGGTAGAGTAATAAAGCTGCGGAGGGAATCAATGAATCTAGAATTCTTTGGTATTTGTATACCACAGCGGGGACTTTCAAAGCACAATGGTCATGGACTGCTATTGGCTGTATTACTTATGGATTCTTTTAGTGGTTCGAAGTATAAAACAATTGATTACCAGCCTAGTTCTCAACTCCACTTCCACAGAAATACTTCGTAAGTGGAGTAGATTCAAGTTCTGGTAAAAGTATATCGAACGATATTTGTGGTTTTAAAAGTTTTGCCTTCCGGATGGTGAAATAAAAATTTAATTGAAAATTGGTCATTTAAGAATATAACCCATCCACAAAATGAATATAAAGGGTAATTCCTTGGACAATTTTACATATAAGGTTGGCAAAAAAGTCTTGCGGAATTTTTATTGAATTTTCAATTGTTCATATAATTGGTTATAATAATGCGATTTAAGTCAAATATGCGCCGTTTTGTTCGATGACGAATTCCCAACGAGATGCCAACTTCATAATGCCCCTCTTATAGAAGCTCGCTTCCCTATTGTCAAAAAACTCGGAGAGCCAATTTTCACAGGACTCTCTTGTGGCCAACTTCCGACTACCAAGCTCGTTCGCCATGGACAGAAATAGGTGGTAATCACTTGGTGCGAGATCCGGACTATATGCAAAAGTGGATGCAAAAGAACCTCCCATCCGAGCTCCCGGAGCTTCTGGCGCGTCACCAAAGATGTGTGTGGCCTGGCGTTGTCCTGATGGAAGACAATTCGGCCTCTGTTGATCAAAGATGGCCTCTTCTGCATGAGTGCTGCATTCAAGCGGTCCAGTTGGTGGCAGTACAGATCCGAGTTGAGCGCTTGGCCATAGGGGAGCAGCTCATAGTGGATGATTCCCTGCCAATCCCACCAAACACACAGAAGAACCTTCCTGGCCGTCAATCCAGGCTTGGCCACCGTCTGGGCAGCTTCACCGCTTTTCGACCACGACCGTTTGCGCTTCACGTTGTCGTAAGTGACCCACTTTTCATCGCCAGTCACCATCCGCTTCAAAAACGGGTCGATTTTGTTGCGATTCAGAAGCGATTGTTTTTTTGCGTCAAATCGTGTGGCACCCATACATCGAGCTTCTTTTTGAATCCAAGCTTCTTCAAATGGTTTATAACGGTTTGATGACTCATGCCCAGCTCTTGGCCGATGCTACGGCTGCTACTATGCCGGTCTCTTTCGATCAATTCAGCGATTTTATCGCGATTTTCGACGACAGGCCTTCCGGACCGTGGCGCATCTTCGATCACCTCTGCACCAAACGGTGGAAATGGAAACTGTATCGGGTCCATAAACTGCACAAATTTTATTGGCAGCATGAGATGCATTTTTGCCTTTATCGTAGTAGTACTGTAAAATATGCCGTATTTTCTCTTTATTTTGCTCCATGTTTGCGACGCTATAACTCACGAACGACTTAAAACAAACAACAATAAATCAAACACGTGTTAGCGCGTGAAAAGAGCTTTCCAAAAAGCTCTAGCGTGAACCGATGCGACGAATACAACTAGAACTACGCGATTGCAAAGACAAGCTTGCGGAAATACCGCAAGACTTTTTTGGGGTTATAAACAAGAAAGAAAGTCGGTCAAGCCCGACTATAACATACTCTTTGATCATAACTCGAAAACCGTTCATCCGATCTTCTTCATTCCTTTGGCGGATCGATAAGTTATCCTAATAACTAAATATGTCCAGAAGAAACAAGCCATCTATCTTCAAAACTGTGGGAGATATGGCTTTTTTCTAAATTGCGGGGGCGGGAGGGGGCGTGGCCAAAATTGAAAATAAACTTGATCTGCCTGCAGACATAAGAAGCATATGTCCCATACATGTCAAGCCTCTATCTCTTACCATCTCTGAGATCTGTGCGTTCATACGGACAGACAGACGGACAGACGGACATGGCTATATCGACTCGGCTGTTGATGCTGATCAAGAATATATATACTTTATGGGGTCGGAGATGCTTCCTTCTGGATGTTACATACTTTTGCACAAACTTATAATACTTATAAAACATATAAAACCGGAACCACCT
>JAWNNM010002582.1:0-70823 GCA_035044965.1 Lordiphosa andalusiaca
TCTTAAATATATGGCTTTGGCGTAGACTTTGACATATGGGTTATCGTAATGAACCCTTCATTTTCACTTGTCTGATATCTCATAATAGTTTCTGAATTGACAAGTTGAATGGACAGTTCGAGAAACTGCATGAGAAGTAGGATATTCGAGTTCTCTTATGAGTTATATGACACTCACAGTAATATGAGGAATTTTTTGCCCGTCTCATAAGAAATCTCGGCATGTGAAAATAGAGATTTACGCTTTAAAATGAAGTTGATTGCAATATTCAGCAATTTGATTTAATACCAACAAAGTCACCTTTAAAATACTTTACCTATTATGCTGGAAGTGCTAGTATATTTAGCGTATTATTTTTAAAGTCTTCGTTTTTATAAAATTATATTTCAAAGGGATCTATTACGCAAGATAAACTTTTATCTTACTAAATGCAGTTAAGCTCATGATACAACAATAAATGTAAGGTGCTTGCAGTATGCGACCTCAGCAAAGTACTTAAAACGGTCAGTGTTTCGAGTGCTCTTGATGCGTAAGGTTCGTTGCGCAAAAGCTCAGTACTTCAAAAAAATGAAGCGCCTTATCTTCTTTGTATCATGGTTAAAGCAATATTCTTCCAGCCTTTTTTGGGCTGCGTTTTGCTTGTGAGCTTTTAAAATTTGCTTGCGCAAGTCCGATATAATTGGGTTCTTGATGAATGCACCGGAGTCACATCGATCAATCTGTGCCACGCTTAGAGGAACATGCTGCAAATGGCACACCCAAAAGTTTTCGAGCTTACTGAAATTCGTTATCGGTAAAAGATGTTTTTAGTTCATTTGAGAGTGCCCGTATCATTTTGTTAGAAAAATACCAGGGACCGTAAATAATGATTATTTGTAGATTTTTTGTCCTCAAAAATCATCAACTTGGATCAACCCGTATGTAAAAACGTATCACATAACGTATCAAATGTATTTCGATATTCTATTCTTTTCCGAAATGATTTTTATTTCTTGATTTTTATTAAATTCCTATCTCAATAATGATTATTTTTTTGAGTAAATAGAATAAAAATTAAAAATTATCATTAATTTTTTAAAATCTGATAATATTATTTGTATTTTCAAACTTGGCATTGGGTTCTATTGATTGAATTTGATTCACTTACTAGGGATATGCATCAATCGTGCCACAATTTCTTACACACTTGTAGTAACCGACATTTGATAAATATTTATAATAATTGTTTCTGAGCTTTATTTTAAAAATAAAATTTAATCATTGTTTTTTTGAGTTATAAAACAAAAATCAAAAAAAGAGGAAAGTTAACAAAGTTTATATACCCTTGCAGCACGTGTTCTAACTAATTTGAAGGACAAATCCACTGAAAACAAACAAGTTTATCCCAATAAGACTTCTTTTGTGACTCTAGTTTTGTATAACAGCTATACTATATAGAAGTCCGATTTCGACCAAATTTTGCAATATTGCAGTTTTTCTCACTAGAGCTAGATCGTTCCTATGGCATCAGATCCAGCCGGTTCCGCCAAATGTGCAGCGTATTTGGACCAGAAGACTTCGTGCAAAGTTTGGTGGCGATAGCTTTAAAACTGAAGTAGGAGATAGCGTAGAAACAGACGGGCATGGCTATATCGGTTTAGCTCGTCATGCTGATCAAGAATATATATACTTTATGTGGTCGGAACTGCTTCCTTCTATGCGTTATAAACATCCGGACAATTTCAATATACCTTCTGCAAGGGTATACAAATAATAATAAAAGTTTGATTTATATAATAGAACTTATAATAATTACGGTCCCTGATTAATACCATTAAGGGGTTACATGGGTTTCGTAGGGTACAAAACGGAATATTTTCAATTTTTTTTTTAATATAAAAACTGAATTATTTGGCTTAAACTTTTAATTGTCTTAAGGATGCACATTTAAAGAGGGATTACTGAAGCTATTTGATAAGAGAATAAAAAATCAAAAATTTTTTGAAGCCGCGAAACCCATGTATAACCCCTTAAAAATTACTCCAGCGTTATTATTGATTTTTTTCAATAGCAAAAAAATTTGAAAATTTTCTTAAGTGTACTGCATAACTCACGAAACACTTACGGACCACGAGTATTCACGCACGAAACTCGTGTTTGCGCACGTTAACGTCGATACTCGTAGTGACACGTCCAAATTAATGCCAAAATTATTCGTTATTTAAACAAAATTAATCGACAAATAACACTTCGAATAAATTATTTGTCTACAAATTGAAAAATATTTTTGAATAAAACGAATAAATCTAGCTCAGATAAGAAGTCGTTCAAACCCCCAAATAACATTATGACAAAAGAAGTGGCTCTTGTCATACCTGCGAATCTGGTTGAACGCCTAGATTTTAGAGACAGGGCCTCTGGAGCTGCTTGTTGGGGAAGATAAATTGGTGTACCCTCATAATAAGAAGGAAATTCGTGTCTATTCTTTGGTTTTGGACATGCCGAACTATGCGTAAGATAATTAGGATAAGTTTTATGGGCTTATGCAGCTGTAATAGAATATTTGTTATTCGTGAAAAAATTATTCGTAGATTATTTATTCTGACACGAATAATTTGTCAAACAAATAAATTTTGATTATTTTTATTTGGAATAACATTTTCGGATAAAGCAACATTTTATTATTATTCAAATAAAAAAAATTTTATGAAAAATTATTCGTTATCCGTATTCGAATAAAAAAATGCCAACTCTGATCTCTGTGAGGTATATTGTGTTTTTAGAGTACCTGAAGACTGATGAAGATACGCTTCCGAAACATATCACATGGTTCTATAGACCTTGAGCCGTTTTAGCAAAAATAAAATTCTAAAAAGTGTTTATCCAACACTATTTTGCATATAACTCAACTGCGGAAAATCGCATGCTTCCCGTTGACTTATTCAAAGCAACAACAATTCCTTCAATTTGCCCAACAACATTTTGTAATTATCTCAAAAACGCTCTATTCATTCAACGAGCCAGACATTGTTACCCCACCCAATTCTCAATTTCTCTGGCCAATTAACACAAATTCAGGCAGAACGTCATGCCAAATTAATTCAAACTAAATACTTAGCCAAGGTGGGTGAAAACAATGAAAAACATAACAAAAACAAAACACACACACACACACCCAATTTTTGTCAGGCAAAATGAAATCATTTGATAATTGCAAAAAATTGTATAGGCAAATGGTGCAGGTGACTCATCGCCCGGTTGTAGTACGAGCAGATCGGCGGCAGGAATAAGGTATAGTCTGAGCATATATACCTCTATGTATATATATTTTCCCTGGTGCTGCTTGCTCTCTTGTGTTGTGATTAATGGTTGCTGCGTTACAATTGGGATTTAGTGCGCGACTGACTATGACTTCGACTTGGACTTGGATACTACACTCGAACCACCTGTCTGCCTCCGCGCCCCTCCCTCCAGGGGCAGGCATCATCTCTTTCATGCTTTTTCAATTATTTTGTTGTTGTTGTTGTTGTTTGAATTTTGCGCCACAAAAATGTTTAATGTTGAAACCATAAAAATGCGCAAAAGACTTGCCCGGCTCGTTGAAGCAAATGCAAACACTTGTGAAAGAAAACTAAATTTGTTACAATTTTTTGAAAAAATTATTATTTTTTTCTTTTTATTTTTTTGAAAACTCACTTTGGCATGGCGAATGCCTTAGTCACGCCATCTGCCGCCGCTCCCGCTACTGCAATTCAGATTAACACTTTGTTTGCATTGGGGGTAGGTAAGTGGTCCAAGATGAGTTTTGTTCAAAAAAAAAATAAAATAAAAATAGGTAATCATAGGCTTAAGCAAGCCTTGAAGGTTGTGTTTTTATTGGGATATTACAGTTTAGATTGAACTGAAATTGTGAAACAACAAATATATCTATATTATCTACTGGTCGGTGAAATTTCCTATAATCTCTGCGAGGTGGGTTGCTTTAAGCGCATTCGTTCGTTTCAAATTTGATCCATATATCCCCCCCATATACCTACAGATCTAAGCTGTGTGATGGCTCTTCTTGAGTTGCTGGTGATGGTGGGCGTACTTGGCCTTTTCCATGTTATACCCATAACTTTATTGCTTTGGTTCATTGTATTGGTGCTGAGTTCAGTCATTATGATATTGGCCAATAATATGATCCCAGTGGTTGTCGGTTGCATTTTATATCAAATGGATGCATTTATATTTGTATAGTCGGAAGATTACAAACTTGAAGAAAATGTTTTTCAAATTGAATTGAATGAACAAACGAGAATATCTTAAAGTGCTTAAGTGTGAATGGATACAAAATGTATTTGCGGGGGGATGGGGATGGGAATAAGGGGAATGTTTTTTGCCACGCTCGTAAATGACTTCAACTTGCCTAACTATTCGCCATTCTCTTCGCGTACACGTAACAGTAAGCAGGCAGAAAGGTACTATATATATATATATTTTTGTTTTTTTTATTGTATTTATGTATACAAGTATTTCATATTCACACCATTAACAATTTTATTAAGTTGCAATGCACGCGATTTGAATCAATTGCCACATTGACATACATACATATGTACGTGTACGTACGTACCTACACAGGGAGAAATTTCTGTGCTTGTGCTGAGAAACGTTTTTAAAAAAAGAATATTGAAGTTGAGAAACGTCTTAAAAAAATAATATTTAAGTAAATTCAAAGACGATTCACCATATATTTAATTAATAATTGACTTATTAAATAAAGAAACCATTTCCTAAGAGCCAGAAAGTATTTTCTTAGCCATTTCCTTAGAGCCAGAAAATATTTTCTTATTTTTAAGCCGGGTATCCAGCACAACGGAAACTAAAAATTCCTGCCAAACTTCATATAAAACAAGAAAGAAAGTCAGTCAAGCCCGACTATAACATACTCTGTACCAAGAAAATTGTTCTTTTGATCATAACTCGAAAACCGTTCATCCGATCTTCTTCATTCCTTTGGCGGATCGATAAGTTATCCTAATAACTAAATATGTCCAGAAGGAACAAGCCATCTATCTTCAAAACTGTGGGAGATATGACGTTTTTTCTAAATTGCGGGGGCGGGAGGGGGCGTGGCCAAAATTGAAAATAAACTTGATCTGCCTGCAGACATTAGAAGCATATGTCCCATACATGTCAAACCTCTATCTCTTACCATCTCTGAGATCTGTGCGTTCATACGGACAGACAGACGGACAGACGGACATGGCTATATCGACTCGGCTGTTGATGCTGATCAAGAATATATATACTTTATGGGGTCAGAGATGCTTCCTTCTGGATGTTACATACTTTTGCACAAACTTATAATACTCTATGTACCTACGGTACAGAGTATAAAAACTGTGCCAGGAATTTTTAGTTTGCTTTTTCGTTTGTTGTGTATCCAGCAACACGAACGAAATCCACACTTGCATAGATAGCGGCGTATCAATAGCGGCGTTTCGGAAGCGTGTGTGGAACGAGAAACAGCTGATATTCAGGCCAGGAATATATTGCTGACAATTATTTCGGAAGTGATTTGTCACAAGATGGAGGCAAAAACTGTGAAAAGAAGATTGATTTAAAATAAGCAGTGAGGCAAGACCATGTCTTTGGCGAGCCACAGAGAAAAATCATTTTGAAAACACTTCTGTGAAAAGTGCTTGAGAAAGTGTTGCAGCGCATATTAATGAAGAAGGTGGAATACATGTAATTGTGCTTAAAGTTCTTAAAATCATTAATGTTATATATGCTTGCCAGTAAGAACGCTTGGAAAGCGGGAGACAGAGACTAGAGAGAGAGAGAGAGAGAGAGAGAGAGACAGAGAACACTCTGAACGATAGTTTTAGTTGGGTTCCACACACTCAAAATAATTAGCAAATTCCTGGCAGGAATTTTCCGTAGTGCTGGATACAGGCCTTAAAGGAAAGGAAAAAAATTTTCTTACTTTTAGAAAAAATATTTTCTTAGTTTTAGAAAAAAATATTTTCTAGATTCTAGAAAGAGTAAAATATGCTTTTTAAGTATTAAAAAGGAAATTAATTAAGGACATTAGAGAGAGGGAGAAGTGGAAGGAACCACACCAAGACGTCTCCACCTTCTCTCTAAAATAAAATGGTCCTTCTAAATAAATAGAAGGATCAGGGTGACGAGCTGAGTCGATTGAGCTTTGTCCGGCCGTCTGTTTGTCTGTTTCTACGCGAACTAGTCTATCAGTTTTAAAGCTATCGAGCTGAAATTTTGCACAGAGTCTTCTTTTTGCTGCACACTACTAAATATGTTGGAACCGACCGGATCGGATGACCATATCATATAGCTCACATAAGAACAATCGGTGGGAAAAATAGTTTTAGTGAGCAAAACTTTTTTCTTTTCTACGGAAACGTCTTCAAACTTTGGAGTCGGAGGTTTTCGATGTTTTTTTTTATAATTCTACCAAGTTTTATTAAAATCGGACAACTATATGGTATAGCTGCCATACAAAAGATAGGTTTGAAAAACAGTCTTAGTTAGAAAAACTTTTTGTTTTTAATGTCAGCATCCTGCAATTTTGTATTTGTGTGTTTCATATGCTTTCACATTTTGGCCAAATCAGCTGACTATATCACATAGCTCCCATACGAACGATCGGTCGGAAAATGGTAAAACGAGTATTTTTGAAAATATTTAAGCGAGCACTTGCAAGGGTATTAATTAAAACTTCTGCACAGAAAAAGTTGGCTCAGCTTTCTCGATATTTTGATTAATTTTACCTTGTCTGAGATGTGAACTCGGGACGTCGGGGATACTTCTTAATATGTAAAGCATCTTGGCGCATTCCATTACCTCAAGCATTCGAATGAGACACAGTAAAGAACGCAGTCAAATGTTAAGCACTTAGCACAAAGAATATCAGTTGCACCTTTTATATTCCGTATGCAGAGAATTTGTACTTGAGAATTACAAGCGGTGTCTCTTTTATATTTTTCTAAATTTTTGTGCGATGTTCTGTATAAATTTACCTATATTTTAGGGTTAATTTCTAAATGATTTTCTAAATTTAAAAAATTTGCTTTCTTACATTTTGGGCGTTATATAATATTAAATTCAAAGGTAATCGCCCTATTTTAAGACACTAGAATGTATTTTCGTTCTGAATTCCATGGTTGATCCCGCTATAAATTTAAGAAAGTTTTTTGAAAAATATATAGAAAAAATTACCCTGAATTTAAGCGAAAAAAAACGGAGCTTCTTAAACTTAAATATTATGTTCGGGTTGTCCTCATCAAGTTAAAAAAAAAAACACATCTAAGAACAAGAAGTTTTCTTTAATTTAAAAATAAGTTTAATGCGATTTTCTAAAAATTTGAAAATCAATTTTTTGAGTGTGCTATACACCTTTAGATCAAAGCTTTAAACCAACACGAAACCGAACATCGCAGGAAAGCTTGGGTTCTTATTTTATGGGTCTCTTAACATTACAAATTTATGACCCGTCGATCGTAAATATCAGGCCTCTTTTTTTTAGGAAAAAGGTTCGTCTTCGCATTGTATTGTCACCACTTAGAATATGATTCAGGGTTTGGTCGACATTTACAGAAGACTTCAGGGAGCGGCCCAATTATATAATTAAACTGAATACAAAAATCCACATGTAAAACAGTTCTTATAAAATAGTTCTCGCTGTAATAAGCGATACAGTTCTGGTTTTTCTCAGTGTGTCTGCGTGTTCCTAATTCAGTCACTCAACAGAACATAACGATGACGCGTCACCAAGAGACCTTCACGGTTAGCAAAACAGAAACCTAGCCAAGTGGACTCTAAGTTGATGACGACGTCATTCATCTAGACACGGACCAAGGAGGTGATGGGTGAGGGGGTCTACAACAATTGCACGTGCTTGGCATGTGGAATTGTCAAAAGAAATAGACGTAATTCGCTTGGCCAAAGAAAGCAACAGGTTCTGGTAAAAATTTCTTTGGACGGGGGCGTTGCTCTAACTGTTCCTCTACGATTGTGCATAATTACAAGGTTTGTTTCTGTTTCTTTAAGCAAAATAAAAAAAAAACATAAAATATTCAATCGACACAATAGCCTGTCAATTTGACCTCCATTTGGGGTTTCTTTTCTTTTCGCTTTGTTTTGCTTTGCTTTGGTTACTTTTTTTTTGGCTGCTTTACTTTTATTTAGGTTATAGATGTCCGCTAATCTTCGCCAGCCCAGCTTACTAATATCCAGCTCCGGCTCGTTGTCCGCCTTTTCAGGGTGAACACTTGAAATATTGCTCATTGCGCATAATTTCACTTTTTTGTTTGCCGTTTGTGTGCAGAGTTGGAGTTTGCAAAAGGCTAAAACGATTAGGCCCTAATGCTGTTGTTTTTATGCTTTTCTTTCGATATATTTGTGCACTATTAGCGTCAGCTTTTTTTGTGGGTCAAAGACGCAGCAATTATGGATTGAGGGTCAAAGATCTGTGAATGATTCTTAAGTACTTTCACTTCGGAGCGGGTTGGAGTGATAAGACTTGAATGCATGTATACTTAACTCTGGGCCACCGATTATACCATGACATATGCTTAATCTCAATGTGACAGCATCCGGACCACACCCAGTAGCAAATGTGATATCAATCTCACTCTGTATTCAGCGGGAAGAATGTGTTCAGCAGCCATTTGGCGAATTTCACGCTCCGCTTGCAATTCATTAGCCGTCGTCGTCGTCGCCTTTGTGTTTTGTCCGTGCCGATTGATCATTACAACAATTAAATTCAATGAAATTACGGTTTTTTTTTTAAATTTTTTTTATTTTTACTTGCAATTGAATTTCATTTTCAGCATTTTCAATATAATTACACGAGCATATTGCATGCTTGCAATTTATTGAAGCGTTTAGGTTACTGCGGCTTTTGGGTGTTTGCTTTTACATTTTCCTGGTTTTGTTGCTGTGTGAAAGAAATTTTTGCATACCCAATCAATCAATCAATCGATTCGATTAATAAAATATTTCACAAAGTTGAGGATTGGTTTTTGTTTTTAAAAAAAGGCCTGGATGAGTCAACATTGCTGACAATGATGCCATAAAAAGATTTTACCCTTCCACTGTGGCAGGCCTTTTTTAAAGCCCGATGTTTATAAGTAAAACCAAATATTTTTCTCCGATGATGGCAAACCATTCAGAATTGAAATTTTTTTAATGGGATACTGGATATATTCAAAAAAAATTTAAAGTACTTTGTACATAAATTACGTACTTAAGGTACGCAATCATATCAAGGCTGCAAACCGCTCCGGAACCGAACCCCTGAGAACCGGTTCGGTTCGGCTTTTTTGGGATTCGCAAACCGGACCATGAACCAGGCGCCTTACATCTTTGACTCCTCGAACCTGAACCCGAACCGGACCACTTTTTCGAAAAATGAGGTTCGGTTCACCAATTTTATATGCTTAATGAGAGTTTTCAAAATTCGACAATAAGTTACTGAACGTCTGATAAATACTGAAGGTCATAATTACAAAATACTGCTTTTACTATACTAGCAATTCTACTACAGTATCTACTCAGGTATCAGTTGTACGAGCATTTTCAATACTTAAGTTTGTTATTTCTGATTTAAGATATAGTTTATATCCTGGAAGATATAATGTTAATTGGCCCAAATTAAGCCGTTTCTAAAAGCTGATAATTGAAATAACTTAACTAACTTATGATTAAGCATATGGATAGAACGTATACACATATGATTATTTTTCAACGTATTAATGAATTAAAAGTCAAACTATTCTTTTATGTGCAAGCGAACCAAGGTTCGATCCAGAACCTTGGGTTCCGGGGTTCCAAAAACCGGTCCGAGAACCGAACCTTGGATTTAACAATGGGTTCGAACCCCCGGACCGAACCTCATGGATAATTTTAAAGGTTTGCAGCCTTGATACATATATATAAAATTGAAAGTATGTTTGTATATTTGTTCCTTATGGGCGTCTAAACCGCTGAACCGATCTTCACAAATTTTTCACAGGATGTGAAAAATGTCGATCAGCAAATTGTCATAGGCTATGTCTCATGTCTGTGACTTGGTCCAAAAACCGCGAAAATATAAAAATTAAACCGTTCATCCGATTGCGAAGATTCTTTGGAGAATGGTTAAGTGCTTGCCCGGGAAGGCCTCTAAGTTGAAGAAGTGGACGGAAAATGGTGTAAAAACCGCGAAATTTGCAAAATTCAACCGTTCATCCGATTGAAACATTGGGGATTGTTTCTAAGTTGACGTAATAGGGGGGAAATGGACCAAAAACCGCGAATTTTGCAAAAAATTATACCGATCATCCAAATGCGATGAAATTTTACGGAATGGTTGGACGCTTGCAAGCTAAAATTTTTAAGGTACAAAAATCCGCGAAATTTCTAAAATAATCATATGTATATCTATGAAAGCGCTCAAAGCTTAGATTAAAACCCAGCCGTGGGTAAATAGACGATGCAGATTGAACGGCTGAATTTTGATATTTTTAATTTGAGCTTATATTATTATGAAGATTTCATAGACGGCAATTGTAGACTGGTTAATAGGAGGTGTATACCAAACTGTCAAAGTTACAGTTAAAACTTTCATTTTCTCACAATGCAAAAGACCCGGGCGACGCCGGGTATTCAGCTAGTTCTTATATAAATTACGATTTCTTTCAATCTGATATATTTAATTTCAGATATGTATTTTAATATCGATTAATATCGAACTAATTTAAAACTATTAAGACTTAATTCTTAAAATAAGAACTATAAATATTCTAGGCTACTTTAATTAGCTTCAAACGGTGTCAAAGGTACTTTAGATACGCAAAATCTTGATCTAAAAACCAGTACGATTTCTTCCATTCTGATGTACTTAATCTAAGATTATTTTAGGATAACTATTTTCGAAATTATTTTGATTATATTCTTAAAAAAAGAACAAAATATTCTAGGTTTTAATATTATTTATTCTTAAATCAGCATTTATACATTCTTGAAACATAATAAGATCCCCTGAAACGAAGTCAAAATCATTTTGATTAAATGCAAATTCGATTTTGAATTGACTGATAGCTTATATCTGCCTGAAAATATCCGAAGCTGAAATCAAAAATCTACCATAACTCCATAACAACAGATTTAGAACCAGTTGGGAACAGATTTGCTTAAAGAAATCAAAAATTTCGTTTCCCATTTTTTGGAGCTTCCTTTGTAATACCCCGTTTATACACAAAATTAATATCATAATAAACGCCCCTAAAAGTAAGTCATTTTAATTTCCTTTAATGATTCTCAATTTAAATAATTAACTGAGAATCAGTTATGCCTGCGTCATACATAATTCACACTTTACATTTACTTAGATTGACGGACTAATTGAAGGTATTCAATATGAGTTGGTAGTCAGCCAACTATAAGAGAATTGTTTTCCTGAATTAGTAATACTATTAAGCATAGCTCGGTTAGGTTAGGTTGCGATGGCTGAGGATGACAAGTCGCCCTTCCACTTAGGCCTCTTTGGGCCCATTGCGATTCCATATTTGTTCCCTGTTAACCCATTTTGTTAATGAGGGGTGTCCTCGTTACTGAACCATTGTGTGGACAGAATGCATTTTAGTAGAGCTGGGATCTCTAACTCGGATGTCTCCGATAGTTTAATTAAGAGAAGTTGACCTAGTGTCCTAAGTCTCCTTCTACTAAGGGCGGGGCAATGGCAGAGGAGGTGTTTTACTGTGTTGTCCTCCTCTTCTTCGTACCTACAGCTTCTGCAGAAATTACGGTGAGTGACTCCTAGGCGTGCAGCATGTTTGCCGATAAGACAGTGACACGTTAAGGTTCTCACCAGAAGCGATATGTGTTCCCTAGGTTTAGTGTTGGCCACGTAAGCCTCGCTACCGCACAGGAGGAAAGGTTTTTCCACCTATCCGCAGCGAGACGACGTGTTTCAGCTTTTGTATGGAGTTTAAAAGTTGCCATAGGCATCCCTATCGTGCTCTTCTCTGAAAGGAGCTCGATGGTGGAGCCTAATCTGGCCATTTTGTCCGCAGACTCATTTCCTTCTATGTTGCGGTGTCCAGGCACCCATATAAGGTGTCTACTGAATTCTCGTGCGATCTCATTTAGAGATTTCTCCGATTCTCTGATTGGTAGTGTGCTAAGGTAGGTGGCTGCTTCCTGGATGGCCACCACCTCCGAATGGTATACGCTACAGTGATCAGGAAGGCGGAACGATAAGTTCAAGTTTTGGTTGGTGGAGAAGACTCACCCTCCTACTTTTTCGTCAAGCTTAGAGCATAGCATACTTTAAAGACCATTTAACATGATAAGTTTGTTGTGTATAAACAGGATAGAAGTCTATTCTGTACTCAATCCAATAAATGTTATATTTGAATTAAGAACGAGATTTCTGATATTCTTCGACTAATTACAATTATGAATAGTTACTGATTCAAGAACGTTTGTTCTCAATTTAGTTATTTTAACTGTAGTTTTTTGAATCCAGAATGTTTTGTACTCAGTTTAAGCACTTCTTAAAATCAGGTATGCAAACCTCGAAAATTTCAGGAGATGTTCACACCGTAGTTCATACCCGTGAAATATTTTGGGTTCGGGCTCAAGGAGCGGGTTCGGAAGGTCGCTTAACCCAGGTTCAGGTTCGAA
Organism: Lordiphosa andalusiaca; assembly: GCA_035044965.1. NCBI lineage: Eukaryota > Metazoa > Arthropoda > Insecta > Diptera > Drosophilidae > Lordiphosa > Lordiphosa andalusiaca. The sequence continues at coordinate 12,655 of JAWNNM010002582.1, forward strand.
TCGGGGCTCAAAAAAAATGTATGTAAATATACGAAAGATTCAACATTTTATGCAAAGATGTTGAGAGTTTTGATGTTCTTAATATGATATTATATTAGAGCTGAGTTAAAGTTAGTTAAAGCTCCAGTAATTGGATTAATAATATTGGCTCATTCCCTGGATACAACAAACTAAAGAGTAGAAAAAGCGTTTTCCACTGACTCTTGTGTTGCACGAACAGCTAATACAACAAATGCGACATTGTTAAGTTCTTTACAATGATAGATTTTCCAACACTTAATTCCCTCAAAAGGAGAGACGAAATCGTCTACAGATTTTATGTTTGCCACTTTCTTACTATTTTCTAGCTTCTTACTTGAATATTCCATTTCTACAAATTTGAGTAGAAGTCGCTGGGAAGAATGTAAAATAAATATATTTTTGAACCGAACCTTTTTTACAATTTGTTTGCACTGGTTCCGGTTCGTTTCCGACTTCCCAAAAAAAACAGGAGTCTCCGACCCTGCTAAAAATGAAACATACTTCAAATGTTTGATCTAGAACTCTGGCATTTCCTGTTTTTCTCGGAGAATCCAGTTTTAGGAAATGCTAAAAAAATACAAAAATTGTATTTAATTTAGACGTCAATTTGATCTGCTATCACTAGAATTACTCACTTCCGAAATTAAACTAAATTCTTCTCACTTATCTGACTTGGTGCTGTGTCAATATTTTATATAAGTTTTCTCATTATATCAATGAGGTTGCCACTTCCTGTTGAAATCATCCTATCACCAACCATTCGATATAACAAAGGCATATGGCCACGTATATTAATCAAGTCTGTGCGTTGACTTTTTCAGCTATTTCTAATCAGCAGCAATGCCCCTCACAGACTTTCATGTTTGAAAGAAATAAAAATCGAAGTCATCATCATTGGACATCAGCGCTGCCCGATGGCACAAAAATTAACATTTTCTTCTATGGTACTCCATTTTATCTCCACCCCTCTCTCTCTCTCTCTCCCCCTCGTTATTCCATCTATCTGTGTTTTTCTTGTGCTTGGCTGAGTTTGGGTTGCCTGCCTCACTTTCCCCTATCCAACGGTGAAGAACTCGCTTCTTTAGATGCTTTTTTTATTCCAGCGGGGGTCCATAGTTAAATTTTGATTACAATAACAATGCAAAAGATCATTCAGGCGGTTTCATTTAATATTTTTTTTACACGAAAACTTGTTTTGTGTTAATTGTGGGCACTTAAAAGAATCCCATTGTATTGCCACACTTAATATGCTCTAATTGTGATGGTGGAGAAGAAACCCGAAAAAAATTCTGAAACTTCTTACTTGTTTCTTCAACTGCATCGCACTTCGAATTTGCAGCCAGCCAATAAAATGCTTTTATGAATGCTCGCTGGGGGCCAATCAATGAACCATCAAATGGATTTCATATTTCAAACTTCAGAGTATGGTCCCTCTTCCCCTCTCTCTGTTGGTTGCGCTGTCTATGCTCTCCGTGGACAATGGAACGAGTCCCGGTCCAAACAAGTTGTTGAAAAATATGTTGGATCGGTTAAGTCGTCAATGCGATAAGACCTGGTTTCCGTTGGGTATGTGAGCAAGTCAATGAGGCATGAAATAAACGTAGAAGAAGATCAGAAGCGGAAACCAACGTTTAAGCTTTGGTTGGGCTAAATTAGAATATTTCTAGTAGAAATGTTTGAAAGGTGGCATATTCTCAGGGACTATCTAATTACATTGCAAAGAGAATGCGATTAGAATATTCTACAACAGCGATGTTCAAGTATAGAGGCTCTCTGTAGCTTTTTGTCTCTTTCTGACACTCACTGAAGCATTACTTCGGCAAGCATTCGGCAAGAATTGCCTAAAGTGTTCGGCCCCTGGGGGCTATGGGTGAACATCGCTGTTCTACAAGTCCACATAATGCCAAGTCGTTTTTTAAAAACAAAAACTTGGTTGTGGATGTGGCGACCATGTACATACCACCCAAGTCTCAACTTCCGCATCCTCCACAGCCCATTAAAACGGTGCCTCCTCGCTTTCGTTGTGTCCTGTGTTGGCTTTCTTTACTCCTTTACTCCTTCCTTTTACTTTTACGGCCTGCGGTGGCAAATCTTTATTTGTTACCAGTCGCCAAATACAATTCCGTATGCATCCTCCCTAATAATATTTTCAAAAAACCAAAGCACATACAAATCTGTTCTCAGTTGCCTCTGGTAACTTCTCTGCTCGCCTTGCCGACCCCTGATTTTTATAAAAAATCTATATTTTAAGTCAGAGTACTAAGACTTAGCTCAATGTTTCACAGCAGCGTACTTACTTGGAGAACAGAACGAATCTGGACACAGTTCTTCAGTTCAATATTTTCGAAGGACACAGTTTGGATAAGATCTGGGTAGAACCATAACAGCTCAGAAGGCTGTTAATCGTTAGGTGAATAGGCCATTGTGGTTCCATTGTTGAATGCTCAGAGATGTCCTCAAAAACTTCACCATGGCAGAAATATTTATCCAAGAATGCTTCAATAGAGAGAATGGCAGAAATCTTTATCCAAGAATGCTTCAATAGAGAGAGGAGCCTTTCTACAGGGATCTTTTGTACACAGAGTAGAAAAAAGATATTACAAAATATAAATTAGATGATTTCCAGTATCCATTTGGTAAGGATATGTCTTAAATATCCTTTTAATCATAAAAAACATTCAAAGGATATGAAAAATGATGATTATTTGGGTGATTTTGCAGCTCCGCTGGATGATTAAAAGGATATTTAAGACATATCCTTTTCGAATGGAACTTTTTTGGATCTTGGGGACGCTTGTGTTTTGATTTCCATGTTTTTAGTAGTTAAAAAGAAAGCATTTTGCATGTCTGCAGCTCAGGGGTAATCTGAAGCCAAAACAAAAATACCAAAAGTGTTAGTTCTTTAATTCTTGATTTGAGAAACCTACAAAAATGATGGTCACACTACCAAGTGAATTGAGTAGAAGCTTAACGCATACATATAAATAATACATTTGCCTTACGAAATCGAAATTGAGGTGAGCTTTATCAGCAAGGTTCCACAACATTGTTGATTCTTGAGCATTTCTTAGACAGTTCCTCTAGTGATAGCAAAATTTATAAAAATTTACCCTATAAATCACATTTTGTATATCGATAAAATGCGAAAACACCCACTTAGATAGAAAACAGGTAAATTTATACTTGGAACAAGTATGTTTAATGTCAGAAGTTAGGTAAAATTTAAAATTATTTATTCAAAAACGAAACTCTTGATTGAAGTATGAGTTTTGATCCCGTTTTTCTTGATCCAAGAGCTTCAAAACATGAACTAAGTACGAAACTTTCTCATACAAAGTATAGAAATTCTTCAATCAATTGCTAAACGTACTCAAATCCAAAATTACTCTTTCGTGAATCCAGAGCATAGAGCATTGTCAAACAACATTGTTGGCAATTTAAAATTTGTTTGTTTATTTCATGATAATTTAATTGTCTAACATAACGAATCAATTTTTAGCTGGCTTGTGGAACATATAGGAACAACATCACAAAGCAGCATCATTCTTTGCCAGTCAAGTGTCAGTCCAACAGCTGTCTTTCCATGCCAGCAATGTCATAACTGCTTGGGAATTCCAAAGCAACAAAGGTACAAAAACCGATGACGCTCTCCGTTAGATTGTTTCCTCACACACCCCACCCCATTCTCTTAAAAATGCTTGCTCCTCTCTATGATTTTCTTTACCTCATACCTCATACCCAAAAACACCAAACAGAGAATGAATTTAATTCGATTTAGAGAGCGAAATGCTTATCAACTCAAGAGCGAACATTTTATTTTGAAGAGTGTTCTTATTTCTCTATTTTGTTCTGCTTCTTTCTGGGTTTTGATATAACCTTAATCCATTTTTTCTTTAGCTATCGATAACAATTTTGAAAATCTATTATATTTCGTCTATTTACTTGAGACCTTTTCCTGCAAGTGGGTATTTCCAACAAAGTGAGAGCCAAAGGGCTTTGGTGGAAAAAGTATTTTAAGTTTTTATACTTATTACCAAAAGTACACCTAGTTGATTAAGTTTGTACAAAAGTACGAAAACAGCCAGAGGGAAGCTGATGCAGCATTGGCCACACACAATATTGAGTTGCTCTTCTTCGACATGCAAGTCATCAGCGATCAACTGAAGTTAAATTAAAAACGAGAAGGTGAAACTAACATTGATTGCGTCGAAGTTTAATTACAGTTGCACTTGCTCGTTTTGAATTGCTTAAAAAAATAATGCTAAATATAAATGTTATTTGCTACAGTTTGTGGACTAAGTCAATGGCCTTCTTTAGCAGAATAACTTGCTCCCTGATCAGTTAAACATTAATTCAATGATCTTTCTGCTGAGCTTTAGTGATATGGTATCATGAAAGCAAAATTTAAATTATTATGATGAAGGAGCATGTATTGAGGAAATATAACGCTCCTTTCAAGTGATACTGCTTTAAGAAGCTGCAATTGAAATGCTTCATATCGATGCCATTATGAGTCAGTTGCTTAATTTTTTGCACTTAATTCCAAAATTCCTTTTTTTTTTAAAGATGGTTATACAATTTGAATTAACCAAAAAATTATATTAAAACATAAGTTTGAATACTTTTATGCAATTTCCATATGGCCACAAATGCAGCACCAAAAACTTAGCACTCCACTCAGCAGAGCTCAGTGATCGATCTTTCTGTTGTCATTAGTCAGCTAACATTTGACTATCATACCTAAGAGAAGTCACCAATTTATTGTTCAAAACAAATCAAATTGTTTTTAAATACAGACCAAAGAGGTCTTAAAATCAGGGCTTCAAACTGACTTTGAATCGAAACGGTCCGAGCATGGTATTCCGACTTTTACTTTACTGCAAACCGATCCTTGAACCGAACCTCTTTAGAAGCAATTTAGCTTATGTTCAACAAAAGAAGGTAGACATCAGCAAAATTGACGTTTAATTAAGCGAGTTCATCTACTGGCTATTTTAAACTACTGAGTCTTAAAATGGGCCGAAAAGCGTAATAAAAACCTATAATATTATTTATAACTATACCTAAAATCCCAGTCCATAATAGCTTCTGTCTTTAAGATCCTCGACTCCAAAGCTTTTTCAATGATTCACAAAAGCAAGAGGTAATATTTATCTATAAAACAACGAAACGGAATTTAAGTTAACAGTAAATTTTATATTGAAATTACCAGGTATTCCACAAGCCGCTTTCGAGACGACTCGATCCTCTATACGATATGAGGAGTTTTTTGGTCGAGAGCAATTTTTACAACACAAAAGATTAAAAAGATTAAAGATTATTAGAAGTTATAATATCTAGTAATATTTTGTAACTAAATTCATGTATTCCTTTTTATTTTGACAAGCATGGGTTGAATCGAGGTTCGAATCAAAACCTTCTCCCAACAACCTCGAACCATTTCAGTTTCGAACTTAAACTATTCGAAAATTTTGGTATGAACCAGCGAACCGAAGATCCAAAAAACAGAGTTTGGGCTTGCAGCCATGCTTAAAACATTTATGAAAATTTATACCCTTGCAGAGGATGTTTTAAAATTGTTCAAATGTTTGTAACGCATAGTTGGAAGCATTTCCGACCACATAAAGTATATATATTCTTGATCAGCCTGACGACCTGAGTCGATATAGCCATGTACGTCTATCCGTCCGTCTGTTTCTATGCGATTTCCTCCGTTAGTTTGAAAGCTATCGCCACCAAACTTTGCACGAAGTCTTGTATTACAAATACGCTGCACAAGTATCAAAACCGGCTGGATCGGATGACTATACCATATAGCTGCCATAGGAATGATCGGTCGAAAAAATAGTTTTAGTGAGAAAAACTTTTTCCTTTTCAATGGAAAATCGTCCAAAAATTTTTATTTCTTAGTTTGCTATGCTTTCCCATGATTCCACCAAGCTTGGTCAAAATCGGACATCTATATAGTATAGCTGTCATAGAAAGGTAATCAGAAAAGTAGTCTCAGTGAGAAAAACTTGTTCGTTTTCAGTAAAAGTATCCTTCAAATTAGTTAGAGAAACGCTCTGCAACGGTATGCAAAGTTCGGACGAGCCGAAGCTAACTTTCCTCAATTGTTTAATCGATTTTAAAACTTTTTCAACTTTAAAGCCAAACCAAACATCACAGTTTAAGAAACAGAGGTATCATCCTACTTTTGTCAACGAATGGGCTTTATTTTGGTGGATTTTTAAACATAATAGTTGAGTTTTGAAAACATAATTTTTTGACTGCATTCTTTAGCAAAGTTAAGTGAAAATTTTCGAAATTGATTCAGAAATATTACCAATCTTTCCATGAACGCTTAAATGCCACTTAAAACAGAAATTATGGCTTTGTAGTTTTATGATTCCAGAATAATTATTAATGTTATGCGCTTGATTCGTTTTTGCGGTGGAAAAGGAAGTTTCTTAAAATAGTAATAAAAAACTGGAAATAGTCTTGCCAGAGAATAGAATCCGGATAAGATGTGGACACTTAATCTTTAATAAATTTCTGATATTTCCATTATTGAAATGGAATGTAAGGAACAGGCTAAGTAACAGACCAACCAAAATCACTTAAATCATTATAATCATTCGTTTAGAAAAGAATCCCATTTTCTTATTCAATAAAGTTGCTCTCCAAACCGCAACTCTTTGGCGAAAGTGATGATAAAAAACCATTTGATAGTGATACAACCACAATGTTTATATTTTTTTAGAATAAATTACTGAATTTTCCAGCATTTGACTACGAACATTAACACATATTTCTGGTGTCTTTGATGTGTATTTTCAAGATTTGATAAAGCTGCCATTGACTAACCTCAATCGTGTTGAAGTAGGTTATTACTTAGGTACATAATATTAAAGTATTATAAAGGTTGTTACGGTTGTGGCTAAGTTCACAGAGGCGTTACATTTGTTGCCTTAATTTTATGTGCTTGTTTGCCTCGCTTGTGGTCTTGTGGCTTTTTTACATTTTCTGTTTTTGGCATTGGAGTTTCGCCTTACCCACCCACCCCGCACTCTAATGTGCATACATTTCCATAAAACGATGCGACAAATCGACAAAAATACTTTTGTCTGGTGACCCAAAGTTCAGTCACCTTGCCAAAAAAAAACCGAAAACGAAAGCCAAAAAAACATTTGGACTGACCTATAAATGAGTTTTGCCAAGTGAGAAACGCCAGGCATCATAGGAAAATGTGGAAGAAGTCCAAAAGCAGCAGTTGACGAGTGAACACTGTCAAAAAATAAGTGCATTTTGTTTTTGGTTTAATCTTTAAATAAAGCAAGAGTTATGTCTTCCTTACCGCAAAAGCAATGAAACCCAGACTACATAAAACTCTTTAAAAATCGCACAGCCAATTATTCAAATTTTTCCATTTTAGTGTTGATTATCGCCGGGAGCGAATTTTTTGTTTTACCTTTTTTACTTTTACACAGATTTCAACTCTCGTTTTCAACTAATTTTGAGATATTCTTTTGGTGAAATCAATATTCAATTAAAATAAACTTTATAAGCGCATAAATTGAATACAAATAGCGACGAATCGAAACTGGTTTAGAATTCAAATTCTGACCAGATAAAACAACAACTTTTTTGTTATTGTTAATTTATGCACGGCTTTTAATTTGATGCATTGTTCGATGAAGCTAAACAAAACTTTTACTTTTCATCATCATTGTTGATGCTCGCTGGTTTGCTTGGTGAAATGTGGTTTTGTGCAATTAATCTTCCGCTGCGCCGACAAGGGGCAAAACCTAAATTAGATAACCATAAGTCTCTTACCTTGTCCCTTGACCAGACAAGTGTGTGGGCAGTGAAAGTTTACGTCGTGTTCGTTCTAAGCCACTGGGCCACAGTTAGTGGCTGTTGCTGGTCGATGATATCAAAAATTTGCATATTTTATGAACTGCAGTCGACTGCAGCTTTGCTTGGAAAAAATGTTCATGCGTAGAAATCGGAGCAACATTAATTTAAATGCCAAGTTTTTATATTGTGTGTTGTTTTGTGTAACAACAAAGATTTTTACTTAAGATGGAGGTTTCTGATGTGTAATTTCTTGGAAATCGTACAAGGTATCAGTTGACTTTTAGTGTACTGAAGTTTCTGTTTGCTTAAGTTTTTTTCTACTTATAAGTTGAATGGGAGGAAAGAGGTATTTGGGATTAGAAATCATTAAAAACCGACAAGGAGTTATAAAAGCATTTCTTAGGATTTGTTCAGCTATTATTCTGTGGCAAGAGTTTAACACCACACAGAAAAAAATAAGATCAAATATCGAGTTGATCATCCAATATAATTTCAAAAATATCAATTTTTAAATATCCAAGAGTTACTATTTAATATCAATATGATGCTGTAGTATTACATTGATACTAAAAATATTATATTAATAAGCGAAATTCTCACAGTGAAATGAAAAATACTCTTGTGACGTGATTTCAGATCAAAGTAGACATCGAAAATCTGAGGGCAGAAAGAGACAAACAGAGTTTTTTAAAACAAAGACAGACAGCTATAGTCCAACTTAATGTACATGGCTCTGCTGCAGCACGCGAGACAGCGAATACTCTTCAGATTTGCCTGTTTTTGCTTTCATTGCTGATTGCAGTTCCCAACTGCTTAAAGCGGTGAGCGCATGAAGAGACATTCAAACAGCGGCTGTCATTAGCGAAAAGCCTAATGAAGGTTGAACCGGGAGAATTATGAAACAGTACCAGCTCTTTTTGGTGTATATAAATACATAAGTTGTTTACAGTTGTGAACAAACGCAACTTTTCGGGACCTCCAGCCAGCTAAAGCCACTAATTTTAAGTCTAATATATCTTTGACATTTGAACCATGTCCAATGGGTACTATACAAATATAGCTTTGATACATAATAATACATTATACAATAATACCCCTTTGATTTTATAAAAACATTGATACTATAAAAATAGATCAGGGATATTAACAAATATCAGATTGTTGATCTGAAACATTTCACATTGATATGTTCGAAATGTACGAATGATATTTTCGATCATACCAACTGGGTATTCTTCAGATGAAGGCCGATTCGATACCGAAAAATACCCGATTGTTACTAAATATCGGGATCTTTTTTTTCTGTGCAATGCCTTTCTTGGCATCAATTCTATATGCTTCTAATGCTTCCAAGCAATATTCACCTCTTCGTTATAACTTTATAGTAGGCGTCCTGAAAAATAGGAAAAAACACAAGTGTTATTATTTCCCATTGCCAGTAAATGTATTTCACTCAATTTATCAATAACGATAACACAAAATCACAAACATCAAAATAATCTTTAAAGGCCTGTTTGGAATTACACAAATTTCATATTCGTCACATCTTAAATTTATGGTATGCTGAATGAAATATGGACAAGTAGGAGGTAAGAATGGTAGAAAATCTATTTGATGTCCGTGAAACTTGAATTCTAGATGTGTTATTATTTACACTTTAAGGTACTTTTACCAAATAAAATTCATGACCTTAGCTATCAGCCTTGCCTCCTGTTTAGAGAACCTTGCGCATCGCCTTTTGATGGCAGGCAATTCGTGTTTTTGGACTTTGACGTAGTCTTTTTTTCGTATTGGCCCAATGTTGCTCGTTCATAGTCTCCGAGTGAAATGAGAATATGTCAGCGAAAAAGAGTTACGCCGCATCTAACATAATTTTATCGAATTTCTTTATTTAGCATTTAAAATATAAAATATTTTACTAGATCGACTTCAAACTAAAAGCTTGTTTTTCGCTGGTAAAAATCCATTTAGAACTTCCAAAATTTATTATTTCGAGTTCTGACAGTGTTTAAATTACTTATCAATGTGAAGTGCAGTGTTAACAACCAGTTAGAACTAAATCTACTATGATATTTAGAAGCTTTTCTTTAAAAAAAAACTTACAGAACCGGTCACCTTCACTAGCCATTGCCGCCTGAAGTAATTACAAAGAGAAAATCAAGAAAGAAAGTCGGTCAAGCCTGACTATAACATACTCTGTACCAACGAAATTATATGCTAAGCATATATTTTGATGCTGCAGTAGCAGCTGAAAGCAGCGCTGCTTCTGCGCTGCAGCAGCGAACAGTCTTTTGATCATAACTCGAAAACCGTTCATCCAATCTTCACCATTCCTTTGGCTGATCGATAAGTTATCCTTATTACTAAATATATATAGAAGGAACAACCCACCTATCTTTAAAACTGTATGAGATATGACGTTTTTCCTAAATTGCGGGGGCGGCAGGGGGCGTGGCCAAAATTGAAAATTAACTTGATCTGCCTGCAGACATAAGAAGCATATGTCCCATACATGGCAAACCTCTATCTCTTACCATCTCTGAGATCTGTGAGTTCATACGTACAGACAGACGGACGGACGGACAGACGGACCTGGCTATATCGACTCGGCTGTTGATGCTGATCAAGAATATATATACACTTTATGGGGTCGGAGATGCTTTCTTCTGGATGTTACATACTTTTGCACAAACTTATAATACTCTTTGTACCTTTGGTACAGAGTATAATAATGTTTATGGTATCCATTTGGAATCGATATATTTCAATATCCATTGAATGCTAATTGGATCAGCTCAATATCATTCAAAGTATATAGAAAATAGATATTGTTTTTAAGGAAAAGTATATTAAAAAATATCAATTTCAAATGGTTCTTTTTGGATCCTTGGTTTTTCTGTGTAGCCAGGAAAAAAGCATTACAAACGTTGCCGGATTTGGCGTTAAGCTGTATGCCAGTTTCTCTTACGGATTGGCTTGGCATGGCCTGGCTCTACGCTGGGTAAAACCTTCAGTTCTACTTTACAGTACTGATTCATTTTTTCAGGGCTGAACAGAAGGAATATTTGTATTCATGCTTGAATTCAGGCACCCAAGAGTTCATTCTGAAATAATGCCAAAAATGAGTTAAGGTCTTGAAGTAGTTTATCATGTCTGAGTAAAATTTATGGCTGAAACTCATAGAAGGAATGCAATGAATTTAGTACTAGCCCTTCCATTTCAGGGATGAATTAGCTATGATTCAGTACTGAGCTAAACTAAAGGTTAGCGCTAACAAAACTGGGCAACAAACTTCAGTTTCTTAAAGTGTTGATGGTGATTCTAGATGATTTTTGTTGCTTGCCACCAATCAGTTTTGAGAAATGTTCCATCACTTCTGGATTTTTGCTAATTTGGGCTTAAATTTGCCCAAAGAGTATTTATCGTAATATCTTACCTTAAAATAGCGTGTCCCAAATATTCATACGATTCTATCAATGCATTCTTTAAAGCCTCGCTAAAAACTAAAATTTATATTGATAAACGGACTTTTATATTGAATAAATGACAGTTGAAAATAAATAAAAGTTATTTTGTTTGCTCAACAAAAGTTTGTCCCATGGGTTCCGTTATTTCTCTCAGGAACGGCTAATCCGAAATGGATAAAACAAAAAAAGATAAAAGGTTCTGAAAAAGTTTTTAACATTGTACAATATTTACCATATTATTATTCGGGAACCAGTTCAAAGAAAGTGGTTTGCAGTTTTTGGTCTTAATAACTAGAATTAAATTCGTTGGGGATCTAAGTTATGGAAGCAGGAGGAGTACGAATACGAGGAGTCTTATTTGTTGGAAACTTTTCTTAATGTAATAAAGGACGGTTTAGCGAGGTCGTGCATTCTCTTTTGTTATTGGTATTGGGAAACATTGTTGCTTTGACAAATTTCAAACATAATTATGGTGATTAAAGTAACAAAATTAACATTTTTTTGATGTTTTCTTTTCATGCATTTGGGAAGTTTGGAAGAAAATTTAGTAGTAAAATATTTTTGATCGTAGTATTTCAAATGTCAAAATGATTTGAACCCATCGATTCATTCTAAATTGAGATATGACTTAAAATCAGGGTTCGGAATTGCTCTGTGCCCGCAGCTCTCGAGAGCAGGCTCTTGCTCTCAGCTCATAGCATTCGGCTCTTGGCCCTGAGCTGAGAGCCCTACGTCGGGAGCCATGAGCCATCAACCGGCTCTCGGCTCATGAGTCACAGCACACGGCTCTGAGCTTAAAGCCACAGCTCGGGAGCCGTGAGCCATCAACCAGCTCTCGGCTCGTGAGCCATAACTCATGAAACCCATGAAAATGTTTATTTACTGCTGAGTAGAGTGTCCCAAAAAAAATTTTTTTTGTTTGCACAAGCATTTTCTGCACGCTTATAGAGTAAAGTATTTTGGAGATTTTTTTTTCAGATTTTTCGGAAGACGTTTAGAGGTCGCGTTTCCCCAAAAATCGAGTATTCCGTAGTGTTTTTGAATTTTACCAATTACTAGGTCAATAAGCACGATTTCTGAGTTTTCAAATCAACATCTTTAAAGCAAAATGTCCAAATTTTATTTTTATGAGCATAAACCAAAAGCTTTTTCTTTGCTATTGCTCATTTAGGTACCATTTATTAAATTTTTTCGCAATTTTTTCATAAAAGTTGTAAAAAATGCATTATTAAAAGGTGGATAAACTTTGAAAAAATAAAGAAAAAAAATTGAATTTTGTCTTTTTTGTAAAAATTATTATTAGATTCATGCAATGAAAAAAGCTTTAAAAGCGCATAACTCTGGAACGGTAAGACCAAATACAATTTTTATACTCTGTACCGTAGGTACATAGAGTATTATAAGTTTGTGCAAAAGTATGTAACATCCAGAAGGAAGCATCTCCGACCCCATAAAGTATATATATTCTTGATCAGCATCAACAGCCGAGTCGATATAGCCATGTCCGTCTGTCCGTCTGTCTGTCCGTATGAACGCACAGATCTCAGAGATGGTAAGAGATAGAGGCTTGACATGTATGGGACATATGCTTCTTATGTCTGCAGGCAGATCAAGTTTATTTTCAATTTTGGCCACGCCCCCTGCCGCCCCCGCAATTTAGAAAAAACGTCATATCTCCCACAGTTTTGAAGATAGATGGCTTGTTCCTTCTGAACATATTTAGTTATTAGGATAACTTATCGATCCGCCAAAGTAATGAAGAAGATTGGATGAACGGTTTTCGAGTTATGATCAAAGACAGATTTTCTTGGTACAGAGTATGTTATAGTCGGGCTTGACCGACTTTCTTTCTTGTTTTTTTTTTATTTTTTCAAAATTTATCCTCCTTTTAAACTGCATCACTAGTTTTCATAGAAATTTAATTTATAACCTTTGGGACACCCTACTGCTGTGGGCGAACAAAAAATAATTTTATCTAGTTCTTACAGTCACGGATATCTTCATGCTTTCTTCTGCCTATTACCTACATTTGCAGCAATTTAAATTGAATTTACCCTAGGAAGAAAACTTTGTGTTTTCTTAAATAAAATTCAATTCTAGCTCACAACCCTTCATTGAATGGGCTCCTTAAAAGGACATTGCCCCTTAGAAAATCGACTCGAAATTCAAAATAACCCCTCAACGCAACCTCTCCACTTTCCTGCCATCAATCGCAGCACCACCCATTTAACAAGTGACAAAGACCAAAATTGACTGTAAATCTTGATTATCGCTGAGCTTAACAATAGCTGCCAGCCCGCCCGTCTGCCTGCTTTTGCTCCCCCCCCCCTCTATGGCTTGCATAGCATTACGTAAGGCTGCAGAACAGCCAAAACAGAACATCATTTTGTCACGTATCTTTGGCTGTGTAGCCAAGCCCCGTGGCTAAAGAATTTTCGCATTGGGTTAGGCTCTCCTTGTTTTGAAATTTGCATATCCATATCGCGGAGTATTGAAAATGTTTGCCCCATTAGAAGAAAGGTTCATGTATGTGCGTGTTCCCAGTGGATTTGCATAAATATGGGGCACACAAAAGAATGTCGATGGCTAGGCAAAAGTGGTGGTGGGGGGGTCACCCTTTCGGAAGGAAATGCGGCATTTCGTAAATATTTTGGAAATGTTTTTTCACTCCCAACACACATGCCTGCCACATGTTCCCAAAACAGCTGATTCAACCTTGAGACTGTCTTTTGTTTCAATAAAATTTTAATTTAATTGCATTTCTTTTATATTTCAGACCTCGAACAATGTAACTTCCACACGAATTTATAGTATATAATCTCACATCAAGAGCCACAAAAAAATTTTTGTTTTGAAATCCGAAATCATTAAACAACCAAAATCAGGTAAGTTGTGCAAGCGTTTTTGGTTTATAAATAAATTGTTTAAGATAAAAAACAAGAACAATTTATTTAGCTCTGCTTTGATCTGCAGGAAGTTTCAAATTATGAAACTTAAATTGTTTTTTAAAGTGTTTTCCAAAATTTAAAATAATTTGATTAGTCTTAAGTGTATGATTTAGTTTACTTGTTTTGCTTTGAAAACAAACATTTTTGTTTATGTGTCAGTTTTTGCTTGGAAATTACAAATTTGCAACACAAAGATTTACACGTGCCCAGAGAGACTCTCTGGCCAGTTGAGTTTGTTTTAAATATGGTAATCTGAGCTGCGTTGAGAAGAATACATTTGTTGGGCACAATAAGATTTTGGTTTCAATTGTCTGGTGAAGGGAGATCAGACCCTTTTCTGGTAAACTGACCTTGAACTAAATATTAATTTAAATATACAAAGCAACAGTTTATTTTTGTAATTTTTTGTTTTTTCAACTCATGACTTCCCCAATGACTCATCGTACAAAAAGTGGACAAAGGGTTAAGCTCTAAGGCTGTTCTCTTCCTGATTGCCTTATTTGGTTATTCGATTGAAAGTTGCCAAGGGAACGACGGGCCTTTGAACAAAATTCGTTGACTAGGTCAGGCTGTATGCGGCATATTATTCACTTTTGGTTTCGTGGCAAGGCTGTTGACTGAGTGAGGGAGTACGACTGCGCATTAGAGAGTTGGAGTAATAGAGAGAGAAATAAGTTTTTCCTGGCAACACACCAGGGGCAACATTTGTGACTGAAGTTGCCAAGTTCTAGCCAAGTTCTATTCTATGTGGTTAAGATTTGGTTTTTGGTAATAAATCTTGAAGTATTTTATGTCAACATTTAGAGCATGTGCTCTAATACATGCTGTGTAAACATGCTCATGTCTTCGTTTAGTTGTGGTTGAGCAGAAAAAGATTCTTGAAAAGTTCCGTCGTAAATAAAACTGAGAATGCAATCATTAGGCATTAGTTTTTCAACATATTTCCTCTATGCAGATGCGCTATGTCATTTCCTAATTATAAATAGTTTTAACCCTTTAAACCCCAAGTTAAAATGGGTGGACCTATAAAATATTTCACTTCATATTTTTAGTGGTACTGCCACAAAGGTTAACTGATATGAATTTCAAAGATCCACGAATCCTAGAACCTAAAAACCTTTCTAAAATTCCTGAAATTCAGCTAATCAATTTTCTCTCGTAAAGTAGCTTTTTATTTATTTTTTTAACTATTCTGAACTAGCACAATGTTGTTTTTTTGCAAATCAAACCAATGGATTTCATAGAAATGATTAAAATGTAGATGAATGAGAAACTGCGCAACCAATTGAGTTTACCACATTCACAAAATTGGTGGGAAAAGTGATCAGCTGTTGAGTTATCGACATAATTTAGGGTTACCAACACTTTTAATATAAAAAAGGAATTTTGCTGAACTGCATCAAATTCATGTTTGACAATTTTATAATCCACACTGGAAAATAATTGTATTAATTCGGTATGATGCAGATCTGCATCACCGCCATGTAAAGGGTTAAAAGATCTCTCATTTCTTTGGCTAAACGCTTTATCATGATTTCAAAAATATAGGTTTCATTAGCTCTTACTAAAGTCTAGTTTCCTCAAGTGTTCTTCTAATTCTAGAGAGACGTTTAACGGTCTCCATATAAACTTTTAAAAAAAGCCTGTCTTTCAGTTTAGGGGATTTTTTAATTCCAAGACGAACTTGATATAACACAGACTTTCAGGTGAGACCTTTAATGGCTTTGGACTTTAAGATCTGATCTAAAATGATTTAGAGTAAGGTTACAAGTAGTCATATTTATAGGTTCCCATTGCTGCCATACACTGGTTACTCAGTCTAAACAGACTGCTAGATAACTGGCATACCAAAAAAAAAAACGAAAAATTCTTTTTTCAGCTTACGGGTTTTTATAGATCCCAGAAGAATTTCATGTAAGAATTTTATTCTTATATCTGGGATGTATTGATTTTACTACACTCTTAAAAAAGTCCCGAAATAGCTCTGAAATTGAGAAATTTTTCCATGAATTCCGTCCTAAGGCGCTTCTCACTAAAGTTAGCAAAAAAATGTATTAATATTAAGTAAAGCTTTTCTTTTTCAGCGAAAAGAACCTTGAATATAAGGAAACTATTCTTAAGAATTTTGTTTCCCTCTAACTTACAGATATCGAAAATATCTTAAAGACAGAAAAATTGTTTAAAATTTTTTAAAATTCGACCATATTAAAAGCTAATTTCCAAATGACATAAACAGTTTTTTCGACAAACTACTTTATACAAATAAGACTTCTTTTCATAGGCTATCAGATTTCATAAAATATCGACATAAAAGTTTATTTTCGTGCGTTTTGGATTAGTCCTAATAGATAAATAATTTTCTGAAAAGAGCAAAAATGTTTCTTAATTAAAATTAAAAACATTTTTTAATAAGAGAAAAGAAATTTTTTTAAAATCAGAAACAAATTATTTAAGACGAGAACAGATGTTACACACCACGGTGGATCACCCAATCCCAACGATACACCCTTTTTCTGCCCTGTACCCATTGAAAATGGGCAAAAGAGTATCATGAAGTTTTTCAAATGTATATAACTGGGCGAAGAACACATTTCCGACCCAGCAGATACAGTCATGTCCGTCCATCTCACAAATAAAGGACAGAGTCACATTTTTGCGAAATATACCGCAAAAATCTGTCAGAGCCAGAACTTTTAATTTAGAGCCTTCGGCATCTCAGTCTACTCAACCATCAAGATTATTCATTATATGAATTGAGCGGGAATCCCAGAGGGGGACTCTATAGCCCTCAAGGTTGTGGATTTAAGTATCCAAGAGGCATGATTATTACATTTCTTATTTTGTATTTGAGGTGTTCTTAACATTGTCTAAATTTTTTAGCAATTCTCCCTTTATATTTATTTAAAAATTGTATTTTTATGGCACAGTCGGGAGGGGGACAAACGAAAGAATTTGAATTTGAATAGAAAGATATATGAATATACCTCATTGCACTGCCGAGAATCACTTTCTATGCCCAAAGTCAGATATCTGCCTTAGTAAGAAATGCTAAATAACTCCCACAAATCTTATGCTATCAACCTTCTATTTGGCATAATGCTTTAGTTGCCCCATATCTATAATTTCTCAAACTATCATAAAGATAAAAAAATACGTATAAAGGTTATTTAAAATGTTGCATACTTTTAAGAGCAACATGCGCAATCTGATAACATAATGTTGTTATATTTACTTACATAATGTTAACGCTCTGTTAGTTAACACAAGAAAATGCTGTTAAGCCATTATAATGGTATATCGAAATCGAGCAGAGACGACTTTAACTTACGTTCTCGCTTTTTATTATAATTTCATATCTGATTTTGACTTTTGTCTTGATCTTTGCAACATCTGATGCACTGCCATGGCTAAATTCTGCAACTCGGCTTTGGAGGTTGAGAAAATGTTGAGGTTTTTTTATACTCAACGGGGAATCGAACCGGCAAATCAAAAACTAAACTAAAGTTCCCAAAGCTCAATATTAAAGCGGTGGGGAGCTTAAATTGGGAGCCAATGTTAGACGACATGTGTCATCTATAATATCTATAAATCTGTGGCACAAATTAAGAAATGTTTGTTAGCCGGCTCAAGGTTGTATGTCATTTATGTGCTTTAAATAAATAGATACACAGTATGTTTGGATTCTCCGATATATTTCGATGTGCCGTCGGCATTCGTCATCAGGGAGACGCCACAGCGTCCAATCAGTCAGCTGTAGAGTTTGAAAGGCGCAAATCTATCTATCAAAATATGGGTTGTTTGAAAGCTTTACTCTTTTTTTTGTGTACTTTTTTTCTCTGATCTACAGAGTTGCCTTTGGGTAATTCTAGCTGAATTTTTTACGGTTTTTAAAGCTTCTTTAGATATTTTGCTAAGTTTTTTTCAATTTAAACACCTGAAATTTAACACCTTTTTTCTAAAAGCAATACCAACTATCTCCATTTTGGGAAATTAGTTCCAAAATGACTTCCTTGTTGCTAAGAAAGTGCAGAGGTCTTTTTTTGGCCTATTCAGCCTAAGCCCCATGCTGCTACATCTTTTCAATCCGAACTATCACAAAATATCTGCGTTCCTTATTTTGAGAAAATTTCGAAATTTTGGAAAAAGTTTTTCAATTTGTTTTTATGATTTTTTTAAAAATTATTCCACATAGCAGGGCAATTTTAGAAATATGGCAATTTTTTCTAAGTGCAGTGTTCCATGGTGATGTTTAAGCGATTTCTATGTTTTAGTTTCTATATGTATGCTGCGTACTGTACACAATGTTGCTAGCAACATGTATTTGCTCTCGAGCTGCTGATGCTATGCCACCCACGCCAGAGAGCGAGAGCATAATGCTCGCAGTTGCGCTCCTTGACCTTGGGCACGCACACACACGCACACTCGCACACACACCCACACCCATTCAAAAAATGTTGCTCCAGCCTGGTGTCATTCGCATCCCGCAACATCAGCATAACAGATGCTGCTGGACTCCATATTTTCAGTCTGCGTTCGCTGCCAGCCACAAGTTGTGGCCTCGTCTCGCGGAATTTGTTGGATTTGTTTTTCTTCCTTTTCACTGTCAAACCAAATGTAAAACATACTTTGAACTAAAATATTCATGAACAAACAACAAAACGATCCCCCGCAATGTCTACATCTGCGATGGACCGGCAACTGAATGAATCGGCTGGGTAGGTACACAGAAAATAATTACTTGTAGTTCCATCAATAAAACTAAATAACAACAACAGCAGCATCGGCAAAAGCTGCGTCATCAGTCTCATCTTCATTATCAGCAACATTAAACATCATCAGCTAGCTGGCGCCGCCGACTCTTATCAGCAGCTTTGTTCTGTTTGTATATTGATTTTCGACCATTAAAATGTGCCACCAGTTTGATGGATTAGTGGGGGTGTGGGTTGGGTAAGGTTGGGGTTAGGGACTTGGGGACTTCGGGTTCAATGTCCAATTTATAAGCAAACCTTTTTTTTTTGTCCCCAGTCGTACTCTTTCTCGTGTTTCCCGGTAATGAATTGCGAGTTCTCCGCATACATTTCCATATTCGCTAATTTGTTTTCTTATCGGACTCTCAATTCCATTTGCCATACATCAAACAATTATATCATAAGGGTTGAGTGCATTTTCCATTGTTATCTTATACTATCGCCAAATGCCACTCCTTTTTTTTTTGTTCTTTTGAGTACTTAACTTCACAGAGCTAATATAAGTATAAATGTGGGGCCATTTGTGTTATAATATTTGCTCAGAAATGTGAAACCAGCATTGCGGAATTGGGCAATGTGCGCACATCATCAGAAGGCCTGGGGGGAATACTTCTGCATGTCAAGGCATAAATAAGAGACCTAAGTATGAGAATCTTATTATTTATTTAGTCATCATTTCACTTACAAATGAAGTCATTATTTGATTGAAAATGTTGAAGTTTTTATTTAAAGTCACGTTAAGTTTAGATAAGGTTTTAGGATCAGATGTCGACTGCTTAGCGAATTGAAACCGAGACGAGACGGGGCAATACATTAACCAACAAATTTCTTTTTTACTTCGTGAATTTGCCAAGCACTTTTACGAAAATGTATAAAATTAATTTTTTGCAGTCTTTAGTTTATATAATTCCTATCCAAATTTTGAATGCTGAGCTGGATAGGTTAGGTCTTGTTGATGAGATTTTTGGCTAAGACTTTCCCCTTCCCGAATTGTGATATTTTGAGCTTATCTTCCAATTTTCACATATCTTTATTGGACTCAGTTGCTGGCAAAAAAACATTACGCAAATTCTGCAATTAATTTTTGTTGTTCGAAGGCAAAAAGAAGCCTTGAATAATTCTTATTAAATATTTATAGTTGTAGTTAGGTTTTTACAAAACTACTGATCGGATATCTATCAAATTAGTACATATTGTTCATGTTTATAAGAAATAATTCATGTTTTATTTGTCATGTCTGTGAGCCAGTTCAAAGTTGGTTCAATAAAATGCAGGGTTCGGAATTGCTCTTGCTCTCAGCTCATAGCACTTGGCTCTTGGCTCTGAGCTGAGAGCCCTCCGTCGAGAGCCGTGAGCCATCAACCGGCTCTCGGCTTGTGAGTCACAGCACACGGCTCTGAGCTATGAGCCACTGCTCGGGAACCGTGAGCCCTCAACCCACTTTCAGCTCGTGAGCAATAGCATACGGCTCTGAGCTTGAGGCCACAGCTCGGGAGCCGTGAGCCATCAACCAGCTCTCGGCTCGTCAGCCATAGCCACTAAAAGAGTAAAGATCGACATATTATGGACAAATACTTGGTTTATGGTACGCATTAAAATTTTATAAAATCTAAATACATTCTGCTAAGGTTGATTTTGTGGCTTACGAGTGGAGAGCTAAGGCTCACGATCTAAGAGCATTGGCTCAAGAGCCGAGAGCTATGGCTCACGAGCCAAGAGCTATGGCTCACAGCTCAGAGCCGATAGCCGTGGCTCACGAGCCGAGAGCACGTTGATGGCTCGCGGCTCCCGAGCTGTGGCTCTCAGCTCAGAGACGAGTGCTCTGACCCACGAGCCGAGAGCCGGTTGATGGCTCACAGCTACCGAGTTGCGGCTCTCAGCTCTGAGCCAGAAGCTGTGGCTCAGGAGCGGTGAGACGTTTAGTGCTCCCGGCTCTCGAACAGCGGCTCTCGGGCTTACTTGTCAAATTTTCTTATTTCTTTGTTTCTTGAATTAATATAAGTTGTCTTTTATCCTCGAATCCTCTTGCTGAAGAATTATTAGAAAAGTATGGGGAAAAAAGCCATTTTAGAATTCAATAATAAAGAAACATGCTTGAATCAAGCTTGATTCATTCCTATTTAGCGTTTTTTATGCTATCTCCTCCGTCAGTTATAAAGCTATCTCGACCAAACGTTGCACGAAATCTTCTGGCACAAATACGCTGCACATTTATTGGAACCGGCCGGATCTAATGACTATAACATATAGCTGCCATTGGCACGATCGGTCGAAAAACGTGTTATAGTAAGAAAAAATGTTTTTGTATTCAATGCAAACTCCTCCAAATTCCGTAATGACTAGTTTTCTATGCTTCTGCCAAGTTTGGTCAAAATCGGACATCAATAAAAGCTGCCATAGAAAAGTAAGGTTCGAAAAATAGTCTTAGTAAGAAAAACCTCTTTGTTTTCAATGTAAAGTTCTCTTTAAAGTTGGCATATATTTATTTAATAAGCTTTCACACAATTCTTCAAGGTAGGACTATGGGTTATAGCTGCCATATGAATGATCGGTCGAAAAACTAGTTCTAGTAAGAAAAACTTTTTTAATTTAAAAGAAAACGCCTCCAAACTGTGTATTTCTTAGTTTGCTATGCTTTTCAATGATTTCACTGAGTTTGGTAGCCCTATGTAGTTTAGCTGCCATAGAAAAGTAAGGTTAGAATAATAGCATAAGTTCACAAAAAAAGGTAATTTTAGAACCAGTGAAGATACCATGCGTTCCCAATATATTTTCGAGTGCTGAGTTCAAATAAATTGTCCATTTTGCCCCAGCACGTCAGGTTTATACTAGGTTTGATCACATTTTTGGGTTCCTGTAGCCACACTAATTAACCCATACAAACCACATTTGTTTCTTAGTAAACTTAGATGAATAAGGATCACTAAAAACCAAACCCAAAGTTTAGTTTTGATTGCCAAGACACCATAACATTGATTTAAATGTGAGAATTCTTCTTAGAAATTTCACTCAAGTAAAAAAAATTTGTAAAATTTACTTACCAATTAAAAAAAAACACAAAATTATTCATTATATAGACCATTGTGCTCTTAATTTTACTACACTTACACTTTTTTGATATCATCGTCCTTTTGGAAGTTATGGTCCAAAAACAATACAGATTTTCGACTTATTTCACTTAATAATTGCCACTAAAATTTCTTTAAATTCGAAAATAACAATAACAAAATACTGTGAAATAAGTGAGTTGATATTTTAAATTAATATTGATTGATATTGATATATTGATATTGATATTTTATGAAAAAACAGTAAAAATTAGTCGTTAATTAGATTAGTTTTTAGTCCATTACTTCTAAAAGCGCAGTGATACCAAAAATATGTATATGTAGTAAAATTAAGAGCAAAATCGTCTGTTGTAAACTTGTGTAGTCCTAAGTAAGTAAAAACGTTTTTATACTCTGTACCGTAGGTACATAGAGTATTATAAGTTTGTGTAAAAGTATGTAACAGCCAGAATGAAGCGTCTTCGACCCCTTAACATATTTAGTTATCAGGATAATCTATCGATCCGTTGAAGAAATAGAGAAGATCGGTAGAAGATCGTAGTAGATTTGATGTCCTCTTATTAGTCGCCACTGGGCAGGCTTTTTAGCAGCAGTTTGTCTCCGAGTTTATGCTTCTGCTTCCACTGCGGTCTCTGCAGCTCTTTGAGATGAGAGGTGGCGTCGATTGCTCTCCTGCGTTCCTCACTTGGTTATTGTGCAGCGCTTGCGATTGTTTTGGAGGCACAGAAACTGTCTGAGATGCAATGTGTTTAGTCAATTTCTGCCGTCGATTGCTCGCCTGCTCTGACATTTCGAGAGCTCTTCGATTCGCTTGACGGTTTACTTCTGCTGCATTCTTGTGAAAGATGCTTCTTGAGTTCTCATAACACTCATCCGACTGGTTCTTGTAGAGTTTCTCTTCCAATTAAACCTTAAGGAAAATTCCAATTTTGTGAATTTGGAAAGTTTTCGTCTTTCTAACCTTTTAAAGTTGGGGTGATTCCGATTGATCTATGCCTTTTAGGTAAATTCGCTTTTTATTTTCCCTTTAAAGTAAATTAAAGTAAAGTTGCTTTTATTAATATTTAAAGCTAGCAACTATCTGGTTGCAAAATTGCATCCCAGCCTGTTCAATCATTTCTGCATGATTGGGCAATAAATCACACAATCAATCAAGCTCTCTTATTTATTATTGAATTAAGATGACACCGATTGCTGAAAATCTAGCATAATGAATTTGTAATCTAAAAATGTATACCCTGCTTGTTATTTTTGAACTTAAATCAACAGAAACCAACTTCAACTAACATTAAATGTGTTAACTAATTGTTGTAAAATGCATCAGTCCTCATTAAGTAAACCAACTGCAAGGCTATAATAACTTTGGAGAGACCAAAGTTAATTTGTACACTATTTAGTTGGTCCAACAATTTCCATAATTTTAATTGACCTTCACATTTGTTTGTAATTTTTCATGAATTTCATACTGCAAATACCGCCCTCAATTTGGTTTCTTCACATTACACATTCGGTGTTAGTTGAAGCATTTAAAGTGTTGGTCATTAAAGTTAATGGTCATCTCCAGCCAGAAGCCGATGCAGACAACAGAGTTCCCATTCAACAGTTGAGGTTGGCTGGGTCCGCTGTAAGTCTTGAGGTCTTTGCGATGAGCATGCACTTTTGTTTTGTTTTCATTTATACGGTCAGGGGCACTTTCCTTTTCAATTTAGTTTTTCATGTTTCTCTGTCCATTATGCCATTATTTTTGCCATGACGTTAGTTTGTCATTGAGTTGTGTTGGCAACAACAAGTGTTTGCATTGAGAACGCCTTCCTGGTAGGCATTTGCCGCATTACACATGTAATTATAGTCCGTCCAATGCTGCCAACTAAGAGGAGAAATACAAAAAATGCAAATGAAAGTCAAAGTTTATTTGCTAGATTTTCGCTTTGCGATATGATGAAGCCGAGTGTTACCAGTCACCCAGCGCAGCCGAAGGTAATGAGTTACTTTTGTGGTTTAACGTCTCTCTCTCTCTCTCTCTCTCTCTGTCTCTGGTTGGGGGACAAGTGTTGGCTGCTTGAAGTCTGGTGGTTGGTGGTCTACTCAGTCTTGGTTGTCTAATCTCGAGTGTCGGTTACAGGCGTGTAAAAGCGTGTGATAGTTGGCCCGAGGCTTTTGTCTGCGCGTTGCTAAATAATGTTGCATACTTTCAGGCGGGAGTTAAATTAAATTAAATTAGAATTTGGAGTTTGTGAGTGGATAGCAGCACCATCTACTATGCATGTCTGTCTAGACTAATTGTCTTTTGGGTTTAAAGCAACTATTTGAGTATATCTTGTGTCTGTCAATGGAACCATTGCTCAGAATGTTGGACAAGGATAGGCTATTACCCACACTGAACCAAGACATTAGGCCATTTGGGATCATCTCAAGCCCAAGCGGTGTTCATAATAGGTTAATCCCGGAAAGGCTTAAGTTTGATCTGATCTGAACCCTGAAGCTCAGTGGAGCACTCTTATAACGTCGAGGTCGTGGGTTCAAGTCCTAGTGGCAGCACAGTTTTTTTTTTTTGCTCTTTTACAGACGTTCGACTGGGGTGGTAAATCGAGTAATCGATTGTCTTTGCAACAGATTTCTTTGGCTATGCCTTTAACTTTAAAAACCAGAAGAAAATAAAACAATGTCTTAAACAGTGACCAAAAGAGTGACGAAACCAGTGACCAAAAGAGTGACCAAAAACAGTGACTATTTTGTGGCCGAGTTGCATAAGGGATCTGGTCTAGCAGAGTGGAAAATTAGCGATCATCCATAAAAGATCGAAGTATCATTAGTTGTTCCAAACAACATTCAACGCCACAAATGCATATACTCAGTCACAGATGCCCTTCAGGAGTACCTGAATAGGTTTAGCGACTGGGCGGCTAAATGGAACATTGCCATTAATACGGACAAGTGTGCATCGGTGACAGATTCCACCCAAAGTGACTCCTGCCCGGGAGTATTCCTGCTTGGCCAGCTTATGGAGCATAAAGCAGAACACAAATACCTTGGGGTTACACTGAACAGAGACTGACAATTGGACACCATGCTAAGGGAACAGCTTAGGCAGAGGCTGACAAAGCTCCACGCATGGGATGGCACCTAAACTTAAGGAACAATCTGTCACCCAGAAACAAAGTCCAAATATACAAGGCTCCTCTGGCTCCGGTATGGAGATATAGCCTACAAAATGTACGGTATCGCGGCAAAGTCTCACTTGACAAAGATTAGAGTGCGAAAATGGCGAAAATGGTTCCTGAGAACCAGGGATATTGAAAAGTTTCTTGGAGTTCCTTAGGTGGAAGATGTCATCAACAACCAAAAACCTAGACAAGCTATCCCACCACCCCAACAAACTGCCGATAAAACTGCTAAGAAGACGCACCCAGAAAAAAGTAGAACGAATAACTTAAGAACAAACGCTCTTGAAAAAATATTTATTCGTTCTTAAATTTTCAAGAATTTCGATCTTGAAGTCGAGCTAAATACGTTCTTAGCTTGGTGCTTTTAGGCGAGGGAAGTGAGGTATAGAAACTGAGAGAGGAGAGCAAGCACATTTGAGAGAATAACTTTGAGTCTGCTCTTACAGTTTTCTATTATATGGGAGAGGGGTGTGGGAAAGCTATCGAGCGGAGAGCGTGATAGATTTTTGCACTCATGTTACTTTGGAATTCCCAACCTGTTATGGCATTGCTGGCATGGAGAGACCTCTGTTCGACTGATAGTTGACACAGAAGGACTGATGCTGCTTTGAGGTGTGTATTCCTCAAGCCGGCTAAAAGTTGCAACATGGCTCAACCATTAGTTTTCCATGAAACAAATTTAAACAAAATGGAAAAATCTACTGATATTGAATTGTTGTTTGGTTGGAATCTGTGAAGCTCTTGATTTAAGAGTAAACGATCTTACTCTTGAATGTGATGAGCTCTTGATAATAGGAAGAACATTCTCGGTTTTTGACAATGCTGTTTGCCCTTGATTCAAGAATGAGCAATCTTGAAAACGATTATGTTTAGCACTTGATCCAAGAACTCTTGTGCTTGATTTGAGACTGATTCGTACTTGGATCAGGTATTGAAGCTCTTGGATCAAGAAAACCGGGATCAAAAATTCATACTTGGATAAAGAATTTTGCTCTTGGATCGATAATTTTCACTCTTATCGAACTATTGATATCGAAAATTCTTGATCCAAGTATGAAATTCTCTATTATCTATCTCTGAGTGCGCAGAATTCATCAAGCACCTCAAAAGAGAAGGCTAAAGAGAGTCCTACCTAAGGATCTCTAGAGAAAACCATTCACACAACACCCTACACTAACGTATTTAGTCCTCACCTAAAACATTTTGCATAATCGGTAAGCCCAAATGGACACTGCCAGGTGATGTTAATACTGAGTGCAAAAGCGGCCAAATAAGGGTAGCAGAAAGCTGGTCAATTAAAATTCTTAAAAAAATTGAACTACGGTAATATATGTTTCGATGAATGAATAAAATAACGTTTTTAAAGGGTATTATAAAGGGTATTATAATTTTGCCCAGAAGTTTGCAACGCACAGAAATATTAATTTCCGTCCCCATAAATATTCTATCCTAAAATATTCTATCATAAATATCCATATTCTTGATCAGGGTGACGAGCTGGGTCGATTGAGCTTTGTCCGTCCGTCTGTCCGTCTGTCTGTTTCTACGCAAACGAGTCTCTCACTTGTAAAGCTATCGAGCTGAAATTTTGACACAGAGTTTTCTTTTTGCTGCACACTACTAAATATGTCGGAACCGACCGGACCGGGTGACTGTATCTCACAGCTCATATAGGAACAATCGGTCGGAAAACTAGTTTTAGTGAGAAAAACTTTTTTCATTTCAATGGAAACGTCTCCAAACTTTGTAGTCGTAGGTTTTCGATGTTTTTTTATAATTCTACCAAGTTTTATTAAAATCAGACAACTATATGGTATAGCTGCCATACAAAAGATGGGTCTGAAAAACAGTCTTAGTTAGAAAAACTTTTTGGTTTTAAATGGTAGCATCCTGCAATTTTGTATTTGTTTGTTTTACATGCTTTTACATAATTTTACATAATATATATCTTATAGCTCCCATACGAACGATCAGTCGGAAAATGGGAAAACGAGTATTTTTTAAAAATATTTAAGCGAGCACTTGCAAGGCTATAAAAACTTCGGCACAGACGAAGTTACCTTAGGTAGGTAGGTAGTTCCGGCTGACCCCAGATGGGGTCACACATAGACCTTAGGGTCCTTAATGAGGCCGGGTGATTATTTGGGTACGTTTGTCTTAGAAGTCCAGGAGGATTTTTGTCTTTTTGGCAAATGCCAATAACTGTTTTGAGGGTCTCTTGGCCGCTTCCTCCAAAGAAGAGAACCGTGGGGTGTGCAGAATTTGTAATCTTGTCGTGGCAATTGCTGGGCAGCTGCAAATTAGATGTTCCAGAGTTTCTGCGACTCCAGGTTCCTTACATTTCCTGCATGTGTCCTCTGTTGTTATGCCTAGCTTTATCGCATGAGCGGCTGCTAGGCAGTGTCCCGTAAGTATGCCAATGAGCAGTCTACAGTCTCTTCTCTGGAGCTGTAGCAGATATTGCGTAAGTTTTTTGTCTCTTGTCTTGCACATAATTTTAGAGATTCTGCATCCGCTGGTGTTTTCCCACCTTACCTCCGCTTCTTTCTCTGCTATCTCTTCCATCTTGCTATTAAGCGTCTGTATGGAGATAGGTATGTTTTGTGTGTCTTCTTGGCCGAGTACGACTCCGGCTTTTGCAAGACTGTCTGCCATCTCGTTTCCGTCGATGCCCCGGTGGCTGGGAATCCAGTAAATTTGCACCTTTCTGGAGATGCTGAGGGAATCTAGCGCTTCCCCTCTCGCCAGGACATTTCTGGAGTTGATGGAGTGTCCTTGCATTGCCTTGATTGCCGCTTGGCTGTCCACGTATATATTTATTTGGTTGTTTGGAGCGTAAATTTCCGCCAACTCCGCTGCTTTCCTTATTGCGAAGACTTCCGCCTGGAATATGGTGCAGTGGTTTGGCAGTTTGTATGAGAGCTTTATTTCTGGCTCTGCACAGTATACGGCGGCTCCGACTCCTAGGTCCATCTTTGAGCCGTCTGTAAAGAGGTGTGTTGCTTCTTGGGCCAGTCCTGTACGCCAGTCTTCTGGTCCCAGTAGTGCAAATGTGCATATTGTGTTGACCTTTGGGGTAATGTAGTCCGTGCTACTATTGATCTCTCTGCCAACTATGCTGTGTCCATAGCTTTGTAGCGCCATGGTGCCTGTCGCACATAGACGCTGGGCGGTCTTTTGTGCCAGAAGGCGTGCTTGGATGTCCAGAGGGTTGACACCTAAGATGTGTTCTAATGCTTTGGTTGGAGTGGACCTCAGCGCCCCCGTAATACAGACCAGTGCCTGTCGCTGGGTCTTCTCCATCAGCTTTAGGTATGTGGTTTTCTCTGTGGCCTGCCACCATACCAGTATGCCGTGTAGCAGTATCGGTTGTATAACTGAAATGAAAAGCCAATGCATCAGACTTGGTGATAGGCCCCAAGTGCTACTCAGCATTTTCTGGGATGCGTATAGTGCGTTGGTCGCCTTTTTCACTCTTTCTTCCACATTCGCCTTCCATGACAGTTTACTGTCGATTGCTGCTCCAAGGTATTTGACGTTATTCTTCGGAGTTAGTGTTATTCCATTTATCTTTGGTGGAATCCATGGCGGTACCTTGTATCTCTTGGTAAAGAGAATGAGGTCCGTCTTCTCCGCGTTAATACTAAGTCCGGCTTCTGTGGCCCATTTTAGTATCTCTTTGAGTGTAGAGTCCATGATTGAGCTGAGAGTCGATGGACATTTTCCGATGATAATTGTGCATATGTCGTCTGCATATGCAGTTATCTTGGGTGCTTTCCTGCGAAATTTTGTTAGCAGTTCGTTAACCACAAGGTTCCACAGAAGGGGTGACAGTACTCCGCCTTGAGGCGTGCCGCCGTGTGCCTCCTTCGTCATGGTTGTGGTACCCCACTCGGCTTGTACTCTTCTGCAGCTCAGCAGGTTGGAAATCCACGAGTTCAAAGCCTTATGTATTGATACAGCTTTTAGGCTGCGAAGTTACCTTAGCTTTCTCGTTTTTATTCTCTACATTTAAGTAAATTCATTCGGATGTCACCATTCAAAACTAAAACTAATTTATATTTTTTTGCAAGTATTGTAATTTCAAATTTAAAAGTTTCTATATTTTTTTCAATGCGCTATAGTACATAAATTCATTTGTTATTCCAATATTGTTAAAATATACAATGCGTAGTTAAGACAATTCCGTTTCTGATCAATTCAAGTTTACTTGTACTCAAAATTGTATACCCACTGCCGTGATCAAATCATGCTTTTTTGGCTTAAATTTTCAATTTTTTTTTTGGTGCACATTAAAAAACCTGCCAAATTTGACTATCCCATCTCTTCTAATGGATAAATGACTGTTGGATCTCGAATAAGGGTCTTTGCTATTGATGATAATGTTTTCACATTTAGAACTTATATATCCACGATCACTAAACCTGATCTCTGTCTCACTCTCTACAAAATCAGCCTGCACCATTCCCATACAAATTAATTTTGCCTTGACATTCCCACAAGTTCAATGCCAACCAAACAATGTTTTCATAAACTGTCATACCCACAGGCAGTTCGCCTCTCCTTTTTTAAGACCCCCCTGGGTACAGCCATTTCACTTAATTAATCAATGTTAAAGCTCATAAAAAGTTGCAAATGAAATGGAATTTTTTTTTCTACACACGTTCTCCGCATGATCATCCTCATCCTCGTCGCACTGCACCCACAGAGTGTCAATTTGCCCCATGGTTTTGTGGCTGCAGTTTCATTACTGTTTTGAGCTTTGAGCAAAAATGTTTAACTGCAATTTGCGCTTATTGTGCGGTGACGTGACGGAAGGGTTGGAGTGTGTGTACTTTGGACTAATTAGCACATCAAAATTTTAAAGAGGTCAAATGTCAACTTGAGCAAATTTCAATGTGGGTGTGTGTGTGTGTGTGTGCGGGGATGATTATGGCGTTGACTGAAATAAACTCATTTCACAAGCTCTTTGGTGCGTTAACTTGGTGAGAATTTTAGAGGCAGGCCTAAAAGTAGGCAGTGGATTTTTCAATTTAATTAAACGTTGAATTTTTAAGATTATTTTAAGAGCAGAAAATTACCATTTTAGCCACAACAAAATTGGCTTAAATTAAATCAAATTTTAAGTACCAAATTTTAGAAAAAAAATCGTGTCAATCAATTTTTTCACAGTGATTCCTCCCATAGGCCAGAAACAAAAAAGTCAAAGTTAAAATTTTGACTTTAAATGTATGAACACCTCTTCATAATTGGTCTAGCTATTAAACTGTATACTTGTTTTTGTTTTGTTCTTACTCTCCTCTTCAAGAATAGCATCAAAAGAGACAGCTTGATATTATTTAAGCATTTAAATCAAAGTTATTGTGCGATGGAGGGGTTTAATATTATAAATAAAGGTATTAACTATATTTATACAACAAAAAGTATAGGTACTTCCTGCTGTGTTTTGTGTAAATCGGTATTGTGGTAAGTACTTTATTGTGGACGTTCTGTGTTTCGTTAGAGTTTTAGTTATGACCGTCACCTCACAACTCAATAAATCGTTTTGTATATGATTTATTAACATTTTAAGCTTATGATTGTGTTTCATTCCGATAGGTGCCCACACTCAAACAATTTATTTTCTAGTTTTTAGAAATTCGCCCTAAAATAATTTTCCTTTCTTGTTTTTAGACAATTTTTTCTTAAACTTAGAAAAAACAACCTTAAAAAAGAATTTTTAGAAAATAATTTCTTAAAATTTTAAATTCGATTTTTTTTTTTAAATTTAGGGTAATTTTTCTAAATTTTTTCTTAAATACTTTCTTAAATTAAGGGCGAATTCGCCCTTGAATTTAGAAATAAAAATTGCAAATAGGGCGAATTTAGAAAAAAAGCCCTAAATTTTAGAAAGCATATTTTATAAATTTGGACAAGCCATTTAGAAATTCGCCCTAAAATATGGACAAAAAAGTCTAGAAAATCGCCCTAAAGAATAGAAAAATATTAAAAAGACACCCCTTGTAATTCTCAAGTACGAATTCCGTGCATTCGGAATATAAAAGGGGCAACTAATATTCGGCATGCTGAGAAAATCGACCTAAAATATAGAAAAAAAGTCTAGAAAACCGCCCTTAAATTTAGAAAAATATAAAAAGACACCGCATGTAATTCTTCTCAAGTTCGAATTCACTGCTTTCGGAATATAAAAGAGGCTTAGCATTTGACTGCGTTATTTACTGTCCCCACTCGCGAGCTTAGCAGTAGAGTGCGCGATAAGATGCCATTCGGGTTGAAGTTTCCCCGAGGTCCCGAGTTCGAGTCCCAGGCAAGGTAAAGTTAATAACTAAAATAATGATTACTAGTAGTGAACTAACAGAAAGAAAATATTCTATAAAAATATTATATATGGGGGTCACACGCTTCTCAGTATGGGAGTCTCCTTCCTCTTCTGTCTCCAGTCCCTCCAGTCTCCCTTTCCTGACTACTATAATAGTTGAAAATGTTTTTTTTTTCTAAAATCTAGAAAGATTTTTCTAAAATTTAGAAAATGCTTTTCTACAATTAAGAAAATATTTTCTAGCTTATAGTAAACATTTTCTTAATTTAAGAAAGTCTTTGTCTTATTTTTAGAAATAATGTTTCTAAAATATATGGCGAATCGCCTTTGATTCTTTTTTTAGGGCGAATTTCTGAATTTTAAGGCGATTTTGACTGTTTTTTTTTTTGAGTGCAGGCTCTTGCTATACACAAAAAGGTAACCTAACCTAAACTTCTGATAAGTAAATATCCTTGGTACTACGTTCCTCCTTCGGTTCATAAGGTATTACTACATGGTTCTGATATCATACAAAATTGCTTAGAGCTTTCTGAAGAAGCTGCAGAAGCAAAAAACAAAGACATAAAATTGTTTAGGCTGAAGCATACGCGCAAAATTTCAAGAGTCCTAACGAACACAGAATTATTTAACAGACTGCTTCTAAGCTCTGATCCTTTCATAACGGGTCAAAGAAAGCTTCCATGTAAGCCAAAGTCGAAGCTATTAAAATCAGTTATTGATTTACTGCAACAATCTAAAAAAAGTATCTATTTATACTCTGTACCAAAGGTACATAGAGTATTATAAGTTTGTGCAAAAGTATGTAACATCCAGAAGAAAGCATCTCCGACCCCATAAAGTATATATATTCTTGATCAGCATCAACAGCCGAATCGATATAGCCATGTCCGTCTGTCTGTCCGTATGAACGCACAGATCTCAGAGATGGTAAGAGATAGAGGTTTGACATGTAAGGGACATATGCTTCTTATGTCTGCAGGCAGATAAAGTTTATTTTCAATTTCGGCCACGCCCCCGCAATTTAGAAAAAACGTCATATCTCCTACAGTTTTAAAGATAGGTGGGTTGTTCTTTCTAGATATATTTAGTGATAAGGATAACTTATCCATCAGCCATGAAGATTGGATGAACGGTTTTCGAGTTATGATCAAAAGACTGTTCTCTGCTGCAGCGCAGAAGCAGCGCTGCTTTCAGCTACTACTGCAGCATCAAAATTTATGCTGAGCGTATAATTTCGTTGGTACAGAGTATGCTATAGTCGGGCTTGACCGACTTTCTTTCTTGTTTTCTTATATATATTCGTTGAATTTTCCCTTTTAATTTGTTGAATTTTTACTTTATAATTAAAGCGTGAACTATGAAAAAATCTTTAGTAATTTTGTGGTTGTTGTTGTTATATTAATGTTACATTTTTGCCCTTTTGTCGTTTAAAACAAAATGGTTTTTCCAACAAAAATCCGATTTCAAACTGATTATTCCTATGGCAGCCATATGATTTAGTTCCCGATTTTCACTAAGCTCCCCCAGGTTATATAAAGTTGTTTTTAATGAAGAATTATAAGGTTGCGTTGCAATATACTGGAAAACAAAAAAGTTTTCCATACAAACACTTGATTTCAGACCGATCGTTCATATGACAGCTATATGATATGGTGGTCCGATCCGGCTGAT
Organism: Lordiphosa andalusiaca; assembly: GCA_035044965.1. Classification (NCBI taxonomy): domain Eukaryota; kingdom Metazoa; phylum Arthropoda; class Insecta; order Diptera; family Drosophilidae; genus Lordiphosa; species Lordiphosa andalusiaca. The sequence goes on from JAWNNM010002582.1 coordinate 45,900, forward strand.
TTTTATACATCATCGTACTATAAATTTATAAAAATTTTGTGTCAAGTTTCAAGCCTCTAGCTTAACTAGAAGTATTTTTGGCCGCCCTCCCCATTCAACAGGAACCACTGTGCGATGTAAAGGCTAAAATTATAAGATATATGGTTCCATTTGGTACAAAAATAACTCTCAATATGGCGGTTATTAAAAATGGAAGGGCTTAAACTTACGGAAAATTAAACAACATGTATTTTCGTTTGATCGGAATCACAGAATATCAGCAGCAAAAATTCCCATCGAAGCTTGATCGTTTTTTTCCGACAAAAGCTTGCTAGAACAATCTCCCATTATAAATAAGGTTATAAAAAATATTCCCGGCACATATAAAAAACATGTGGGGAGGTAAAATAAAACTAAAAAAAAATGATTTATCACGACCTTCGGATTGAAATGCCAAGTAAAAGTCATACTAGATCCGAGATATTCGAGATCAAGTCCATCCTAATCGTACTTGGAATGAAGTAATAGGGGGCTTTGACAACGTTTGAGATTGATTTCTGTGTAGAAACATGGTTGTATCTCTCCATATTAGACAGCACAACATGATCTAACAGAACTTCCGATGAATTGTTTTAAAACGGAGCTGTAATTAGGGACAATATGTTAGAAATATGAAAAATTATATTATAGTAGTTACAGTAGTTATAATAGATAAATATCTGTTGTTTCCAGGGACCATAAATAATGATTATTTGTAGAGTTTTCATCGTAAGAAACGTATTAATTGATAACACGTTTCCATACTTAGCATTTTGGTATATATTGTTAAATCCGGCTGTTCCAATACTATTTCTGACTTAATTTATTAGTTTTTTTCACCATTATGACAAGAATTTGAAGAAGAAACGACAAAAAGGTGTATAATTCTGACATGATAAATACCAGGCATTTTGTCTCTTTCACTTTACATCCGAAATAGCATTAAGTACCGATTCCACATCTTCTACGCATTGAATAAATTGTTATCTGACACATTTGCAGCTATCTAGAACATGAGTAATGGGCCCTAAATATTAAAAACATTTCCTATTTCGCTTTCTCTTCACTTTAGCACATCTAGGCAAACGAATCGAGATATTCTTTTTTAAAAAAAAAACAGATTACTCTCGCCCAAGCCAACATAAATCAGAAACGTCTGCGACTTTTCGACTATGCCCGAACTTGGCATGAATCATTCGATGCATAACCATTAGTCACCTCTCATTCCAACCAAAATGTCTGGCGCTTAAATGCAACAGTTCGGCCAGCAGCATCATCAGTTCAGACCGAGTGCGGCACAAAAGTTCACTCGAATGACAAATTTTTTCTTATTTGAAAATAGTTTTGTTTTATTTCCCTTTGAAATGGCTTTGGGCCAAAGAGCGATGCATTCCGAAACCGAATGGCAGTTCGATGTGTACGTGGACGGGTATGAGTATGTAGCAAAAAGCAAAGAATAAAGCATTTATTGGGCTTTCAAGCTAAAAAGCAATTTGTTTTATGGTAATTTATGAATGATTTTGGGTCTATTGAAATCGTTACGTTGATAGCTATCAAATGTGATGTAAATTTAAAAGAGTTGGTTTTTAGAAAAAAAGAAGCAATTGAACAGCATAAAATTACACAATTGCTGAGAAATATTTATACCAATAAAGAAATTATAAAATGGCAATTTCTTTAAGATAATTGTGTCATTAAGGTTATTTGAATGTTATTGAGTTCAAAATCTATGGATCAAAGCACCAAAACACTACAAAATATCAAGACGACAATATTCTGAAATTCTGGAGAATGTTTGGTCTGGAATGTTGGTTGAGCCATTGTTTTGGTAAAAAAAAATCAATTAAAATCCGTAAATTTGGATTTGTTACAACTTGACTTATGCTATTATTCTTTTCAAAATCGTAAAATGGCGGATTAATTTGATAGTTTTCAAAGGTCCGGAAAAGCTGACTAAAGTATTTCTTCGAACCTAACCTTTTGCCAAGCAGAGGGGCTTTAACAATTTAGAAGAAAGAACCATAAAAGCTCAAACTGTTTCATGAATTTATTTTGAAGGAAATTTCGTTGTGTTATAGTCTCTCATATCTCATTTGTAACTCCATATTTTGAACATAGAGATGTGTTTACCTTTAAAATTGATCATTTTTATACCCTGTTCCCATTGAAAATGGAAAAAAGGGGGATCATGCAGTTGTGCGAGTGTATGTAACAGGGAGAAGAAAACATTTCCGACCCCATAAAGTATATATATTATTGATCCGCTTGAACAGCCGAGTCGATATAGCCATGTCCGTCTGTCAGTCCGTCCGTCTATATGTCGGTCCGTTTGTCTGTATGAACGCGAAGATCTCACATACTATAAGAGATAGATCCACAAATTTTTGCATGAAAGTATATGTAGGTAGATGCCGTACGCAGATCAGGTTTGTTTCAGATTTGGTAAAATTTCCCCCCGCCCCCCTCTTATCACCAAAACTCCGTCACATCTGTAAAGAAGGAATCCCAGCTTGTAAAAATCCATACATAACACGATTACTGAGTTCTGGAGACCTGGAACGTTAGATTGACTTAAGCCTAATATACATATATGGTTATATTTGGAAACTTCATATACGTAACACATCCTAGACCTAAAACACAGTCAGATCAGTCACAGTCACACACAATTTAGAGCCAAGTTAGAGGCTCGTGGCTTAGTATACATCAAGCTAGGCCAAATATTTATCTATTCTGAAAAGTACAATCAGATCAGACAAAAAACACCGGAGTTATAAGCGAAACAATTGAGCTTGATGTTAGTTAGGTCTGAAATTACCAAATAATGTGGCCTACTTCCAGGATGAGCCTTTCAAATTCAAAAATTCAAGCACAAACAAATGAAAACAAATGCACAGTATATTTATTTTGTAGTCGGGGCCCTCGACTGTTCAATATGAAGCATTCCAAAAGTTTAATTTAAAAAATCAAAATATCATATTCGATATTCGGTATATAGCCTCGGGAAAATATATCGTATTTTTAGACAAAAATATCAATATTTCGATGTACCGTCAGAATTTTCAGAATCCCTATTGTTTTCGGCATGTTAACAAATTAGAAGGTCCGCTTTTGCGTCCGGTTTAGTGGACTCAAAAACCCGAACAGAAACGGTTCCAGACCCGGAAATACCGCTGAAAAAGATATGTATTGTATTTTCAGGAATGCAAACCACTAGAAAATAAGTACTGGTTCGGTTCAGTGGTTCGCACAGTTTCTAAACCGCCGGTTCGGTTTATAACATGGTTTTTGGAGTTAAATGAACCGCGGTTTCGGTTCGGTTCAGTGGTTCATAAAGGCATATGATTTCGGTGAAGTGGCTATACGACCATTTTTGAAATTTGATTCCTATAATCCATTCGAATATCTTTAAAATCCTTAGAGCAATCTGCAAAGATTATTATGTCGGATTCCCAGGACTCGTCTATCAGTTCCTGGAGGAATGCCCTTATTTATTGGCAGATTAAGATTGAATTAAGGTTAAGAAGTACCACAGAAAATTGAAAATATTGTCTAATGAAAAGACAAATTTAGATTGATGACAGGTAAATTAAGAGATCGGCGGAAAATTGCAAAGGACTTGTAAATTCTCTTCAGGTCATCCTTAAAAATTATATCGATCCGACAACGCTAAATATGTAGAGGGTCGAAAGAAAGGTTTGAAAATTATCTTCGGGAAACTATTCAAATTTCCTAATTAATCAAAATCATTGGCTAGAGGAAAGCAATTCCAGTTAAAACTCGTCAGAGAACTGAACCGAACCGAACCGTTTTTATTTGTGGTTTTCGGTTCGGTTCAGAAATTCTGAAAGGAAGCCGGTTCGGATTGCGGTTCGGTTCACCAGCGGGAGTAAGCTGTTCGGTTCGGTTCAAAACCGGTTCAGCTCAGAACCGGTTTGCATCCCTGTGTATTTTACCCATAAAAAAAAGTGGTTCAACTTCATCATTAATTTATATTAAAGAAAACTTCGTTGAGCTCATATTTTGAATGAAATTTTTGAAAATTGCCGGGATTTGAAGAGCTTAAATAGCTGTCTTATTTGGATGTATCTCACATCTAATCATATCTTCAATTGCGGCTTAATTTTTAAAAATAGAGTTGTTGTTTCTTTTAAAAGAAGCATTCGAAAAGGTGAAATTTTCGATAACCGAAATGTCCCCTTGGAAAAATATTTGATAACGATATGTCGAACTTTTTGACATAAATATCGATATTTCGATATATTAATATTATTTTGTATACAGATCAGGGACAGTAACTTTGGAAAAGTATACTTAAAGCTACAGTTGAGAAAGCGCGAGCTCGTAGAAATCCACGACTTTGCTTACTCAAGCTGGCAAATGACAAAGTGGGACAAACTCAGACAGAATATGTGAAAACTCTGATGGATGTTTGAAGACAACTAGAACTAAAAGCCCTAGCAATAAATCAAATATTTTGATAAAGAAAAAGTAGAATTAGTGGACGCATTCAGCAGAGAAACATTTGCACTGAAAACAATAAATCCCATTTCACATTTATTACATTGCTTACGACATTTGGTTAAATAAGATTTCATGTTACTTTCATGTTTCATGATTTCATGTTACTTTCAGTGCAAAGACTTAATGCCTTTACTTTCCCAAGTTGTGTACAATTCCACTTAGGTACAGAAAGTTATCGTCTTGTATATAGAATGCAAATTGTGAATTAACATCAAAGCTAGATTTAGACATTCTGGCCGAACGAACTGCAACAATAACACAAGCAAAATTTGTTTTTCAAATATTTTGTTAAAATTGTTCTTACTTACATGTGGCCGATGGAGAATCTACTCCGCCCTCATTCACCTTTAGGTAGTCCGTTTGTTTAATATAATTTATTACGAATCCAGTCTTATTATCATTGATCATATTGGGATAAAGGCGTCCTTCAAACAAGAACTTTATGCCCTTTTCCACTAGTTGATCTTTCAGATAGTTGGTTCTAACAATATCGAATCGTGGCAGGCTTATGTTCAATACTTGAGGCTTTAAGTGTTTGTTCCATTTGCGAGGTGTAAAATTGAATAGTTCCTCTTCTAGGCGATATATACCCTTGGGTTTATTGGGTAATAGGATTAACATTGAAAGCGAAGCAGTCGCTAAGTTTAGTTTTATAACTCGAGCATCCAATTCTTTGATTTCTCCATATGGTACCTCCAATCCGATGTGCCTCATTGTGGGAACTTTTTTGGGGCCTTTGGAGCCGCCATTGAATGTGCTCATGGTGGTGAGCGTCTTTTGGAAAGGCTTCACAAAAGCTGTCTCCATATATACCACGTTGGGTATTATAAAACCCGTTTCTTTGTCCAAGTTTTCAATTAAGACTTTGATTTTTCCTTGCGTTACCAGCTTTATCCATTTGTTGACATACTTTTCCATTATACGGGGTTTTGTAAAGTCTACGTTCACGGCTTCCGTACCCAGATACTGTCCAATTAATTCATTATATGCCGGCAATATGGGATATTTTGTGGATAGATAGATTTTGGAGATTACCCTAAACTTGGGAGAGTCGAATTTATCCAAGGTTTTTTTTAAGTTTTGAACAATTTGTTGATCTGCGCCGGTTAGATTGAAAGCATTTTTGATTTCCGAGTTAATTTTACCCTTGCTGGCGAAGGAGAGAGCCAACAGGTTGAGCAGCAGTGAGAAAGGCGAAATTATGGCATTTTTCTTGATAAGTTTCGAAGAAGTTCTGAGATCCAGATTATTCTGTGGCACGGCCAGCACAAAGACCAGCCACATCAGCAAAGTTATAGCTTGAACTAAAATGCAAATTTGAGTTTAAATTTGAAAAAAAGCTACACTTAGTTTCGCCCACTTACTTTTCATCTTAAAGCACCTTAGACAACTGATTTCCCTGTAAACTGTAAACAGATTTGATTTTGTTTGACGCAAGCCAAATTGATTTGCTATAGCAAATCGTTCTGGTTTTTAAATTCCCTTATAAATCAATCAATGGCCCCCCTCCCAACTTCCGTTTTACGCCTTGCCAAATGCACCACTTGAGGCCTGATTTCCTGTAAATTGATTTATATTTTCGATGACAGGATAAAAATTAATTTTTCACAAATTTGTTGCAGCGTGAAAAGCGACTTTAAGCATTTCTCGCACACGAACTGAATTTCCGTTCGTGTCAGAAGAATGCAATATGACATTTCATTTCCCCCCACCCCCACACACATAAAACGCAAAAAAATAAAGTGTAAAAAAAAATAAAATTGAGATCCATTAGAGCTGTTCATGTTTATGTCAGAGGCGTCAATTCGAGTGAGTGATGAGGCGTGGATATGGTTGAGTGATTTGTTTAAAGTAGAGCTAAAGGAAACCTTAATAAGCAATTTAAATTTAAAAGTGTGCATCATACATATATTGATGGCTTACTGCTTTAATTATGTACACCAATCCCCATGGTCTCATAGTTTCACAAGCCGTGGCCAAATTTAATTTCTTAAAAGTATTTTATATGCATTTATATGTAAGCGTAATATGTTCGAACCCCTCTGCTGTTAACTGACAAAATCGTTACGTTTTTGATACACAGCATACAAATCAGAGATATCCGCACTAAACCCAATCCCAAGCGATTTCAAAAGTAGATCAATCCTGTATATTCTCACACCATTGATTGAGCTACGGAATTCTTGTCTAGAACCCGACTTTAGATCAGGATTAGCACAGCTTAGTTCGATATAGGTTTATTTGAATAACAAATGGAAGTATTTTTTCAGCTTGTTATTCAAACTCAACTTGTTCCCTTAGTCGGATCAAATTAAGAAGACTTGCTAGTGGTGCACCCGCCACATTTGTACTACATTTTTATACCCGTTACTCGTAGAGTAAAAAGGGTATACTAAAGTCGTGCAAATATATGTAACAGGCAGATGGAAGCATCTTCGATATCATAAAGTATATATATTCTTCATCAGCATCAACAGCCGAGTCGATATAGCCATGTCCGTCCGTCCGTCCGTCTGTATGAACACCTAGATATCAGAGACTAGAAGAGCTAGATCAACCAAATTTTAGATGTAAGCTAAGTAGTATTGTCTGTAGGCAAATCAAGTTTTTTTCAAATTTTGGCCACGCCCCTGCCCGCCCCCGCAATAAAAAATGTTGAATATCTCCTACAATTTCCTACAATCCTAAGCTATCGAGCTCAGATTTTGCAGTATGCACTATGTGGCCAATATGTACAATCTCACATTTTTATAAAGATGGGATAATAAATGGCAGAGTTAAAAAAACGTTGCATACTTCTCTGAGCCGCATGAGGTTATTAAACACTAATTGCCTTGAGTAACGGGTATTTCGAAGTCGGGCAGGGCCGACTTTAACTTACGCTCTCGTTATAACCTTGCAAAGGGTATTATAATTTTGTCCAGAAGTTTGCAACGCATAGAAATATTAATTTCCGACCCCATAAACTATATATATTCTTGATCAGGGTGACGAGCTGAGTCGATTGAGCTTTTTCCGTCCTTCTGTCTGTCTGTTTCTACGGGAACCAGTCTCTCAGTTTTGAAGCTTTCGAGTTGAAATTTTGCACAGTGTCTCCTTTTTGCTGCACACTACTAATATGTCGAAACCGACCGGATCGGATGACTATATCTGATAGCTCCCATAGGAACATTCGGTCGGAAAACTAGTATTAGCATGAAAAACTTTTTTCTTTTTAATGATAACGCCTCCAAACTTTGTTATCGAAGGTTTTCTATTTTTTTATAATTCTACCAAGTTTTATTAAAATCGGACAACTATATGGTATAGCTGCCGTACAAAAGATAGGTCTGAAAAACAGTCTTATTTGGAAAAACTTTTTTGTTTTTAATGGTAGCATCCTGCAATTTAGTATTTGTTTGTTTTACATGCTTTTACATAATTTTACAAGCCGGATGACTATATCAAATAGCTTCCATACGAACGATCGGTAGGGAAATGGGAAAAAGAGTATTTTTTGAAATTATTTAAGCGAGCACTTGCTTAGCTTTGCGAAGTTAGCTTAGCTTTCTCGTTTGAATACTTCTATAAGTTGCAAACTTGTGGGCAAAATTATAATACCCTTTGCAAGGGTATAAAAATTGTTAAATTGGACAAAAACGGACAAATATATAGTATAGCTGCTATTAAAAGTAACGTCAGATAAAAAGTCTAAGTGGGAAACCAGATTTTGTGAAAATGGGATGACTATAGCATAAAGCTCTCATAGGAACGGTGGGTCAAAAACTAGATGTGGTGAGGTTTTTTTTAAATTGATTGATCATTACTTTAAACTTGCCAATTATTAATATTATCTGTGTTCCTACAATTTTGATATAGCTTCGCCATATAATAAACTGGACAGCCAAATGATTATAGTACTTCACCACTGCAATATGGAACAATCGTCATATGTCCCACGGTTTTGTAGATAGAAGATTAGTTCCTTCTAAACATATTTAGTTATCAGTATTGTTTATCGATTCGGCAAAGAAATGGTAAAGATCAGATGAACGAAAGTCGAGTTATAGGAAAATAGAACATTTATAACAAACAGCTCGAGGTTATTTGATAGATTTTTCCCATTGACAGCGAATCATCTTCTCATGTAAGGACTGCTATAACTGGTAGGTAATTCCAAGGCAGCTTAAATGCAAAAATTAACACACAAAATAAAACTCGGTCTTTCTCGGTGTCTTTTTGATCTTTCGCTATTCCATTTTGAGTTCGGTACTTACTTTAATCTTGATGCAGGATTTTAGGATTTTTCAACTAAAAGCTATACTTGACATACAAATTTTACGATAGTTCCAAGCCTCTCCTACTTGTATTTAGGGTACTGCATTTCAGGTTCCATTCTTTAAAGGTTTAAAAAAACAAAATAGCACAGAAACTGGAAGTTAAACGTTTCGAAAGTAAACATAAAAAACTATTATTTATCAATTTTTTGTGTTTTTAAATGTATTTTAAAGAAACAACAGTTTTTTAAATGTTTTTTTTACAGAAACATCAGTTAATTTCCTAAAAAAATGGAAAAAAAATTTTTTCGAAATACATTTATTTTTTCTGCTTGAAAATTTTAGGAATTTACAACACAAAAAAAAGATTGGTTAAGATCTATTTGGAATAAATACTTTTAATATTTGTTTTAACATTCTAATATAGATTTTTCATATCATTAGATTTTCAGCTCCGTTCAATAAAAACCTAAGATCAATTTAACATTAAATGGATATTTTAATATCCAAAATAGAATATCAAACAATATAAATTCCAAATGGATCCCAAATTCATTCAATTAATCATCAACAACTAGTTCTTTTTTATATCTGTGCAGCGAAACACATGAAATAAAAATAAGTTCATAAGTTTTAAATATAATATTACTTAAACAATAAAAAATCTTGCCGAAGTATTACTGCACCCTCAAGTACCATCAAGTACCACACGAACGTGAATTTAGCTCGTTCTGTGTAAAATAGTATTTGCTAGCAATTATGTGAGATACTAGGAAATCGAAAAGGACCATGCCAGTTCAATATACCGAATTTAATCACTGAATCATCGAAGCATGGCTATAAAAAATCTATTTTAAGAATAAATCAAATATTTCGTGAAATTTCTCCAGATGCCAGAGAATATCAAATGGCAAATCCTACTTAAAAACTCTTACTTCTACTTATGCCTCCCCACATAATTGTTATCACAATAATTTCATTAATTTCTTATTTCGCTCACATCTATTTTTCCAGCATGTCTTCCGGCCTAATGTCATGTGTGCGAGAAAATTCGCCTCCTTTGGAATTGGAATTGAATATGAGTGCTGGGGCTGAGGGTCCATTGTCATTGCCAGAGGGCAACAATAAGAGCAACAGCAGCGGCAGGTCACATGGTTTGTCAGGTGCCACAACATCGACGCCCATTTGCAGTCCCCAAAGTGGCAGAGGAAATGAAGGCAATGAATCCACAAATACCGGTGAGTTCCTAATTAATCTAATGAGCATTCTCACATTAAAGTGAGAGTGAAATAGAAATAGGATTTGCTTGTGGATGGGTCGAATATCATCTCGATTTATTCAAGTGTTTAAGAAATGGGGCCCTGCGGCTCATAACAAAAAGATGGAATTTTTGGGTGGTCATTTCTGAAAAACCTTTTGGTCATTTATGCTGGGTTACATACTAACGGAACTACCATTCATATTGTTCCAATTTAATTCGAAAATATTGGTTAAGTACACACTTTAAATTCTGTTCAAAGATATTCATCAACTGCATAAAAGGCACACAAAACCCTTAAAATAGGAACACTTCTGTTGGCATTAATACTACCTAAGTAATATAAACATATTAGTAATTAATTCTTTGTGTAATCTTTAATTCCCAATACCATTATCATTTTTCAGATAATTTAAATCAATTCCTGATTACGATCTTTTAGTAATCGTTATTGCGTTTAAATTAAAATAATTCAGAGCTTATTAAAAAAGTAATTACCATTACAATTACTTTGATAATTGTACTTATAGAGGGGTTTATTGAGTAATTGTGCTGGAAATGTTGAATTATTTATAAATGTGTGGGCTAAAACTGAAATGTTTGACAATGTTTAGAATAACCAACTGTATATTAATAAGCCTCAATCTAACACACATGGCTTTAATTAAATGAGCTTGATAAAAAAGAATTACTATTTTAATTTGATTCTTGTTATAATGATCAGCAAACAGTTAAATTTTGTTGCAGATTGGTAAACAAGCATAATTTCCACCTGCAATTATATGAATAAATGTTGAATTATTACCAAATAGTCTCCCTCTAAAGGTACAATTATTTAGGTTATTATAAAAGTAATTAAAAAAGCATAATTTCCACCTGCAATTACCTGAATTAATGTTGAATTATTACCAAATAAGCTACCTCTAAAGGTACAATTTTTTAGGTAATTGTAAAAGTAATTATGTTTTGAAATATTCATTGAATTGTTGTAATTGACAGTTTCAATTGTGTTAAAATGTATTAAAAAATTGTAATCATGAATTGCTTTATATATTATCTGAATAAAAGGTAATTAAATTCGGAAAGTAGTTCGTAAAATACATTACAGTTATGCCTTGAGGTTCAGTAAAGTCATTGGCTTATGTGAACCAGCTAGCAACTTAAGACATCTTTCTTAAGTAAGAGGTCGCAAATTAATCCACCTAAAGCAAATCTGTCTTTATAATATATCCCAATAACAGTTTCGAACTGAGCAATTTGAAGTTCTACACCTCTCCCAAAAATCTCTTTATATTGAGCTTTAACTAAGCTCATACAAGAGCTGCTCGCTGCTTTGTGTCTTTTCTTTATTTTTTAAATTTCTTACTGTGCGAAACTATTGCAGATTAGGTTTTCGTATGTAAAACAATTACTCCAAACAATACCACACAATTGTTTTTACCCTACAGAGCACCGATACACAATAGGCAGTTGGCACTGCACACTACCAAGATGGACCGTTAGGTGGCTTTATGTATATATATTTATATGTATAGTATATGTGCATAATTAGTTGGGTCGGTTTGTTGCCGCCACCGCATCCCATTCGCATAAACGCGCAGACAAAAGATATTTTGGAGAGAGAGATACATAGATACAAGTTATTCAGATTTAGATGTGCCTATGTGTTGGTCTTTGTTATGCCTCGGCAAAGCGAAACCCCAAACTCAGTATCTATTTTAATGTTTATGTAATTGTGGGTAATACAGCAGCTCCACGTGCTAATTAACGCCGGCGACTTTCTATGCTTTGTACGAAAATCGACCAGCAATACGAAAAAAGTTCTACCATGAATGGGAGGGGCCAATTGCGCCTGAAACTACAAGCTATTGCCTTTTGTTGTTATGACAACAGAAATACAAAAGTGAATAAACAGAAAACAAGTCATAACGGAACATTAAACAACAGAGGAGAGCACGAGTACGGCACAGTGATACAATTGTTACAAGAAATGGTAAAGTGTAGATAGTGCTGTGGAAAAGTTTAGTAATTGATAAAGAAAGATCAAATCGAGATTATGAAAATAAAATACAAATTTTAAAGGAAATACTTCTTAAATTTTTCTATTCGGGTTCACTAACGCTGTATTTTCCAGGGACCGTAATCATTATGAGTTCTATTATAAAAATCAAACTTTAATGATTATTTTTGATTTTTATTGTATAACTCAAAAAATAATGATTAAATTTGATTTTAAAAATAAAACTCAGAAATAAATATTATAAATATTACTCAAATGTCGATTACTACAAGTGTTTAAGAAATTGTGCCAAGATTGATGTATTTCCCCAGTAAGTGAATCAAGTCGAACCAGTAGAACCCAATGCCAAGTTTGAAAATACAAATAAAATTCCGGATTTATAAAAATTAATGATTAATTTAGATTTTTATTCATTTTACTCAAAAAATAATCATAATTGATTGAGCTATAAAATAGAAATCAAGAAATAAAAATCATTGTGGAAATGAATAGAATAGCGAAATACAATCGTATTCTATTATGATACGTTTTTTCATGCGGGTACTCCAAGTTTATGATTTTTGAGGATGAAAAATCTACAAATAATCATTATTTACGGTCCCTGGTATTTTCACGTGTCTGATTTCTGCCTGCAAAGTCGGCTAATCGTAGTTCTCTTATGAGTTTTTTGAAAGCCAACTTGCAGTAAACTGAGGTATTTTTCACCCATTTCATATGAAATCTCTACAAATGAACATACAACGTAAAAAACTATTAAGTCACGTGCAGAAAGCATGGAAATTAACTTTGGGTTGTAAAAAATGATAAAAATATAAGAGAAGAGATAGAAATAAATTCTACCTAAATCTATATCTTTAAACACTACTTGATATCTCAGTCCACAGCCCACAGGTGAAAATGCCCAGATAAGTTCGTTAAAGGAATAAATTGTTACATAGATCAACCGTAAATCCCCAAGGAAAGTATGCGAAATAATTGAACACCTATTTTCCTGATTCTTAACAATTCGTCCCCTCCCCAAAAACATTTTTTATACACTGAGAAAAATTAAATATTCTATAACCTAGATTGAAAATCTCTTTTTTTCGAAATCTTGCAATCTGACAAAAAAAAAGGTTTAAAAAACTGGATATGAGATTAAAAATCTCAAACTGTTATTTAGGTCTAGGCTGTAACGGTATTTTGAGGATAAGAGGGGGACAGGGGGAATCTGAAACAAAACTTGATCTGCGTACGGCATACATACCTTCATGCAAAAATTTGTGGCTCTTATAGTCTCGGAGATCGACGCGTTCATACAGACAGACAGCCGATCAGAAGGACATGGCTATATCAAGAATATATATACTTTATGGGGTCGGAAATGTTTCATTCTACCTGTTACACACATTCGCACAACTTCATGATCCCACTTTTCCCATTTTCAATGGGAACAGGGTATAAACATTGTTTACAGTGGAATTGGATACCAAAGCGAAAAAATGTTATATATACTTATATTTGCCTCCAGCGGGGTTCGAACTCGCTATCTCATGCATGCCATAGATAGGGAAGGTTAAAAATATAAATTTTAAGAAGTTTTTCAGAAACAAGAAAATATTTTGAACTTATTTTTTATGCCTTTCTTCTCTTTTATTAAAGCCGAGTATTAACGATCCTTATCCAAGATTGTGGAATTAATATTTAAGTTGATTAAGAAGATTATAATCTTGGGATGAGATTTTCCCTGCTTTGTGCATTTTTGTTACCGTTTCTTCTTGGTTTCGTCTCGAAATCTGGTTTGTGGCACTTGCAGCGTATGGTTACCACCTTTCATTAAAGGATAATCACATTTGTCCATTTACTTTGAAACTGACCTCTTTGAACTGGCCGCTTTATTTCATGCTAAATAAGTATTTTGGGTACATAAGACAAGTCCTTTTCCAAAAACATGACCGTCTTGGCCGCGTAGTTACAAACCCAAATGAAGAAAATATTTTTGATTCAATAACAACCATTGGAAACGAAAGAGTTACCCGATGGATGCCTGGTGCGGCGTGTGAGTGTGCTTGGGACTGTCTGATGCACACGTTATCATTCGCCGCACAACAGCACATTTTACGCACACAAACGCATACGTATTTGTTGATGTTTTCAATTAAGCAAAAGGTCTAGAAGAGAAAGAGAGGAGAGATACTTAAGAAGTTGTTGACTCTACTTCGATTGCGCTTACAGGCTGTCTTATAAATATTCTTTGATGTCACAAATCTATGAAATGTCAAGTATTACCAGATATTGAAAGGCCGGGCTCAAATATGGTTTTCATATCAGCCCAAACTTATTACAGGAGCCTAAAATACGACTTGGAAACACAGTACTATATCTCAGCTAAATTCCTATGAGTTTCAAAACGGGAAAAGAGCTGCTGCATCTTTATTATTATTATTAAGCATACAAAACAGCAAAAAAATAAAAACTTAAGCGCATATATAAACGAAGCATGAATGGAGAACACTTTACACTTCATCGCTATTTACCCTGTGCTCACAGAAAGTAGAGCAGCTTAATAGGGAATCCTTGGGTTAAGTATTAAGAAGTTCATTGATTTGCAGAATGGTGAAAACTGGATTGGATTATGGCAATCTAACTTCTATCGGATAGCTGTTATATATCAGATAAGCTTTAAACTTAGTATGTGGGAGACGGTAGAGGATGAGATATCGGAACTTAGAAAGAAAACATTGAGAAACAGATTTAAATTTGAAAAATCTGTTGGAGAAGTTGGCCCTAGTGATTTTCCATCAAGACAATGAAATGAAAGTAAATGGTTATTTGAAGTTCGTGGAGGTGTTTAAAGTTTGACAGGGTTTTCGGAAACTTCAACATTTAACAATTTCGATACCGCATGACATGATCATGACATAATAATTTCAACATACCAAAAAATACCAAATCGAAATTGATACAAACAAAGCACAGCTGCCCTGGGGTAAAGGGAAAATAATTAGAATTCCTTTGACTCAAAATAAGCACAAATACACAGAGCGAAAACACGAGAACATTGGTCTCAAAATGAGCACATTCGTTGTCAAAAACTAATCATGAAAGGATTTTCTCACTTCAAGAACAATTTCTCACTTCAAAAACTTTTTTTAAGAACGTTAAATCTTTGAGAACATTTTAAACTCAATAATAAAATCAAGGTCCACAGGGCTCAAATCAAGAACATTCGCAACACTTGTTCTCAACAATTTGAAAGCACATTCTGTTCCTATTTTGAGATAAAATAATCTTATTTTCTGAACACGATTTTTCCCTCTTCTGAATCTTTTGTTGAGGGACAATTGTGTGTTTTGGACAATTCTGATAGACACTTCTAGTTGGTCGGAGAATGCTTTTCGAGTCTTCAGTTTAAGTTTCAATTATTTTTCAACCACTGTGGTGCCCGCCTGACTGTTAATCGCCTAACAGCGGTCTGTTAACCGCTAAGCAGATGGAAATGCAATGAGCCAAAGCAGCTAATCAGCTTTTAGATTTGCCCAACTGACTTACGACGAGGCCGAAACCAAACAATTGGTCGATTGCCATTCGAAGTCGATGACTGTCCGTTCGGCTACGGCTGCCTCGTTTCGTTTATATATTTTGTTTTTGTAGTTAATTTCAATTTCGGTTTCAGTTGCGCGCTCGGTTTGTGTCTGTGATTGCCTTCAATTCATTCTGTTTGCACGGCTCCACCTGTACAGGTGAAATAATTTTGCAGCTACGGGTCGCGCGCGTGTTTCAATAATTATTTATACCAATTGCAACTATAACAAATAACAACAACAAAACGTAATCGCCAAGTTGTCTTACAAAAAAAAAACAAATTATATTATGATTGGATTTGGCAGCCGAGCAAAGTTTACCTTTGTGTTTAATCAATATTAAATCAATAAGTGAAGTGCAAATTGTGGTAGTGGAATTCAATTAAACATTGTTTTTATACACAAAATACTTGAGGAATTTCCAAACAATTGTGGCTATTTTTAGCTTTGTTTTGTTGAAACAGGTAATACATTTTTTTCGTTTTTTGGTAAAAAGAGAAAGAGAGAGAAAAAGTTGTGTACAATATTACAAAACTACCCAAATGACACACAAAAGTTCTTCATGTTCTGCTGACCAATAACAAAAGCTTCATTAATATGCTTAATGATCGTAGAACCGAAATATCATAAATGCGGGTTATGTTTTTTTATGTAAGTTTCAAAGTCAACCCATTGATTTCTGTAAGTCAGCGTGTGGAAATGTGTGTCAAATGTTGCTCGTTATGGCCACTTGTCAAAGAGCTGGGGACCAGATTGAGGCAACGACCAGACGCCTCTAATTGAAGTGCCGCGAATTGTGTAATCAATTTCATGCGCTTTATTTCTTTTTTTTTTTTCTTTATTTTATATATTGAGTGTGAAAATCTACGTCTACGCTGAGCTGATAACTTGACGGCGTTGTACGTTTTTTTCAGAGATTAGCGAACTGCCATCCGTCTCTTGAATTCTTATCGCACACCTGATGGTTAGCTCTTGCGTATTGAAGAAGTGTCGATTTAACCACAGATAGGAACGTTCCAAAGAATAATTGCAGTCCGGTTGGCCTTGAAATGCTCAAGTGGTTTTAGCGTTGGGCGAATGGTCTCATCTAAGACCTAAACAATCTAGTGTGTGTTCCGATTGACAGTATTTGTGTTACATTGAATCTTAAGTATTGGTAAATAGAGCCTACCTATAGTTGATGTTTTATTATTAAGCCTTTTGCTATAACAACTATAAATATGTATTTACAGATAGTTGGAAATTGGAACTCTTAGTGCCGATTTCTTATCTCCTACATAGAGCTATCTGTTACATAAACTCCACATAACATTGAAAAATCTAAGTTTATCCCACACATAGCAGCTATGTAGGAGATGAGAAATCGACCCTAAGAGGAATTCTGTGACGGAAATTGTAGTTTACTTGTAATGGAGATTCGTAACAATTGCTTTATTCTGTTAAAAGAACTACCTAGATCTATTCCAATTTGGAGTATAGTATGAGAAAGTGATCTCAAATCCAGATCCCGGAATAATATGTGGGCTGCAAACATAAACTCGACATTAATATACTCTGTACCAACGAAAGTGTATGCACAGTATGTATTTTAAAGAGGCTGTTGCAGCAGTAAACAGAGCTTCTACTGCTCTGCTGCAGCAAATATTCTTTTGATCTTAGATCGACTAACGTTCTTTCGTTCTGTACAATTTCTTTAACAAATCGATAAATACTTTTAATTTCCCAATATTTCCCAATGGTCCGAACAGACAGACAAATCAAACCGACTGTTGTTGCTGTTCAAGAACATATATATTTACTTTATAGGGTGGCATTCTCCAAGTCAGCGATGTTCAAGAAGAGAGGCTCTCAGTAGCTCTCTGTCTCTCTATGACACTCACTAAAGCATTACTTCGGCAAGCATTCGGCATGAATTGCCTAAAGTGTTCGGCCCCTGGGGGCTATTGGGTGAACATCGCTGCTCTCGGTACCTTTGTAACTGAGTATAAAAAGAGATAACAAATATGTGCGAAACTCTCGAAACGTGACGTATTGAAAAAGATTTGAAAATAACTCTATATGAGTGGAATCTGATTAGAAGAACAGGTTAAAAACGACTCTCAACCCTTCTGCAAAAAGAGTGTTGGCGAAGGTACTATTTTCTTCATTCATAAGTTTCATTTGGGATCACAAAGAGATCGCATTAATAACTTTTTGATATCAAAAAATTCATAAAATGATTTAAACGCACTGAAAATCTTTGAAAAACATATTAACCCAGAAAAGCGATTGGTAGTGCCCGTTCAAAAGACCGCTTTACTATTGGATATAATTACTAAAACTAGACTATGATATACCAACTAGAACAGTTACACTGAAATAAGCTGTCTTTTGCATTTAAACAATCGATTCGATAAGAAATTTGAGTCTTGCAGTATACTATTAGACTTGATATTCGATCAAAAATATTGTCCAAAACAAAATATGTACATTTTTGCCATTAAACCATAGAAACAAACGAGAGCTTAAGTTGGAGTTGGCTTTGATCTATTCCGAAATACCCTTTACACAGGGAAATAGGTGTTCGATAGCCATCCCTTATGTTAATTAACAGAGCGTTAACATTAATGTTGGTATATTAACTTTATGTCAACAGAATTAATTTTTGTTAACCCCAAATATATGGCTTTATCTACCGATCTTAATGAATTTAAGCGATTTGAGATTTATATATTTTTAAAACTGGAAGATTTATTTAACATTATTTACTGCTGGGCTTTTATTGAGGGCACAAATTTGAAAGAAACTTCAAATGCGTGCCGACAATAGGTGTCTTCATTTCAAATTTGGTTGCTGATTACTATATATATATATAGTACTGATCAATATGTCCATTATGATATAGTATCATAGATGCTTCCTATTGCCTGTTACATACAATTGCATGACTTCAGCATACCCTTTTTATATTCTACGAGTAGCTGATATAAAAATCAATTGAAATAATCGTTGAAATTAAATTAGTAATTTTGATAAATCACCCAAAAAACTCTATTATCGACCAAACTAATAACATTTTATCGGACCTCTAAGCTACAATGACCATCACCAATAGTTTAACAATATTTCAGATTAATAAAACAATTGCTGACCAAGATTTTTTATGAAATATTTATTAAATTGCATATATATATTGCTGGCGTGCCTTAAAGTATGCAATTTGTGGTATAGGGTGGTAATATGTTTTTGTTTTCTAAAAACAGTAAAGTTGGCTGGTCATTTGTAAGCAACATAAAGCTCAAATGAATGAATGAAATATGAAAACGCAGTCGTGCTTAGCACACGGAAATCATCTAGAATTACTACTGACCCTTCAATATACTGGAAAAAGTTGAATTATGTTGTTTTTTATAATTACTTTTTCAATTACTTGAATAATTGCACCTGAATTAGTCATGAATTTCTCGGTGTAAACTAAAAATTTCATGCTAGTTCGAATACTCATACATCCAATGTTTGGAATAAACACTCAATTTTACACATTTGGATTTAGAAGTTTATTGCCCGCTTTGTACAGGATAGGAAGGTTCATAATTGAACTAAAAATTTGTCTCACTAGTTTGATATTATTACCATGATTAGCAACTAATAATATTTGGCGTTTTCCAAACTTGATTCCTGAAAAATCGTAATTATTTCATCAGGAATTACATGAATAATTCAACTTTTCAAGCGCAATTACTTGATAGTCCCCCCTTTTCAGGTACAATTATTTAAGTAATTGTAAAAGTATTTACAGTTTGAAATAATAATTGAATAACCGTAGTTCGTAATCAGTAATGGTTTTTTTCATTGACTGAATAATTGATTTTAGTGTAATGAAAAGTAATCAAATGTGGAAAGTAATGAAAACATTACAGCTCTGCATATTGATGCACCACAAATTGTCTAAGAAACCAAAGATATTTAATTTTAACGATATAGTTTTGAGCTAAGACAGTTGCTGGCTGCATTCTTTATGTTTGACCTGTAAATTCTTTCAAACATTTGGCATTTCATATATGTTTAATTTGAAATTTCCATTGAAACAGTGCTGAAGTCTCCACTGTCTTCACTTCACATTCAAAGACATTCTGTCAAGTGGGTTGCTTCTACTTTTCAGTTAAGTTTTGTTTTGTAGGTGTTGTCGCTGACAGTTTTTACTGACTGACACCAATTTCAATACTCAGCTTGCAAATTCCAAAATGGTAAGCAACAGATTTTTACATTATTAATTAATCATTGCCAACTATGTGTGCCAGACAATATGCAAATTAGTCATTTGGCAAATGGAATATGTCAAAATCGAAAACGACAGTTAACATTTGGAGGGAGGCAAATTTTGTTGCAGTAATTGGAGACTGCTGTACGAGCGGATGCATGTGTGTAAGGTCAAGTGGCTGGCCACGCCTCCGCTTATCCGCTTAACAAGTGCTTAATTCACTTAGGTGGTTGATATAAAAATAGAGAGAACACCCCAGCACCAAGAGGTAAACAAAAAGAACGCAAAATTGCACAATTCCGTCTGCGTTGGCTGGTTGGTTGGGTTGCCTCAAGTGTTAACAACTTTTACGTCTAAGCAAGTTTCGTGTTTGCCTTTGGTTGGCCTTCAGGTGAACTAACAACATTGAATATATATAATATGTAGTATATACACAGTTTGTATACAGTTACATGTTTCAAGAATTGATGTATATACATTTAATTAGCTAAGGCCACAGCTTTTATGCAAAAGTAATGGCTAATTAATCATGGCTTTTCTTTTTATATCGCGAAACTAACCATTTTCGTCATGAATTGATGTATCGTCTAATCAGGATTAAAGACCACATCAAATTTTATAAGCCATAACTTTTAATAATAAGATTTGTCTTGATGGTTTTGGGTTTTTATGGATGTCAAATGCGGTTGTTGATAACACGGCACAAAAAACAGATATAAACTTAATGCAGGCAAATTTGGCCATCTTTCCTGTGAGTCACAACTCAACGGTACAGATAATTTTACATGTGTCATTCGAAAGTCAAGTACAGTCACAGCCTCAAATGCTTGGAGAAAGTCCTCCAAAGTTAACCGGAAGTTAATCACAACGCCCTGCGCTCTATTGGCTTCTAATCAATGTTTACCCACTTGGCCAATTCTGTTTCGACCACCGTTAGTCCAAAGGCCGGCATGCCGGTCACGTTCCAGTCGCGGCACGCGAGCCTCGACTACCTAAAATGTTTATGTATTTTAATGATAAATTTCATATGCGTTGGGGCTGGTCATCAGCGGCGAGTCGCTTAGTCATATATAATACATACACATATATATATAAACCAGCTGACAACGACTTGGCTTAATCAAGCAGACCAAAAAATAAATTGCATGGTTATACTTGCCCATTTGGGGGGAGGCAAGCACGTCAGACTATTTATCACCTTTGGGCGGTGGAGCTGTGGCTGCAGGTCCTGCCACCTAATTGCTTGGGGACCCTTGCTTTCCTGGCTAATGGAATTTTAACAGCTCTGTGTGAGTGGGAGGTGACAATTGTTTATTTTTGGGCCTGCTTAATTGGGTCTCATCAGAAGCTGTGAGATAGGACTATACTCTCGCTTTGAACCAAAACTCATTAAAAAGTTCCACCAAGCTGAATTCTATTTCTCTGCTAGATGAGTCACAGCACAAAAAAACATTACATCAGCTTTCTTGGGGTGGGAGAGAAAAAATATGATATGTAATTTATCTTAAGTCGATTTGCCAAGTCTTTTGTGGAGTTCACTTTAAATCTTTTATTTTGATTTTTTATTATTTTTATGTGAAGTCATCATTTTAGGATATTTGTGGGCGACGACTGGTGTGGTCATTGTCTTGTTTTGCGTTGTTGTTGTGGTAATAACAAACAGCAAATTTGTAAGTCTGGTCAATTGGGTAACACTATGATAGAAGGCGAGTTGACTTGATTGGCAAGATGAATATATGTATTTAGTTTAATACTGGCTTTTAGATTAAGTCGGAATGGTAACCATGGGAACCATAATTGACCATGTTTTCTAAAGCCTTATCATGTTAAAGGCTGCAAACCACGAAAATATCCGGAGGGGTTCACTTCGGGCTTTGAACCAGCGAAAATTTTTGGCTCACTGAGCGGGTCCGGAAGGTCGCTGAACCCAGGTTCAGTTTCGAACCGTGGTTCAGACAGTATTATTGCCGTTTTTGTTTTAAGTTCAACAATTTTTAAATGTGGGAACATTTTTCTAAACGACTTCGAATAAGATAATACAGTATTATGCAGAAGACTTTAGAACTTGTGTGCGACAAGTGAACCAAGTTGAGAAGAAATCGCTGGGAAAACTGTGAAAAAACAATTTTCACCCGAACCATTTTCAAAATTTTTTTGCTCCGGTTCAGGTTCGGCTTCGATAAAAAGCCGACTCCGAACCGGTCTCCGACTGCGGAGCGGTTCGACTCTGAACCGGATTACAGCCCTGATCATATTGCAACAGTTCTGTTATTTAAGTTAATGTATTTCATTAGTTCTGCGAGTCGCTTAGTAAAACCAATTTTTAAGTTTTCAAACTAAGTTAAAACGAGAAAGCTAAGCTAACTTCGTCTGTGCCGAAGTTTGTAAACCCTTGCAAGTGTTCGCTTAAATGTTTTAAAAAAAAAAACCTTTTTCCGACCGGTTGTTCGTATGGGATCTATATGATAAAGTCATCCGATTTGGCGAAAAATTTGAAAAAATTGTGTGAAAGCATGTGAAACAAACAAATACAAAATTGCAAGATGCTACCCTGAAAAACAAAAAAGTTTTTCTAACTATTGCTCTTTTTCAGACCTATCTTTTGTATGGCAACTATGCCTTAAAGTTGTCCGATTTTCATCAAACTGGGTGAAATTATAAAAAAAACATAGAAAACTTATGAATACAAAGTTTGGAGACGTTTCCATTGAAAAGAAAAATGTTTTTCTTACTAAAACTAGTTTTTTGACCGATTGTTCCTATGGGAGCTATGAGATATAGTCATCCGATTCGGTCGGATCCGACATATTAGTAGTGTGTTTTGTTGAAATCGGATAACTATATCATATAGCTCCCAAATGAACAATCGTTCAGAAAATTGGATGTAGTGGGAAAACGATTATTACACACAAAGGCGGCTATCTGTTCTACGCTGCCTTTAGATGTTTTGCGTGCATTCTGCTTTGGAATTCCCAAATTGAAATTGTGAAATATATTGAAAGTGTCCAGATGTTTGTAATGTATAGAAGAAAGCATTTCCGACCACATAAAGTATATATTTTCTTGATCAGCATGACGAGCCGAGTCGATATAGCCATGTCCGTGTGTCCGTCTGTTTCTATGCTATCTCCTCCGTCAGTTTTAAAGCTATCGCCACCATACTTTGCACGAAGTCTGGCCGGATCGGATGACTATAACATATAGCTGCCATAGGAACGATCGGTCGAAAAACTAGTTCTAGTGAGAAAAACTAGTTTTTAATGCTTCTTTATGATTCTGCAAAATTTGGTCGAAATTGGATATCTATATAGTATAGCTGTCATACAAAAGTAGTCAGAAAAGTAGTCATATTGCGAAAAAAATGTTTGTTTTCAGTGGATATGTCCTTCAAATTAGTAAGAAAACGTGCTGCAAGGGTATACAAACTTCGGCCGAGCCGAAGATAACTTTCTTCTATTTTTTCTATATTTTTGAGTGAATTTCTCAGCAAATTGAATGTTAGCGTACTCTTTTATATTCCGAAAGCAGGGGATTCGAACTTCATGATTTCAAGTAATGTCTTTTATATTTTTTAAAGTCGTTTCCATATAAAGGCTGCATTTTTAAGAGCCATAGGAAAGTTTTTAAAAAAAAAACACATAAAATTCAGGCAAAAAATAGTTGGATATCATTTCACGGCAGCGCTCACCATTCACAGTTACGTTACGATTCGCATTATTTTTGAAGAAGTACGGTCCAATGATGCCACCAGCTGTGACTTTTTCTGGATGCATTGGTAGCTCTTGTCCAACAATGTAAATTTGGGCGAAATTTAGTCACAATAGCCCGAATAGCCGCTTCAGTGGGTCGATTAAACTGACCATAAAATGGAAGAAGCGCGCGATGAACTTTCTTTTGATAATAAAATTCAATAATTTGCAAGCATTGTTCTGAAACTGAAGATGTTTGACAGTGAAACAAAACACGAAACGTGCGTAAGCTGTGTAAACCAGTGTTGCCAAAAAGATAATAGCTAAACGAGAGCGTAAGTTAAAGTCGGCCCTGCCCGACTTCGAAATACCCGTTACTCAAGGCAATTAGTGTTGCGGTTCAGATAAGTTTGCAATGTTTTTTTAACTCTGCCATTTATTATCCGATCATTATGAAAATTTGTGAGATTGTACATATTGGCCACATGCACTACACTGCAAAAATGAGCTTGATAGCTTACAAATTGTACGAGATATTCAACCTTTTTAATTGCGGGGGCGGGAGGGGGCGTGGTCAAAATTGGAAACAAACTTGATCTGCCTACAGACAATACTAGCTTACATCTAAAATTTGGTTGCTCTAGCTCTTCTAGTCTCCGAGATCTAGGTGTTCATACAGACGGACGGACGGACGGACGGACGGACAGATCCTGATGAAGTATATATATACTTTATGATATCGGAGATGCTTCCTTCTGCCTGTTACATACATTTGCACGACTTTAGAATACCCTTTTTACTCTACGAGTAACGGGTATAAAAATCACCCTTTACATTTTCCCAAATTTTAGGGCGAATTTCTGAATTCAAGAACTGTTTTAAAGAAGACCTTTTAAATAACATTAATGGTTTTCGACCTATATTAAGACAGTGTGATTTTTTTTTTCATGGGCAAATTAGTCCTTAATTTAACAAATCTTGAGAGCAAAAACGGACATCAACAGTCAACTCTAAATTGACAGAAACCTTTGTGAATTTGGTAGGAATTGCACCAATTTCAAGATTTTGACTTGTACCTGTAGTGTAAGGATGCTTTTCAAAGAAATCAATTAGAATAAGAATTTCGGCACACGTCATTTTACGATCTAATCTAAGTTCTTAATCAAAGTAAAATATCAATAAACTAAAAATAATATCTGACCAATAAGTAACTACTTACAGTCACAAATGGAATTCTTAGCTCTCAAAATACTAATTAATATTACCATGTTTACATTTAACTTATCCCCAAATACCATAAAATTCAATCAATGACCGACTAGTAAAGATACAGACCCCAATATCGACATATGTATG
>JAWNNM010002583.1:0-45973 GCA_035044965.1 Lordiphosa andalusiaca
TTCTTAAATATACGGCTTTGGCGTAGACTTTGACAAATGGGTTATCGTAATGAACCCTTCATTTTCACTTGTCTGATATCTCATAATAGTTTCTGAATTGAGATACTAGACAAGTTGAATGGACAGTTTGAGAAACTGCATGAGAAGTAGGATATTCGAGTTCTCTTATGAGTTATATGACACTCACAGTAATATGAGGAATTTTTTGCCCATCTCATAAGAAATCTCGGCAAGTGAAAATACAGATTTACGCTTTAAAATGAAGTTGATTGCAATATTCAGCAATTTGATTTAATACCAACAAAGTCACCTTTAAAACACTTTACCTATTATGCTGGAAGTGCTAGTATATTTAGCGTATTATTTTTAAAGTCTTCGTTTTTATAAAATTATATTTCAAAGGGATCTATTACATCATTATTACATTTAAAGCATACGCAAGACAAACTTGTATCTTACTAATTGCACTTAAGCTCATGATACAACAATAAATGTAGGGTGCTTGCAGCACCCTAGCTAAGTACTTAAAACGACCAGTGTTTCGAGTACTCTTGATGCGTGAGCTTCGTCGCGCAAAAGCTCAGTACTTCAGTACTTATCTTCTTTGTATTATGGTTAAAGCAATATTCTTCCAGCCTTTTTTGGGCTGCGTTTTGCTTGTGAGTTTTTAAATTTGCTTACGCAAGTCCGATATAATTGGGTTCTTGATGAATGCACCGGAGTCACATCGATCAATCTGTGCCACGCTTAAAGGAACATGCTGCAAATGGCACACCCAAAAGCTTTCGAGCTTACTGAAATTCGTTATCGGTAAAATATGTTTTTTTGTTTGAGAGTGCCCGTATCATTTTGTTAGAAAAATACCAGGGACCGTAAATAATGATTATTTGTAGATTTTTTGTCCTCAAAAATCATCAACTTGGATCAACCCGTATGTAAAAACGTATCACTTAACGTATCAAATGTATATCGTTTTTCTATTCTTTTCCGAAATGATTATTTCTTGATTTTTATTAAATTCCTATCTCAATAATGATTATTTTTTTGAGTAAATAGAATAAAAATTAAAAATTATCATTAATTTTTTAAAATCTGATAATATTATTTGTATTTTCAAACTTGGCATTGGGTTCTATTGATTGAATTTGATTCACTTACTAGGGAAATGCATCAATCGTGCCACAATTTCTTACACACTTGTAGTAACCGACATTTGATAAATATTTATAATAATTGTTTCTGAGCTTTATTTTAAAAATCAAATTTAATAATTTTTTTTTTTAAGTTATAAAATCAAAAAAAGAGGAAAGTTAACAAAGTTTATATACCCTTGCAGCACGTTTTCTAACTAATTTGAAGGACATATCCACTGAAAACAAACAAGTTTTTCCCAATAAGACTACATTTGTGACTCTACTTTTGTATAACAGCTATACTATATAGATGTCCGATTTCGACCAAATTTTGCAGAATTGCAGTTTTTCTCACTAGAGCTAGTTTTTCGACCGATCGTTCCTATGGCAGCTATATGTTATACGCATAAGATCCAGCCAGTTCCGCCAAATGTGCAGCGTATTTGGAGCAGAAGACTTCGTGCAAAGTTTGGTGGCGATAGCTTTAAAACTGAAGGAGGAGATAGCGTAGAAACAGACGGACATGGCTATATCGACTCAGCTCGTCATGCTGATCAAGAATATACATACTTTATGTGGTCGGAAATGCTTCCTTCTATGCGTTACAAACATCTGGACAATTTCAATATACCTTCTGCAAGGGTATACAAATAATGATAAAAGTTTGATTTATATAATAGAACTTATAATAATTACGGTCCCTGATTAATACCATTAAGGGGTTACATGGGTTTCGTAGGGTACAAAACGGCATATTTTCTATTTCTTATTGTCTTATTATTGTCTTAAGAATACACATTTAAAGAGGGATCACTAAAGCAATTTGATAAGAGAAAACAAAACAAAAATTATTTGAAGCCGCGAAACCCATGTATAACCCCTTAAAAACTACTCCAGCGTTATTATTGAATTTTTTCAATGGCAAACTAATTTGAAAATTTTCTTAAGTGTACTGCATAACTCACGAAACACTTACGGACCACGAGTATTCACGCACGAAACTCGTGTTTGCCGATACACGTAGTGACGTCCAAATTAATGCCAAAATTATTCGTTATTTAAACAAAATTAATCGACAAATAACACTTCGAATAAATTATTTGTCTACAAATTGAAAAATATTTTTGAATAAAACGAATAAATCTAGCTCAGATAAGAAGTCGTTCAAACCCCCAAATAACATTATGACAAAAGAAGTGGCTCTTGTCATACCTGCGAATCTGGTTGAACGCCTAGATTTTAGAGACAGGGCCTCTGGAGCTGCTTGTTGGGGAAGATAAATTGGTGTACCCTCATAATAAGAAGGAAATTCGTGTCTATTCTTTGGTTTTGGACATGCCGAACTATGCGTAAGATAATTAGGATAAGTTTTATGGGCTTATGCAGCTGTAATAGAATATTTGTTATTCGTGAAAAAATTATTCGTAGATTATTTATTCTGACACGAATAATTTGTCAAACAAATAAATTTCGATTATTTTTATTTGGAATAACATTTTCGGATAAAGCAACATTTTATTATTATTCGAATAAATATAATTTTATGAAAAATTATTCGTTATCCGTATTCGAATAAAAAAATGCCAACTCTGATCTCTGGGAGGTATATTGTGTTTTTAGAGTACCTGAAGACTGATGAAGATACGCTTCCGAAACATATCACATGGTTCTATTGACCTTGAGCCGTTTTAGCAAAAATAAAATTCTACAAAATGTTTATCCAACACTATTTTGCAAATAACTCAACTGCGGAAAATCGCATGCTTCCCGTTGACTTATTCAAAGCAACAACAATTCCTTCAATTTGCCCAACAACATTTTGTAATTATCTCAAAAACGCTCTATTCATTCAACGAGCCAGACATTGTTACCCCACCCAATTCTCAATTTCTCTGGCCAATTAACACAAATTCAGGCAGAACGTCATGCCAAATTAATTCAAACTAAATACTTAGCCAAGGTGGGTGAAAACAATGAAAAACATAACAAAAACAAAACACACACACACACACACACACCCAATTTTTGTCAGGCAAAATGAAATCATTTGATAATTGCAAAAAATTGTATAGGCAAATGGTGCAGGTGACTCATCGCCCGTTTGTAGTACGAGCAGATCGGCGGCAGGAATAAGGTATAGTCTGAGCATATATACCTCTATGTATATATATTTTCCCTGGTGCTGCTTGCTCTCTTGTGTTGTGATTAATGGTTGCTGCGTTACAATTGGGATTTAGTGCGCGACTGACTATGACTTCGACTTGGACTTGGATACTACACTCCAACCACCTGTCTGCCTCCGCGCCCCTCCCTCCAGGGGCAGGCATCATCTCTTTCATGCTTTTTCAATTATTTTGTTGTTGTTGTTGTTGTTTGAATTTTGCGCCACAAAAATGTTTAATGTTGAAACCATAAAAATGCGCAAAAGACTTGCCCGGCTCGTTGAAGCAAATGCAAACACTTGTGAAAGAAAACTAAATTTGTTACAATTTTTTGAAAAAATTATTATTTTTTTTCTTTTATTTTTTTGAAAACTCACTTTGGCATGGCGAATGCCTTAGTCACGCCATCTGCCGCCGCTCCCGCTACTGCAATTCAGATTAACACTTTGTTTGCATTGGGGGTAGGTAAGTGGTCCAAGATGAGTTTTGTTCAAAAAATAAAATAAAAATAGGTAATCATAGGCTTAAGCAAGCCTTGAAGGTTGTGTTTTTATTGGGATATTACAGTTTAGATTGAACTGAAATTGTGAAACAACAAATATATCTATATTATCTACTGGTCGGTGAAATTTCCTATAATCTCTGCGAGGTGGGTTGCTTTAAGCGCATTCGTTCGTTTCAAATTTGATCCATATATCCCCCCCATATACCTACAGATCTAAGCTGTGTGATGGCTCTTCTTGAGTTGCTGGTGATGGTGGGCGTACTTGGCCTTTTCCATGTTATACCCATAACTTTATTGCTTTGGTTCATTGTGTTGGTGCTGAGTTCAGTCATTATGATATTGGCCAATAATATGATTCCAGTGGTTGTCGGTTGCATTTTATATCAAATGGATGCATTTATATTTGTATAGTCGGACGACTACAAACTTGAAGAAAATGTTTTTCAAATTGAATTGAATGAACAAACGAGAATATCTTAAAGTGCTTAAGTGTGAATGGATACCAAATGTATTTGCGGGGGGATGGGGATGGGAATAAGGGGAATGTTTTTTGCCACGCTCGTAAATGACTTCAACTTGCCTAACTATTCGCCATTCTCTTCGCATACACGTAACAGTAAGCAGGCAGAAAGGTACTATATATATATATTTTTGTTTTTTTTTATTGTATTTATGTATACAAGTATTTCATATTCACACCATTAACAATTTTATTAAGTTGCAATGCACGCGATTTGAATCAATTGCCACATTGACATACATACATATGTACGTGTACGTACGTACCTACACAGGGAGAAATTTCTGTGCTTGTGCTGAGAAACGTTTTTAAAAAAAAGAATATTGAAGTTGAGAAACGTCTTAAAAAAAGAATATAAACGGTTCGGTTCGGTTCAGTTCTCTGACGAGTTTTAACGGGAATTGCTTTCCTCTAGCCAATGATTTTGATTAATTAGGAAATTTGAATCGTTTCCCGAAGATCATTTTCAAACATTTCGTTCGACCTTCTACATATGTACTTAGCGTTGTCGGATCGATATAACTTTTAAGGATCGATATAACTTCTGCAATTTCCCGCCGATCTCTTAATTTACCTGTCATCAATCTAAATTTGTTTTTTCATTAGACAATATTTTTCATTTTCTGTGGTACTTCTTAACCTTAATTCAATCTTAATCTGCCAATAAATAAGGGCATTCCTCCAGGAACTGATAGACGAGTCCTGGGAATCCGACATAACAATCTTTGCAGTTTGCTCTAAGGATTTTAAAGATATTCGAATGGATTATAGGAATCAATTTCAAAAATGGTCGAATAGCCAATTCAGCGAAATCATATTTTATGCGCCTATGTGAACCACTGAACCGAACCGAAACCGCGGTTCATTTAACCCAAAAACCATGTTATGAATCGAACCGGCGGTTTAGAAACTGTGTGAACCACTGAACCGAACCAGTATATGATTTTCTTAGCCATTTCCTTAGAGCCAGAAAATATTTTCTTAGTTTTAAGCCGGGTATCCAGCACAACGGAAACTAAAAATTCCTGCCAAACTTCATATAAAAAAACAGTGCCAGGAATTTTTAGTTTGCTTTTTCGTTTGTTGTGTATCCAGCAACACGAACGAAATCCACACTTGTATAGATAGCTACGTATCAATAGCGGCGTTTCGGAAGCGTGTGTGGAACGAGAAACAGCTGATATTCAGGCCAGGAATATATTGCTGACAATTATTTCGGAAGTGATTTGTCACAAGATGGAGGCAAAAACTGTGAAAAGAAGATTGATTTAAAATAAGCAGTGAGGCAAGACCATGTCTTTGGCGAGCCACAGAGAAAAATCATTTTGAAAACACTTCTGTGAAAAGTGCTTGAGAAAGTGTTGCAGCGCATATTAATGAAGAAGGTGGAATACATGTAATTGTGCTTAAAGTTCTTAAAATCATTAATGTTATATATGCTTGCCAGTAAGAACGCTTGGAAAGCGGGAGACAGAGACTAGAGAGAGAGAGAGAGAGAGAGAGAGACAGAGAACACTCTGAACGATAGTTTTAGTTGGGTTCCACACACTCAAAATAATTAGCAAATTCCTGGCAGGAATTTTCCGTAGTGCTGGATACAGGCCTTAAAGGAAAGGAAAAAAATTTTCTTACTTTTAGAAAAAATATTTTCTTAGTTTTAGAAAAAAATATTTTCTAGATTCTAGAAAGAGTAAAATATGCTTTTTAAGTATTAAAAAGGAAATTAATTAAGGACATTAGAGAGAGGGAGAAGTGGAAGGAACCACACCAAGACGTCTCCACCTTCTCTCTAAAATGGCCCTTCTAAATATATTTGTACATTTTCTTCCCGTTGGTTCAACCAAAGTCTTTTCTTTCTGAAAAATACATACCAATTTTATTAACAATTATTTCATTAATTTTACCTTGTCTGGGATGTGAACTCGGGACCTCGGGGATACTTCTTAATATGTAAAGCATCTTGGCGCATTCCATTATCTCAAGCATTCGTATGAGACACAGTAAAGAACGCAGTCAAATGTTAAGCACTTAGCACAAAGAATATCAGTTGCACCTTTTATATTCCGTATGCAGAGAATTTTTACTTGAGAATTACAAGCGGTGTCTCTTTTATATTTTTCTAAATTTTTGTGCGATGTTCTGTATAAATTTACCTATATTTTAGGGTTAATTTCTAAATGATTTTCTAAATTTAAAAGATTTGCTTTTTTACATTTTGGGCGTTATATTAAATTCAAAGGTAAGCGCCCTATTTTAAGACACTAGAATGTATTTTCGTTCTAAATTCCATGATTGATACCGCTATAAATTTAAGAAAGTTTTTAGAAAAATATCTAGAAAAAATTACCCTATATTTAAGCGAAAAAAAATCGGAGCTTCTTAAACTTAGAAATTATGCTCGGATTGTCCTCATCAAGTTAAAAAAACCCATATAAGAACAAGATGTTTTCTTTAATTTAAAAATAAGTTTAAGGCGTTTTTCTAAAAATTTGAAAATAAATTTTTTGAGTGTGCTAATAAACCTTTAGATCAAAGCTTTAAACCAACACGAAACCGAACATCGCAGGAAAGCTTTGGTTCTTATTTTATGGGTCTGTTAACATTACAAATTTATGACCCGTCGATCGTAAACATCAGGCCTCTTTTTTTTAGGAAAAAGGTTCGTCTTCGCATTGTATTGTCACCACTTAGAATATGATTCAGGGTTTGGTCGACATTTACAGAAGACTTCAGGGAGCGGCCCAATTATATAATTAAACTGAATACAAAAATCCACATGTAAAACAGTTCTTATAAAATAGTTCTCGCTGTAATAAGCGATACAGTAATATCTTAACCTCACCTGCGATTCAATTAAGCTATATTATGACTAGGGTTGTTAACAGGAATCATGCATTGTTGTCAAAGAGCATGTTCTTAAGCAAGTGGCAGCTTCCTTGCCACTGCCGGTGACTTTTGTGGAGTCAGAGTTCTTTTGGTAAGCCCTTCAAGAGTAAACAAGTGTCCCCCGCTATTGCATTTGATTCATCTCAAGCAGTTTTTTAACGTTCATGCAAAATAGCATTCAATAATCTAAAAAAAAACATTAAAAACAAGAAAGAAAGTCGGTCAAGCCCGACTATAACATACTCTGTACCAAGAAAATTTGTCTTTTGATCATAACTCGAAAACCGTTCATCCGATCTTCTTCATTCCTTTGGCGGATCGATAAGTTATCCTAATTAATAAATATGTCCAGAAGGAAGAAGCCATCTATCTTGAAAACTGTGGGAGATATGACGTTTTTTCTAAATTGCGGGGGCGGGAGGGGGCGTGGCAAAATTGAAAATAAACTTGATCTGCCTGCAGACATAAGAAGCATATGTCCCATACATGTCATACCTCTATCTCTTACCATCTCTGAGATCTGTGCCTTCATACGGACAGACAGACGGACGGACGGACAGACGGACATGGCTATATCGACTCGGCTGTTGATGCTGATCAAGAATATATATACTTCATGGGGTCGGAGATGCTTCCTTCTGGATGTTACATACTTTTGCACAAACTTATAATACTCTATGTACCTTCGGTACAGAGTATAAAAATACTTCATTCGATAACAGTATCTGGTCACACTGCTGACTGCAGCAAGTGGAATTTATCGATATTTGGTGAAGCTGTTTTCGAGAAAGTCAAATAACAAGCAACAAATTTGACCGGCGGCTATCTAAATTGAACTTTTGAACAAACCTAAGCTTTTACCTCGCCTTATAAAGAGTCCAATTCTGTGTTTCTTAGTGATATAAGCGACAGGAAAGACACACCTGTTATAAGGAAGGAGGAAGGTTTAAGAAAGGAGTCCAACGTATTTATTATCGACCATTTCGAAAACCTAAATGTACGTAGATTTGGGGAGTTGGTTGAGTTTGCCAGTCAGTTATATGGCGCTGATTGGACTTTTTAGCAGGATAATGCGCCAAGTAATAAGGAAAATCTGTCTACCGAGTTCCTTTATGAGAGAAGTGTGCCAGAAGAGCTAAAATCTACAATTTCTAATGATAGAAATGTAACAGCTCCTAAGTGTATATTAATAAGGATCTCTAGGGTATCCTTTCCGCTGAAGATTTCAAGAATTCGAAGAATTCGAAGAATTCAAGAAGTTCAAGATAGGAAAAGAGCTAAAATAGACAACAGAGCAAAATTGACCCCCGCATCTATGATTTTGCCTAACTCCATGCCATTTCTCTTTAGTTCAGTATTAATAAATAATTGAAAGTCTATTGATTACACGGTGTAGTTCGAAAAGAAGACTCTACATTAACATCAATGTGAAAGTGATTATCAAAGTAATCTCATTCTGGTTTTTCTCAGTGTGTCTGCGTGTTCCTAATTCAGTCACTCAACAGAACATAACGATGACGCGTCACCAAGAGACCTTCACGGTTAGCAAAACAGAAACCTAGCCAAGTAGACTCTAAGTTGATGACGACGTCATTCTCTAGACACGGACCAAGGAGGTGATGGGTGAGGGGGTCTACAACAATTGCACGTGCTTGGCATGTGGAATTGTCAAAAGAAATAGACGTAATTCGCTTGGCCAAAGAAAGCAACAGGTTCTGGTAAAAATTTCTTCGGACGGGGGCGTTGCTCTAACTGTTCCTCTACGATTGTGCATAATTACAAGGTTTGTTTCTGTTTCTTTAAGGAAAATAAAAAAAAAAAACATAAAATATTCAATCGACACAATAGCCTGTCAATTTGACCTCCATTTGGGGTTTCTTTTCTTTTCGCTTTGTTTTGCTTTGCTTTGGTTACTTTTTTTTTGGCTGCTTTACTTTTATTTAGGTTATAGATGTCCGCTAATCTTCGCCAGCCCAGCTTACTAATATCCAGCTCCGGCTCGTTGTCCGCCTTTTCAGGGTGAACACTTGAAATATTGCTCATTGCGCATAATTTCACTTTTTTGTTTGCCGTTTGTGTGCAGAGTTGGAGTTTGCAAAAGGCTAAAACGATTAGGCCCTAATGCTGTTGTTTTTATGCTTTTCTTTCGATATTTTTGTGCACTATTAGCGTCAGCTTTTTTTGTGGGTCAAAGACGCAGCAATTATGGATTGAGGGTCAAAGATCTGTGAATGATTCTTAAGTACTTTCACTTCGGAGCGGGTTGGAGTGATAAGACTTGAATGTATGTATACTTAACTCTGGGCCACCGATTATACCATGACATATGCTTAATCTCAATGTGACAGCATCCGGACCACACCCAGTAGCAAATGTGATATCAATCTCACTCTGTTTTCAGCGGGAAGAATGTGTTCAGCAGCCATTTGGCGAATTTCACGCTCCGCTTGCAATTCATTAGCCGTCGTCGTCGTCGCCTTTGTGTTTTGTCCGTGCCGATTGATCATTACAACAATTAAATTCAATGAAATTACGGTTTTTTTTTTTAAAATTTTTTTTTATTTTTACTTGCAATTGAATTTCATTTTCAGCATTTTCAATATAATTACACGAGCATATTGCATGCTTGCAATTTATTGAAGCGTTTAGGTTACTGCGGCTTTTGGGTGTTTGCTTTTACATTTTCCTGGTTTTGTTGCTGTGTGAAAGAAATTTTTGCATACCCAATCAATCAATCAATCAATCGATTCGATTAATAAAATATTTCACAAAGTTGAGGATTGGTTTTTGTTTTTAAAAAAAGGCCTGGATGAGTCAACATTGCTGACAATGATGCCATAAAAAGATTTTACCCTTCCACTGTGGCAGGCCTTTTTTAAAGCCCGATGTTTATAAGTAAAACCAAATATTTTTCTCCGATGATGGCAAACCATTCAGAATTGAAATTTTTTTAATGGGATACTGGATATATTCATAAAAACTATCAAGTGCATAAATTACGTACGCTTAATCCTCATTTAAAAATAAAATTCTTATATAAATTACGATTTATTTCATTCTGAAGTACTTTATTTAAGAATATTTTAGGATATATTAAGTTCATATCGAACTAATTTAAATCTAAAAAGAGTATATTCTAAGAATAAGAACAATAAATATTCTAGGCTACTTCAATTAGCTTCAAACGGTGTTAAGAGTACTTTAGATACACAAAAACTTGGGTTTTTTTTTTTATAATTTTATTTTATAGTTTAACAATGTTCTGTCTAACTTTAAAGGGGCCTACTTAGGAATAACAATATATTATTTTTTATAACAAACAAGGAATGAGAGGAAATAATATGATAGTACTTATTATAGTTTAAACAATGGTTTCGGAAGGGTTCATGATGAGCGTAGTTGGTCAGGCAAGGCTGAAGGTAAATTGGATAAAAATTTCTAGAAGCGCGTTGTGGAACAGCAATATTTATACTAGATACCAAAGCGATAGAGTCAATTTCCCCAGATAAGAAAACTATGACAAATTCGGCGGTAATTAAGAGCAGGCAAGTTGATAAGGCGTAATCTGTCCTCGTAAGGAGGAAGATGGGTTGAAGGATCCCAATTTAAGCCACGGAGAGCGAAAATTAAGAACTGTTTTTGGACAGATTCCAGTTGATCTTGGTATTTTAGATAGTATGGAGACCAGACACACGACCCATATTCAAGAATTGGTCTCCCCAGGGAAACTTACAGTTGCTTGGTGACGTAGGGGTAATTAAATTCCTTGTACCATCTTTTAACAAAACCGAGAGCTCCCATAGCCTTGTTTGCGATGACCGCTATATGACTGCTAAAACATAACTTGGGAACAAATTGAACACCTAAATCATCTACTTTATAGATACGTTCAAGTGGAATGGTATCAATCGAATAGT
The DNA here is from genome assembly GCA_035044965.1 of Lordiphosa andalusiaca. Classification (NCBI taxonomy): domain Eukaryota; kingdom Metazoa; phylum Arthropoda; class Insecta; order Diptera; family Drosophilidae; genus Lordiphosa; species Lordiphosa andalusiaca. Next base: position 11,124 of record JAWNNM010002583.1, read on the forward strand.
CAAACTCATAAGGTCTATTTCGACTAAAAGTCATACATTTACACTTGCTGAGATTAAGGGGAAGGCTATTAACCGAGCACCAGGCGTGAAGAGAGTTTAAATCGGATTGCAGGAGTAGAGGAGACACACGGTCGTTATAAGACAAACAAAGTTTAAGGTCATCGGCATACATCAGTGCATGCGAATGGGATAAAACTTGTGGGATGTCATTAATGAAAAGGTTAAATAATAAGGGCCCCAAATGACTTCCTTGGGGAACCCCAGATAGAACCCTAATGGAGCTGGATAGGCTAAGATTAAATCGAACTCGTTGAGATCGGTTGCTTAAATACGCAATTATCCAGTTGAGAAGGATTGCAGGGAAGCCGAGCAAACATAATATATGTACCAAAAGTTCATGATTGACTGAGTCAAAAGCCTTGCTGAAATCAGTAAAAACTTCGTCGATCTGCTGCTTATTAACGAAGCCCATGTTTACAAGAGTAGTTAACTCAAGTAAATTTGTAGATATAGACCGCTTCTTCATGAAACCATGTTGAGATTTGGATATTATCGAAAATCAAAATTCTTATATCAAGCACGATTTCTTCCATCCTGATGCACTTGATTTACGATAATTTTAGGATATATGATAAACGAACATATCATTTCAAACTAATTTCGATATTGTTTTGATTATATTCTTAAAAAAAGAACAAAATATTCTAGGTTTTAATATTATTTATTCTAAAATCAGCATTTATACCAGGGATGCAAGCCGGTTCTGAACCGAACCAGTTTTGAACCGAACCGAACCGCTTATTCCAGGTGGTGAACCGAACCGCAAACCGAACCGGCTTCCTTTCAGAATTGCTGAAACGAACCGAAAACCACACATAAAAACGGTTCGGTTCGGTTCAGTTCACCGACGAGTTTTAAGACGGAAATCGTTTTTCTCTAGCCAATAATGCTTATTAATTTGGGAATTTGAAACGTTTCTTTGAGATAACTTTTTATACATTTCGTTCGACTCTCTACATCCTTCGCGATGCCGGATCGATATAACTTTAAGGGATGACTTGATGAAAACTTAAGAACATATAATCATGCAAGTCTTCTACAATTGCCCTTCGATCTCCTAATACCCCTGCCATCAATTTACATTGTTTCCTTTAGATGGACAATATAATCAATGTCTGTAGTACTTCTTTACGTTAATTCAATCTTAGCTAGGTGCCGACATTTTCTGTTTTCGAATTTCATTCCTTTATGAACTTAAAATCCGACATAATAAATTTTAGACATTCTTCTTAAAATCCTTAAAGATATTTAAATGGATTATAGGAATTCAATTTGCAGAGTGTGCGAAAAGTCACATTACAATAGATGTCATTATATCTCATAATGTGCCGCCTTTGTGAACCACTGAACCGAACCGAAACCGCGGTTCAGTCAGGTTTAAAAACCATGTAATGAACCGAACCGGCGGTTCAGAAGCTGCGTGAACCACTGAACCGAACCAGTACTTATATTCAAGTGGTTTGCATCCCTGATTTATACATTCTTGAAACATAATAAGATCTCCTGAAACGAAGTCAAAATCATTTTGATTAAATGCAAATTCGATTTTGAATTGACTGATAGCTTATATCTGCCTGAAAATATCCGAAGCTGAAATCAAAAATCTACCATAACTCCATAACAACAGATTTAGAACCAGTTGGGAACATATTTGCTTAAAGAAATCAAAAATTTCGTTTCCCATTTTTTGGAGCTTCCTTTGTAATACCCCGTTTATACACAAAAATAATATCATGATAAACGCCCCTAAAAGTAAGTCATTTTAATTTCCTTTAATGATTCTCAATAAATAATTAACTGAGAATCAGTTATGCCTGCGTCATACATAATTCACACTTTACATTCACTAAGATTGACGGACTAATTGAAGGTATTCAATATGAGTTGGTAGTCAGCCAACTATAAGAGAATTGTTTTCCTGAATTAGTAATACTATTAAGCATAGCATGGGTTACGTTAGGTTACGATGGCTGAGGACGACAAGTCGCCCTCCCACTTAGGCCTCTTTGGGCCCATTGCGATGCCATATTTGTTCCCTGTTAGCCCATTTTGTTTATGAGGGGGGTCCTCGTTACTGAACCATTGTGTGGACAGAATGCATTTTAGTAGAGCTGGGATCTCTAACTCGGATGTCTCCGATAGTTTAATTAAGAGAAGTTGACCTAGTGTCCTAAGTCTCCTTCTACTCAGGGCGGGGCAATGGCAGAGGAGGTGTTTTACTGTGTTGTCCTCCTCTTCTTCGTACCTACAGCTTCTGCAGAAATTATGGTGAGTGACTCCTAGGCGTGCAGCATGTTTGCCGATAAGACAGTGACCCGTTAAGGTTCTCACCAGAAGCGATATGTGTTCCCTTCTGTGGCGTAAAAGCGTGGTGGTACGGTTTAGGTTTAGTGTTGGCCACGTAAGCCTCGCTACCGCACAGGAGGAAAAGTTTTTCCACCTATCCGCAGCGAGACGACGTGTTTCAGCTTTTGTGTGGAGTTTAAAAGTTGCCATAGGCATCCCTATCGTGCTCTTCTCTGAAAGGAGCTCGATCTGGAGCCTAATCTGGCCATTTTGTCCGCACACTCATTTCCTTCTATGTTGCGGTGTCCAGGCACCCATATAAGGTGTCTACTGAATTCTCGTGCGATCTCATTTAGAGATTTCTCCGATTCTCTGATTGGTAGTGTGCTAAGGTAGGTGGCTGCTTCCTGGATGGCCACCACCTCCGCTTGGTATACGCTACAGTGATCAGGAAGGCGGAACGATAAGTTCAAGTTTAGGTTGGTGGAGAAGACTCCCCCTCCTACTTTTTCGTCAAGCTTAGAGCATAGCATACTTTAAAGACCATTTAACATGATAAATTTGTTGTGTATAAACAGGATAGAAGTCTATTCTGTACTCAATCCAATAAATGTTATATTTGAATTAAGAACGAGATTTCTGATTTTCTTCGACTAATTACAATTATGAATAGTTACTGATTCAAGAACGTTTGTTGTCAATTTAGTTATTTTAACTGTAGTTTTTTGAGTCCAGAATGTTTCGTATTCAGTTTAAGCACTTCTTAAAATCAGGGATGCAAACCTCGAAAATTTCAGGAGATGTTCACACCGTAGTTCGAACCCGGAAAATATATTGGGTTCGGGCTCACGGAGCGGGTTCGGAAGGTCGCTTAACCCAGGTTCAGGTTCGAACCGGGGCTCAAAAAAAAATGTATGTAAATATATGAAAGATTCAACATTTTATGCAAAGATGTTGAGAGTTTTGATGTTCTTAATATGATATTATATTAGAGCTGAGTTAATGTTAGTTAAAGTTCCAGTAATTGGATTAATAATACTGGCTCATTCCCTGGATACAACAAACTAAAGAGTAGAAAAAGCGTTTTCCACTGACTCTTGTGTTGCATGAACAGCTAATACAACAAATGCGACATTGTTAAGTTCTTTACAATAATAGATTTTCCAACACTTAATTCCCTCAAAAGGAGAGACGAAATCGTCTACAGATTTTATGTTTGCCACTTTCTTACTATTTTCTAGCTTCTTACTTGAATATTCCATTTCTACAAATTTGAGTAGAAGTCGCTGGGAAGAATGTAAAATAAATATATTTTTGAACCGAACCTTTTTTACAATTTGTTTGCACTGGTTCCGGTTCGTTTCCGACTTCCCAAAAAAAACAGGAGTCTCCGACCCTGCTAAAAATGAAACATACTTCAAATGTTTGATCTAGAACTCTGGCATTTCCTGTTTTTCTCGGAGAATCCAGTTTTAGGAAATGCTAAAAAAATACAAAAATTGTATTTAATTTAGACTTCAATTTGATCTGCTATCACTAGAATTACTCACTTCCGAAATTAAACTAAATTCTTCTCACTTATCTGACTTGGTGCTGTGTCAATATTTTATATAAGTTTTCTCATTATATCAATGAGGTTGCCACTTCCTGTTGAAATCATCCTATCACCAACCATTCGATATAACAAAGGCATATGGCCACGTATATTAATCAAGTCTGTGCGTTGACTTTTTCAGCTATTTCTAATCAGCAGCAATGCCCCTCACAGACTTTCATGTTTGAAAGAAATAAAAATCGAAGTCATCATCATTGGACATCAGCGCTGCCCGATGGCACAAAAATTAACATTTTCTTCTATGGTACTCCATTTTATCTCCACCCCTCTCTCTCTCTCTCTCCCCCTCGTTATTCCATCTATCTGTGTTTTTCTTGTGCTTGGCTGAGTTTGGGTTGCCTGCCTCACTTTCCCCTATCCAACGGTGAAGAACTCGCTTCTTTAGATGCTTTTTTTATTCCAGCGGGGGTCCATAGTTAAATTTTGATTACAATAACAATGCAAAAGATCATTCAGGCGGTTTCATTTAATATTTTTTTTACACGAAAACTTGTTTTGTGTTAATTGTGGGCACTTAAAAGAATCCCATTGTATTGCCACACTTAATATGCTCTAATTGTGATGGTGGAGAAGAACCCCGAATAAAATTCTTAAACTTCTTACTTGTTTCTTCAACTGCATCGCACTTCGAATTTGCAGCCAGCCAATAAAATGCTTTTATGAATGCTCGCTGGGGGCCAATCAATGAACCATCAAATGGATTTCATATTTCAAACTTCAGAGTATGGTCCCTCTTCCCCTCTCTCTGTTGGTTGCGCTGTCTATGCTCTACGTGGACAATGGAACGAGTCCCGGTCCAAACAAGTTGTTGAAAATATGTTGGATCGGTTAAGTCGTCAATGCGATAAGACCTGGTTTCCGTTGGGTATGTGAGCAAGTCAATGAGGCATGAAATAAACGTAGAAGAAGATCAGAAGCGGAAACCAACGTTTAAGCTTTGGTTGGGCTAAATTAGAATATTTCCAGTAGAAATGTTTGAAAGGTGGCATATTCTCAGGGACTATCTAATTACATTGCACAGAGAATGCGATTAGAATATTCTACAACAGCGATGTTCAAGTAGAGAGGCTCTCTGTAGCTCTTTGTCTCTTTCTGACACTCACTGAAGCATTACTTCGGCAAGCATTCGGCAAGAATTGCCTAAAGTGTTCGGCCCCTGGGGGCTATGGGTGAACATCGCTGTTCTACAAGTCCACATAATACCAACTCGTTTTTTAAAAACAAAAACTTGTTTGTGCATGTGGCTGGTATGCTTCTTCGGTGGATGTGGCGACCATGTATACACCACCCAAGTCTCAATTTCCGCATCTTCCACAGCCCATTATGATGGTGTCTCCTCGCTTTCGTTGTGTCCAGTGTTGGCTTTCTTTACTCCTTTACTCCTTCCTTTTACTTTTACGGCCTGCGGTGGCAAATCTTTATTTGTTACCAGTCGCCAAATACAAGTCCGTATGCATCCTCCCTAATAATATTTTCAAAAAACCAAAGCACATACAAATCTGTTCTCAGTTGCCTCTGGTAACTTCTCTGCTCGCCTTGCCGACCCCTGATTTGTACCAAAAATCTATTTTTTAAGTAAGAGTACCAAGACTTAGCACGATGTTTCACAGCAGCGTACTAACTTAGTGAACAGAACGAGTCCGGACACAGTTCTTCAGTTTATTACTTTCGAAAGGACACTAGTTGGTTAAAAACTAGGTAGAACCATAACAGCTCAGAAGGCTGTTAATACTTAGGTGGATAGGTCGTTGTGGTTGCATTGTTTAATGCTCAAGAGATGTCCTCAAAAACTTTACCATGTCCGAAAGCTTTATCTAAGAATGCTTCAATGGAGAGAGGCGACTTTCTACCGGGATCTTTTGTACACAATGTAGAAAAAGGATATCTTAATATATAAAATTCTTCCGTACATGGCTTTGTTACCTCACTCCTCCCAAATGGCTGGACCGATTTTGATGAAATTTCGTGTGAGTGTAGTGGTAACAGCGTAGGTGGTTTATATAATATCTATAGCTGATTCTGGTAGGTCACACAGGGATCGCGTAATTTGCCATCCACTGCTTTTTTGCACCATAACTTGACCTAAACTTAACCGATTTGGATGAAACTTTATAAAGACATTCGTCTTGAATAGAGGAGGGCTGATAACAAATATGGTCCGAATCGGTCAACTCTTTCGGGTACCTCTCGAACACATATATGTTTTTTTAATTATATTAACGCAGGACAACGTCTGACGGGGTTTCCAGTATCCATTTGGGAAGCATGTCTTAAATATCCTTTAAATCATAAAAAACATTCAAAGGATATGAAAAATGATGATTATTTGGGTGATTTTGCAGCTCCGCTGGATGATTAAAAGGATATTTAGGACATTTCCTTTCCCAATGGATCTTTGTTGGAACTTTTTTTCTGTGTATGGGGACGCTTTTGGTTTGATTTCCATGTTTTAAGTAGTTAAAAAGAAAGCATTTTGCATGTCTGCAGCTCAGGGGTAATCTGAAGCCAAAACAAAAATACCAAAAGTGTTAGTTCTTTAATTCTTGATTTGAGAAACCTACAAAAATGATGGTCACACTACCAAGTGAATTGAGTAGAAGCTTAACGCATACATATAAATAATACATTTGCCTTACGAAATCGAAATTGAGGTGAGCTTTATCAGCAAGGCTTCACAACATTCTTGATTCTTGAGCATTTCTTAGACAATTCCTCTAGTTATAGCAAAATTTATAAAAATTTACCCTATAAATCACATTTTGTATGTCGATAAAATGCGAAAACCCACTTAGATAGAAAACAGGTAAATTTATACTTGGAACAAGTATGTTTAATGTCAGAAGTTAGTAAGGAATTAAAAATTATTGATTCAAAAACCAAACTCTTAATTCAAGTATGAATTTTGATCCCGTTTTTCTTGATCCAAGAGCTTCAATACATGAACCAAGTACGAAACTTTCTCATACAAAGTAGAAAAATTCTTGAATCAATTGCTTAACGTACTCAAATCCAAAATTACTCATTCGTGAATCCAGAGCATAGAGCATTGTCAAACAACATTGTTGGCAATTTAAAATTTATTTGTTTATTTCATGATAATTTAATTGTCTAACATAACGAATCAATTTTTAGCTGGCTTGTGGAACATATAGGTACAACATCACAAAGCAGCATCATTCTTTGCCAGTCAAGTGTCAGTCCAACAGCTGTCTCCCCATGCCAGCATAACTGCTTGGGAATTCCAAAGCAACATAGGTGCAAAAACCGATGACGCTCTCCGTTAGATTGTTTCCTCACACACCCCACCCCATTCTCTTAAAAATGCTTGCTCCTCTCTATGATTTTCTTTACCTCATACCATAGCTCAAAAACACCAAACAGAGAATGAATTTAATTCGATTTAGAGAGCGAAGTGCCTAAAAACTCAAGAGCGAACATTTTATTTTGAAGAATGTTCTTATTTCTCTAATTTGTTCTAATTTTTTCTGGGTTTTGATTTAACTTAAATCCATTTTTTCTTTAGCTATCGATAACAATTCTGAAAATCTAGTATATTTCGTCTATTTACTTGAGACTTTTTCCTGCAAGTGGGTATTTCCAACAAAGTAAGAGCCAAAGGGCTTTGGTGGAAAAAGTATTTTAAGTTTTTATACTTTTTACCAAAAGTACACATAGTTGATTAAGTTTGTACAAAAGTACGAAAAAAGCCAGAGGGAAGCTGATGCAGCATTGGCCACACACAATATTGAGTTGCTCTTCTTCGATATGCAAGTCATCAGCGATCAACTGAAGTTAAATTAAAAACGAGAAGGTGAAACTAACATTGATTGAGCCGAAGTTTAATTACAGTTGCACTTGCTCGTTTTGAATTGCTTAAAAAAAAATGCTAAATATAAATGTTATTGGCTACTGTTTGTAGACTAAGTCAATGGCCTTCTTTAGCAGAATAACTTGCTCCCTGATCAGTTAAACATTAATTCAATGATCTTTCTGCTGAGCTTTAGTGATATGGTAACATGAAAGCAAAATTTAACTTATTATGATGAAGGAGCATGTATTGAGGAAATATAACGCTCCTTTCAAGTCATACTGCTTTAAGCAGCTGCAATTGAAATGCTTCATATCGATGCCATTATGAGTCAGTTGCTTAATTTTTTGCACTTAATTCCAAAATTCCTTTTTTTTTAAAGATGGTTATACAATTTGAATTAACCAAAAAATTATATTAAAACATAAGTTTGAATACTTTTATGCAATTTCCATAATGCCACAAATGCAGCACCAAAAACTTAGCACTCCACTCAGCAGAGCTCAGTGATCGATCTTTCTGTTGTCATTAGTCAGCTAACATTTGACTATCATACCTAAGAGAAGTCACCAATTTAATGTTCAAAACAAATCAAATTGTTTTTAAATATAGACCAAAGAGGTCTTAAAATCAGGGCTTCAAACTGACTTTGAATCAAAACGGTCCGAGCATGGTATTCCGACTTTTACTTTACTGTAAACCGATCCTTGAACCGAACCTCTTTAGTTGGAATATCTGAACCCGAACCTGTTCCGAATCTCAATTTTAGGTTATGTTCAACAAAAGAGGGTAGACATCAGCAAATTTGACGTTTAATTAAGCGAGTTCATCTGCTGGCTATTTTAAACGACTGAGTCTTAAAATGGGCCGAAAAGCGTAATAAAAACCTAGAATATTATTTATAACTATACCTAAAATCCCAGTCCATAATAGCTTCTGTCTTTAAGATCCTCGACTCCAAAGCTTTTTCAATGATTCACAAAAGCAAGAGGTAATATTTATCTATAAAACAACGAAACGAAATTTAAGTTAACAGTAAATTTTATATTGAAACAAGGCCACAAGCCGCTTTCGAGACGACTCGATCCTCTATACGATATGAGGAGTTTTTTGGTCGAGAGCAATTTTTACAACACAAAAGATTAAAAAGATTAAAGATTATTAGAAGTTATAATATCTAGTAATATTTTGTAACTAAATTCATGTATTCCTTTTTATTTTGACAAGCATGGGTTGAATCGAGGTTCGAATCAAAACCTTCTCCCAACAACCTCGAACCATTTCAGTTTCGAACTTAAACTATTCGAAAATTTTGGTATGAACCAGCGAACCGAAGATCCAAAAAACAGTGTTTGGGCTTGCATCCATGCTTAAAACATTTATGAAAATTTATACCCTTGCAGAGGGTGTTTTGAAATTGTTCAAATGTTTGTAACGCATAGTTGGAAGCATTTCCGACCACATAAAGTATATATATTCTTGATCAGCCTGACGACCTGAGTCGATATAGCCATGTACGTCTATCCGTCCGTCTGTTTCTATGCGATTTCCTCCATTAGTTTGAAAGCTATCGCCACCAAACTTTGCACGAAGTCTTGTATTACAAATACGCTGCACAAGTATCAAAACCGGCTGGATCGGATGACTATACCATATAGCTGCCATAGGAATGATCGGTCGAAAAACTAGTTTTAGTGAGAAAAACTTTTTCCTTTTCAATGGAAAATCGTCCAAAAATTTTTATTTCTTAGTTTGCTATGCTTTCCCATGATTCCACCAAGCTTGGTCAAAATCGGACATCTATATAGTATAGCTGTCATAGAAAGGTAATCAGAAAAGTAGTCTCAGTGAGAAAAACTTGTTCGTTTTCAGTAAAAGTGTCCTTCAAATTAGTTAGAGAAACGCTCTGCAACGGTATGCAAAGTTCGGACGAGCCGAAGCTAACTTTCCTCAATTGTTTAATCGATTTTAAAACTTTTTCAACTTTAAAGCCAAACCAAACATCACAGTTTAAGAAACAGAGAAACAGAGTATCATCCTACTTTTGTCAACGAATGGGCTTTATTTTGGTGGATTTTTAAACATAATAGTTGAGTTTTGAAAACATAATTTTTTGACTGCATTCTTTAGCAAAGTTAAGTGAAAATTTTCGAAATTGATTCAGAAATATTACCAATCTTTCCATGAACGCTTAAATGCCACTTAAAACAGAAATTATGGCTTTATAGTTTTATGATTCCAGAATAATTATTAATGTTATGCGCTTGATTCGTTTTTGCGGTGGAAAAGGAAGTTTCTTAAAATAGTAATAAAAAACTGGAAATAGTCTTGCCAGAGAATAGAATCCGGATAAGATGTGGACACTTAATCTTTAAAATTTTTTTGATATTTCCATTATTGAAATGGAATGTAAGGAAGAGGCTAAGTAACAGACCAACCAAAATCACTTAAATCGTTATAAACATTCGTTTAGAAAAGAATCCCATTTTCTTATTCAATAAAGTTGCTCTCCAAACCGCAACTCTTTGGCGAAATTGATGATAAAAAACCATTTGATAGTGATACAACCACAATGTTTATATTTTTTTAGAATAAATTACTGAATTTTCCAGCATTTGACTACGAACATTAACACATATTTCTTGTGTCTTTGATGTGTATTTTCAAGATTTGATAAAGCTGCCATTGACTAACCTCAATCGTGTTGAAGTAGGTTATTACTTAGGTACATAATATTAAAGTATTATAAAGGTTGTTACGGTTGTGGCTAAGTTCACAGAGGCGTTACATTTGTTGCCTTAATTTTATGTGCTTGTTTGCCTCGCTTGTGGTCTTGTGGCTTTTTTACATTTTCTGTTTTTGGCATTGGAGTTTCGCCTTACCCACCCACCCCGCACTCTAATGTGCATACATTTCCATAAAACGATGCGACAAATCGACAAAAATACTTTTGTCTGGTGACCCAAAGTTCAGTCACCTTGCCAAAAAAAAAAACCGAAAACGAAAGCCAAAAAAACATTTGGACTGACCTATAAATGAGTTTTGCCAAGTGAGAAACGCCAGGCATCATAGGAAAATGTGGAAGAAGTCCAAAAGCAGCAGTTGACGAGTGAACACTGTCAAAAAATAAGTGCATTTTGTTTTTGGTTTAATCTTTAAATAAAGCAAGAGTTATGTCTTCCTTACCGCAAAAGCAATGAAACCCAGACTACATAAAACTCTTTAAAAATCGCACAGCCAATTATTCAAATTTTTCCATTTTAGTGTTGATTATCGCCGGGAGCGAATTTTTTATTTTACTTTTTTTACTTTTGCACAGATTTCAACTCTCGTTTTCAACTAATTTTGAGATATTCTTTTGGTGAAATCAATATTCAATTAAAATAAACTTTATAAGCGCATAAATTGAATACAAATAGCGACGAATCGAAACTGGTTTAGAATTCAAATTCTGACCAGATAAAACAACAACTTTTTTGTTATTGTTAATTTATGCACGGCTTTTAATTTGATGCATTGTTCGATGAAGCTAAACAAAACTTTTACTTTTCATCATCATTGTTGATGCTCGCTGGTTTGCTTGGTGAAATGTGGTTTTGTGCAATTAATCTTCCGCTGCGCCGACAAGGGGCAAAACCTAAATTAGATAACCATAAGTCTCTTACCTTGTCCCTTGACCAGACAAGTGTGTGGGCAGTGAAAGTTTGCGTCGTGTTCGTTCTAAGCCACTGGGCCACAGTTAGTGGCTGTTGCTGGTCGATGATATCAAAAATTTGCATATTTTATGAACTGCAGTCGACTGCAGCTTTGCTTGGAAAAAATGTTCATGCGTAGAAATCGGAGCAACATTAATTTAAATGCCAAGTTTTTATATTGTGTGTTGTTTTGTGTAACAACAAAGATTTTTACTTAAGATGGAGGTTTCTGATGTGTAATTTCTTGGAAATCGTACAAGGTATCAGTTGACTTTTAGTGTACTGAAGTTTCTATTTGCTAAAGTATTTTTTCTACTTATAAGTTGAATGGGAGGAAAGAGGTATTTGGGATTAGAAATCATTAAAAACCGACAAGGAGTTATAAAAGCATTTCTTAGGATTTGTTCAGCTATTATTCTGTGGCAAGAGTTTAACACCACACAGAAAAAAATAAGATCAAATATCGAGTTGATCATCCAATATAATTTCAAAAATATCAATTTTTAAATATCCAAGAGTTACTATTTAATATCAATATGATGCTGTAGTATTACATTGATACTAAAAATATTATATTAATAAGCTAAATTCTCACAGTGAAATGAAAAATACTCTGTGACGTGATTTCAGATCAAAGTAGACATCGAAAATCTGAGGGCAGAAAGAGACAAACAGAGTTTTTTAAAACAAAGACAGACAGCTATAGTCCAACTCAATGTACATGGCTCTGCTGCAGCACGCGAGACAGCGAATACTCTTCAGATTTGCCTGTTTTTGCTTTTATTGCTGATTGCAGTTCCCAACTGCTTAAAGCGGTGAGCGCATGAAGAGACATTCAAACAGCGGCAGTCATTAGCGAAATGCCTACTGAAGGTTGAATCGGGAGATTCATGAAACAGTACTGTATAAGGGAATCAGCTCTTTTTGGTGTGTATAAATACATAAGTTGTTTACAGTTGTGAACAAACGCAACTTTTCGGAACCTCCAGCCAGCTAAAGCCACTTATTTTAATTCTAATATATCTTTGACATTTGAACCATGTCCAATGGGTACTATACAAATATAGCTTTGATACATAATAATACATTATACAATAATACCCCTTAGATATTATAAAAATATGAATACTATAAAAATAGTTTAGGGATATTAACAAATATCAGATTGTTGATCTGAAACATTTCACATTGGTATGTTCGAAATGTACGAATGATATTTTCGATCATATCAACTGGGTATTCTTCAGATGAAGGCCGATTCGATACCGAAAAATACCCGATTGTTACTAAATATCGGGATCTTTTTTTTCTGTGCAATGCCTTTCTTGGCATCAATTCTATATGCTTCTAATGCTTCCAAGCAATATTCACCTCTTCGTTATAACTTTATAGTAGGCGTCCTGAAAAATAGGAAAAAACACGAGTGTTATTATTTCCCATTGCCAGTAAATTTATTTGAATTAATTTATCAATAACGATAACACAAAATCACAAACATCAAAATAATCGTTAAAGGACTGTTTGGAATTACACAAATTTCATATTCGTCACATCTTAAATTTATGGTATGCTGAATGAAATATGGACAAGTAGGAGGTAAGAATAGTAGAAAACCTATTTGATGTACGTGGAACTTGAAATCTAGATATGTTATTATTTACACTTTAGGGAACTTTTACCAAACAAAATTCATGACCTTAGCTATCAGCCTTGCTTACTGCCTTACCTTCTGATGGCAGGCAGTTCGTGTTTTAGAACTTATTTGCTTTGACGTGGTCTTTTTTTCGTATAGGCCCAATGTGGCTCGTTCATAGTCTCCGAGTGAAATGAGAATATGTCAGCGAAAAAGAGTTACGCCGCATCTAACATAATATTTTCGAATTTCTTTATTTAGCATTTAAAATATAAAATATTTTACTAGATCGACTTCAAACTAAAAGCTTGTTTTTCGCTGGTAAAAATCCATTTAGAACTTCCAAAATTTATTATTTCGAGTTCTGACAGAGCTTAAGTTACTTATCAATGTGAAGTGCAGTGTTAACAACCAGTTAGAACTAAATCTACTATGATATTTAAAAGCTTTTCTTAAAAAAAAAACTTACAGAACCGGTCACCTTCACTAGCCATTGCCGCCTGAAGTAATTACAAAGAGAAAAACAAGAAAGAAAGTCGGTCAAGCCCGACTGTAACATACTCTGTACCAACGAAATTCTACGCTCAGCATAAATTTTGATGCTGCAGTAGTAGCTGAAAGCAGCTCTGCTTCTGCGCTGCAGCAGCGAACAGTCTTTTGATCATAACTCGAAAACCGTTCATCCAATCTTCACCATTCCTTTGGCTCATCGATAAGATATCCTTATTACTAAATATATCTAGAATCTAAAACTGTAAGAGATATGACATTTTTCCTAAATTGCGGGGGCGCCAGGGGGCGTGGCCAAAATTGAAAATAAACTTGATCTGCCTGCAGACATAAGAAGCAAATGTCCCATACATGGCAAACCTCTATCTCTTACCATCTCTGAGATCTGTGCGTTCATACGTACAGACAGACGGACGGACGGACAGACGGACCTGGCTATATCGACTCGGCTGTTGATGCTGATCAAGAATATATATACTTTATGGGATCGGAGATGCTTTCTTCTGGATGTTACATACTTTTGCACAAACTTATTGTACTCTATGTACCCTTGGTACAGAGTATAATAATGTTTATGGTATTCATTTGGAATCGATATATTTCAATATACATTGAATGCTAAATGGAGCAGCTCAATATCATTCAAAGTATATAGAAAATAGATATTGTTTTTAAGGAAAAGTATATTAAAAAATATAAATTTCAAATGGTTCTTTTTGGATCCTTGGTTGTTCTGTGTAGCCAGGAAAAAAGCATTACAAACGTTGCCGGATTTGGCGTTAAGCTGTATGCCAGTTTCTCTTACGGATTGGCTTGGCATGGCCTGGGTAAAACCTTCAGTTCTACTTTACAGTACTGATCCATTTTCTGAACAGAAGGAATATTTGTATTAATGCTTGAATTCAGGCACCCAAGAGTTCATTCTGAAATAATGCCAAAATTGAGTTAAGGTCTTGAAGTAGTTTATCATGTCTGAGTAAAATTTATGGCTGAAACTTATAGAAGGGATGCAATTAATTTAGTACTAGCCTTTCCATTTCAGGGATGAATTAACCATGATTCAGTACTGAGCTGAATTAAAGGTTAGCCTTAACAAAACTAGGCAACAAAGTTCAGTTTCTTAAAGGGGTGATTTTGATTCTAGATGATTTTTGTTGCTTGCCACCAATCAGTTTTGGGAAATGTTCCATCACTTCTGGATTTTTGCTAATTTGGGCTTAAATTTGCCCAAAGAGTATTTATCGTAATATCTTACCTTAAAATAGCGTGTCCCAAATATTCATACGATTCTATCAATGCATTCTTTAAAGCCTCGCTAAAAACTAAAATTTATATTGATAAACGGACTTTTATATTGAATAGATGACAGTTGAAAATAAATAAAAGCTATTTTGTTTGGTCAACAAAAGTATGTCCCATGGGTTCCGTTATTTCTCTCAGGAACGGCTAATCCGAAATGGATAAAACAAAAAAGATAAAAGGTTCGGAATAAGTTTTTAAAATGGTACAATATTTATCATATTGTTCAAAGAAAGTGGTTCGCAGTTTTTGGTCTTAATAACTAGAATTAAATTCGTTGGGGATCTAAGTTATGGAAGCAGGAGGAGTACGAATACGAGGAGTCTTATTTGTTGGAAACTTTTCTTAATGTAATAAAGGACGGTTTAGCGAGGTCGTGCATTCCCTTTTGTTATTGGTATTGGGAAACATTGGGCGTTTTCAGCAGACAAATCCGATTTACGATTACTGATTTTCGATTTGCGATTGATAATGATTCTTTGCTGAATGTCACTGATTGCTAAGTTCGGCTATTATCTGGCTTTAGTACATTTCGTTAATTCAATTAATGCACAATTCTTAAGGGCTTTTAACGCTGTCAGGTTGTATGTTAATTTTTGGACGAGCAATCAATAAACTGTCACCAATCATAGATTTTGTATGATTCCATCTCAGCAAACATGATTGTCATATATACCAATCGCAATCGGCAATCATTTTATTCAGCAGGTAAAATCGGTCATCATAAATCAGTAATCGTAAATCAGATTTGTCTGCTGAAAACGCCCATTGTTGCTTTGACAAATTTCAAACTCAATAATAGTGATTACAGCAACAAAATTAACATTATTTCGATATTTTCTTTTTATGCATTTGTAAAGAAAATTTAGTAGCTGTTGTAGTATTTCAACTGCCAAAACGATTTGAACCTATCGATTCATTCTAAATTGAGATATGACTTAAAATCAGGGTTCGGAATTGCTCTGTGCCCGCAGCTCTCGAGAGCCAGCTCTTGCTCTCAGCTCATAGCATTCGGCTCTTGGCCCTGAGCTGAGAGCCCTACGTCGAGAACCGTGAGCCATCAACCGGCTTTCGGCTCATGAGTCACAGCACACGGCTCTGAGCTTAAAGCCACAGCTCGGGAGCCGTGAGCCATCAACCAGCTCTCGGCTCGTGAGCCATAACTCATGAAACCCATGAAAATGTTTATTTACTGCTGAGTAGAGTGTCCCAAAAAAATTTTGTTTTGTTTGCACAAGCATTTTCTGCAAGTTTATAGAGTAAAGTATTTTAGAGATTTTTTTTTCAGATTTTTCGGAATACGTTTAGAGGTCGCGTTTCCCCAAAAATCGAGTATTCCGTAGTGTTTTTGAATTTTACCAATTACTAGGTCAATAAGCACGATTTCAGAGTTTTCAAATCAACATCTTTAAAGCAAAATGTCCAAATTTTACTTTTATGAGCATAAACCATAAGCTTTTTCTTTGCTATTGCTCATTTAGGTACCATTTATTACATTTTTTCGCAATTTTTTCATAAAAGTTGTAAAAAAGGCATTATTACTTTTAAAATTTCTATGAAAACTAAAAAACCCAATGATGCAGTTTAAAAGGTGGATAAACTTTGAAAAAATAAAGAAAAAAAAATTGAATTTTGTCTTTTTTGTAAAAATTATTATTAGATTCATGCAATGAAAAAAGCTTTAAAAGCGCATAACTCTGGAACGGTAAGACCAAATACAATTTTTATACTCTGTACCATAGGTACATAGAGTATTATAAGTTTGTGCAAAAGTATGTAACATCCAGAAGGAAGCATCTCCGACCCCATAAAGTATATATATTCTTGATCAGCATCAACAGCCGAGTCGATATAGCCATGTCCGTCTGTCCGTCTGTCTGTCCGTATGAACGCACAGATCTCAGAGATGGTAAGAGATAGAGGCTTGACATGTATGGGACATATGCTTCTTATGTCTGCAGGCAGATCAAGTTTATTTTCAATTTTGGCCACGCCCCCTGCCGCCCCCGCAATTTAGAAAAAACGTCATATCTCCCACAGTTTTGAAGATAGATGGCTTGTTCCTTCTGAACATATTTAGTTATTAGGATAACTTATCGATCCGCCAAAGGAATGAAGAAGATCGGATGAACGGTTTTCGAGTTATGATCAAAGACAGATTTTCTTGGTACAGAGTATGTTATAGTCGGGCTTGACCGACTTTCTTTCTTGTTTTTTCTTTATTTTTTCAAAATTTATCCTCCTTTTAAACTGCATCACTAGTTTTCATAGAAATTTAATTTATAACCTTTGGGACACCCCACTGCTGAGGCGGGAGTGGGCGAACAAAAAATAATTTTATCTAGTTCTTACAGTCACGGATATCTTCATGCTTTCTTCTACCTATTATCCACATTTGCAGCAATTTAAATTGAATTTACCCTAGGAAGAAAACTTTGTGTTTTCTTAAATAAAATTCAATTCTAGCTCACAACCCTTCATTGAATGGGCTGCTTAAAAGGACATTGCCCCTTAGAAAATCGACTCGAAATTCAAAATAACCCCTCAACGCAACCTCTCCACTTTCCTGCCATCAATCGCAGCACCACCCATTTAACAAGTGACAAAGACCAAAATTGACTGTAAATCTTGATTATCGCTGAGCTTAACAATAGCTGCCAGCCCGCCCGTCTGCCTGCTTTTGCTCCCCCCCCCCTCTATGGCTTGCATAGCATTACGTAAGGCTGCAGAACAGCCAAAACAGAACATCATTTTGTCACGTATCTTTGGCTGTGTAGCCAAGCCCCGTGGCTAAAGAATTTTCGCATTGGGTTAGGCTCTCCTTGTTTTGAAATTTGCATATCCATATCGCGGAGTATTGAAAATGTTTGCCCCATTAGAAGAAAGGTTCATGTATGTGCGTGTTCCCAGTGGATTTGCATAAATATGGGGCACACAAAAGAATGTCGATGGCTAGGCAAAAGTGGTGGTGGGGGGGTCACCCTTTCGGAAGGAAATGCGGCATTTCGTAAATATTTTGGAAATGTTTTTTCACTCCCAACACACATGCCTGCCACATGTTCCCAAAACAGCTGATTCAACCTTGAGACTGTCTTTTGTTTCAATAAAATTTTAATTTAATTGCATTTCTTTTATATTTCAGACCTCGAACAATGTAACTTCCACACGAATTTATAGTATATAATCTCACATCAAGAGCCACAAAAAAATTTTTGTTTTGAAATCCGAAATCATTAAACAACCAAAATCAGGTAAGTTGTGCAAGCGTTTTTGGTTTATAAATAAATTGTTTAAGATAAAAAACAAGAACAATTTATTTAGCTCTGCTTTGATCTGCAGGAAGTTTCAAATTATGAAACTTAAATTGTTTTTTAAAGTGTTTTCCAAAATTTAAAATAATTTGATTAGTCTTAAGTGTATGATTTAGTTTACTTGTTTTGCTTTGAAAACAAACATTTTTGTTTATGTGTCAGTTTTTGCTTGGAAATTACAAATTTGCAACACAAAGATTTACACGTGCCCAGAGAGACTCTCTGGCCAGTTGAGTTTGTTTTAAATATGGTAATGTGAGCTGCGTTGAGAAGAATATGTTGGGCACAATAAGATTTCGGTTTCAATTGTCTGGTGAAGGGAGATCAGACCCTTTTCTAGTAAACTGACCTAGAACTAAATATTAATTTAAATATACAAAGCAACAGTTTATTTTTGTAATTTTTTGTTTTTTCAACTCATGACTTCCCCAATGACTCATCGTTCAAAAAGTGGACAAAGGGTTAAGCCCTAAGGCTGTTCTCTTCCTGATTGCCTTATTTGGTTATTCGATTGAAAGTTGCCAAGGGAACGACGGGCCTTTGAACAAAATTCGTTGACTAGGTCAGGCTGTATGCGGCATATTATTCACTTTTGGTTTCGTGGCAAGGCTGTTGACTGAGTGAGGGAGTACGACTGCGCATTAGAGAGTTGGAGTAATAGAGAGAGAAATAAGTTTTTCCTGGCAACAAACCAGGGGCAACATTTGTGACTGAAGTTGCCAAGTTCTAGCCAAGTTCTATTCTATGTGGTTAAGATTTGGTTTTTGGTAATAAATCTTGAAGTATTTTATGTCAAGAGCATTTGCTCTAATACATGCTGTGTAAACATGCTCAAGTCTTCGTTTAGTTGTGGTTGAGCAGAAAAAGATTCTTAAAAAGTGCAATTTTTATACTCTGTACCGAAGGTACACAGAGTATTATAAGTTTGTGCAAAAGTATGTAACATCCAGAATGAAGCATCTCCGACCCCATAAAGTATATATATTCTTGATCAGCATCAACAGCCGAGTCGATATAGCCATGTCCGTCTGTCCGTCCGTCCGTCTGTCTGTCCGTATGAACGCACAGATCTCAGAGATGGTAAGAGATAGAGGTTTGACATGTATGGGACATATACTTCTTATGTCTGCAGGCAGATCAAGTTTATTTTCAATGTTGGCCACGCCCCCTGCCGCCCCTGCAATTTACAAAAAACGTCATATCTCCCACATTTTTGAAGATATATGGCTTGTTCCTTCTGGACATATTTAGTATTATTATTTATTATTAGGATAACTTATCGATCTGCCAAAGGAATGAATAAGATCGGATGAACGGTTTTCGAGTTATGATCAAAAATTTCTGAAATTTTCTTGGTACAGAGTATGTTATAGTCGGGCTTGAACGACTTTCTTTCTTGTTGTCGTATATAAAATTCAGAATGCAATCATTAGGCATTAGCTTTCCAACTTCTTTCCTCAATTCAGATCCGCTATGTCTTTTCCTAATTATAAATAGTTTTAAAAGATCTCTCAATTCTTTGGCTGAACGCTTTATCATGATTTCCAACATATAGGTTTCATTAGCTCTTACTAAAATCTAGTTTCCTCAAGTGTTCTTCTAATTCTAGAGAGATGTTTGACGGTCTCGATATTAACTTTTAAAGAAAGCCTGTCTTCCAGTTTAGGGTGTGTTTTAATTCCAAGACGAACTTGATATAACACAGACTTTCAGGTGAGACCTTTAAAAGCTTTGGATTTTAAGATCTGATCTAAAATGGTTTAGATTAAAGTTATAAGTAGCCATATTTATAGCTTCCCATTGCTGCCATACACTGGTTACTCAGTCTAAACAGACTGCTAGATAACTGGCATACAAAAAAAAAAAAACGAATAATTCTTTTTTCAGCTTACGGGTTTTTGTAGATCCCAGAAGAATTTGATGTAAGAATTTTATTCTTATATCTGGGATGTATTGATTTTACTACACTCTTAAAAAAGTCCCGAAATAGCTCTGAAATTGAGAAATTTTTCCATGAATTCCGTTCTAAGGCGCTTCTCACTAAAGTTAGCAAAAAAATGTATTAACATTAAGTAAAGCTTTTCTTTTTTTCAGCGAAAAGAACCTTGAATATAAGGAAACTATTCTTAAGAATTTTGTTTCCCTCTAACTTACAGATATCGAAAATATCTTAAAGACAGAAAAATGGTTTAAAATTTTTTAAAATTCGACCATAAATAACATTTTTCTTATTAAAAGCTAATTTCCAAATGACATAAACAGTTTTTTCGACATACTACTTTATTCAAATAAGACTTCTTTTCATAAGCTATCAGATTTCATAAAATATCGACATAAAAGTTTATTTTCGTGCGTTTTGGATTAGTCCTAATAGATAAATAATTTTCTGAAAAGAGCAAAAATGTTTCTTAATTAAAATTAAAAACATTTTTTAATAAGAGAAAAGATATTTTTTTAAAATCAGAAACAAATTATTTAAGACGAGAACAGATGTTACACACCACGGTGGATCACCCAATCCCAACGATACTCCCTTTTTCAGCCCTGTACGCATTGAAAATGGGTAAAAGAGTATCATGAAGTTGTTCAAATGTATATAACAGGGCGAAGAAAACATTTCCGACCCAGCAGATACAGTCATGTCCGTCCATCTCACAAATAAAGGACATGGTCACATTTTTGAGTAAAGGTAGGTGTATACCATACCGCAAAAATCTGTCAGAGCCAGAACTTTTAAGTTAGAGCCTTCGGCATCTCAGTCTACTCAACCATCAAGATCCTTCATAATATGAATTGAGCGTGAATCCCAGTGGGGGACTCTATAGCCCTCAAGGTTGTGCATTTAAGTATCCAAGAAGCATGATTGTTCAATTTTTTATTTTGTATTTGAGGTGTTCTTAACATTGTCTACATTTTTTTTTTAGCAATGCTCCCTTTATATTTAAAAATTGTATTTTTATGGCACAGGCGGGATGGGAACAAACGTAAAATATTTAAAAGAAAGAATTTGAATTTGAATAGAAAGATATATGAATATACCTCATTGCACTGCCGAGAATCACTTTCTATGCCCAAAGTCAGATATCTGCCTTAGTAAGAAATGCTAAATAACTCCCACAAATCTTATGCTATCAACCTTCTATTTGGCATAATGCTTTAGTTGCCCCATATCTATAATTTCTCAAACTATCATAAAAATAAAAAAAAAATACGTATAAAGGTTATTTAAAATGTTGCATACTTTTAAGAGCAACATGCGCAATCTGATAACATAATGTTGTTATATTTACTTACATAATGTTAACGCTCTGTTAGTTAACACAAGAAAATGCTGTTAAGCCATTATAATGGTATATCGAAATCGAGCAGAGACGACTTTAACTTACGTTCTCGCTTTTTATTATAATTTCATTTTTGATTTTGACTTTTGTCTTGATCTTTGCAACATCTGATGCCGTGCCATGGCTACATTCTGCAACTCGGCTTTGGAGGTTGAGAAAATGCTCAGGTTTTTTTATACTCAACGGGGAATGGAACCGGCAAATCAAAAACTAAACTAAAGTTACTTAAGTTCAATAATAAGTGAATAAGTTTATTAAACGGTGAGGAGCTTAAATTGGGAGCTAATGTTAGACGACATGTGTCATCGATAATATCTATAAATCTGTGGCTAAATATGAAGGCGCAAATCGAACTATCAAAAAATGGTTGCTTGAAAGCATTACTCTTTCTTTGTTTACTCTTTTTCTCTGATCTACAGAGTTGCCTTTGGCTAATTCTAGCTCAATTTTGTACGCTTTTTAAAGCTTCTTAAGATATTTTTGCTAAGTTTTTTGTCAATTTAACACCTTTTTTATAAAAGCAACGCCAATTATCTCCATTTTGAGCAATTAGTTCCAAAAAAACTTCCTTGTTGCTAAAAAATTCAAGAGGTCTTTTTTTGCTCTAAATCAATCAATTTTTTTGCACTATTCAGCCTAAGGCCCAAGCTACTACGTCCTTTCAATTGGACACAATTTGTTTTCCGAACTATCACAAAATATCTGCGTTCCTTATTTTAAGAATATTTCGAAAGTTTAGAAAAAGTTTTTCAATTTGTTTTTAGGATTTTTTTAAAAATTATTCCACATAGCAGGGTAATTTTAGAAATATGGCAATTTTTTCTAAGTGCAGTGTTCCATGGTGATGTTTAAACGATTTCTTTGTTTTAGTTTCTAAATGTATGCTGCGTACTGTACACAATGTTGCTAGCAACATGTATTTGCTCTCGAGCTGCTGATGCTATGCCACCCACGCCAGAGAGCGAGAGCATAATGCTCGCAGTTGCGCTCCTTGACCTTGGGCACGCACACACACGCACACTCGCACACACACCCACACCCATTCAAAAAATGTTGCTCCAGCCTGGTGTCATTCGCATCCCGCAACATCAGCATAACAGATGCTGCTGGACTCCATATTTTCAGTCTGCGTTCGCTGCCAGCCACAAGTTGTGGCCTCGTCTCGCGGAATTTGTTGGATTTGTTTTTCTTCCTTTTCACTGTCAAACCAAATGTAAAACATACTTTGAACTAAAATATTCATGAACAAACAACAAAACGATCCCCCGCAATGTCTACATCTGCGATGGACCGGCAACTGAATGAATCGGCTGGGTAGGTACACAGAAAATAATTACTTGTAGTTCCATCAATAAAACTAAATAACAACAACAGCAGCATCGGCAAAAGCTGCGTCATCAGTCTCATCTTCATTATCAGCAACATTAAACATCATCAGCTAGCTGGCGCCGCCGACTCTTATCAGCAGCTTTGTTCTGTTTGTATATTGATTTTCGACCATTAAAATGTGCCACCAGTTTGATGGATTAGTGGGGGTGTGGGTTGGGTTAGATTGGGGTTAGGGACTTGGGGACTTCGGGTTCAATGTCCAATTTATAAGCAAACCTTTTTTTTTTTTCCCCAGTCGTACTCTTTCTCGTGTTTCCCGGTAATGAATTGCGAGTTCTCCGCAAACATTTCCATATTCGCTAATTTGTTTTCTTATCGGACTCTCAATTCCATTTGCCATACATCAAACAATTATATCATAAGGGTTGAGTGCATTTTCCATTGTTATCTTATACTATCGCCAAATGCCACTCCTTTTTTTTTTGTTCTTTTGAGTACTTAACTTCACAGAGCTAATATAAGTATAAATGTGGGGCCATTTGTGTTATAATATTTGCTCAGAAATGTGAAACCAGCATTGCGGAATTGGGCAATGTGCGCACATCATCAGAAGGCCTGGGGGGAATACTTCTGCATGTCAAGGCATAAATAAGAGACCTAAGTATGAGAATCTTATTATTTATTTAGTCATCATTTCACTTACAAATGAAGTCATTATTTGATTGAAAATGTTGAAGTTTTTATTTAAAGTCACGTTAAGTTTAGATAAGGTTTTAGGATCAGATGTCGACTGCTTAGCGAATTGAAACCGAGACGAGACGGGGCAATACATTAACCAACAAATTTCTTTTTTACTTCGTGAATTTGCCAAGCACTTTTACGAAAATGTATAAAATTAATTTTTTGCAGTCTTTAGTTTATATAATTCCTATCCAAATTTTGAATGCTGAGCTGGATAGGTTAGGTCTTGTTGATGAGATTTTTGGCTAAGACTTTCCCCTTCCCGAATTGTGATATTTTGAGCTTATCTTCCAATTTTCACATATCTTTATTGGACTCAGTTGCTGGCAAAAAAACATTACGCAAATTCTGCAATTAATTTTTGTTGTTCGAAGGCAAAAAGAAGCCTTGAATAATTCTTATTAAATATTTATAGTTGTAGTTAGGTTTTTACAAAACTACTGATCGGATATCTATCAAATTAGTACATATTGTTCATGTTTATAAGAAATAATTCATGTTTTATTTGTCATGTCTGTGAGCCAGTTCAAAGTTGGTTCAATAAAATGCAGGGTTCGGAATTGCTCTTGCTCTCAGCTCATAGCACTTGGCTCTTGGCTCTGAGCTGAGAGCCCTCCGTCGAGAGCCGTGAGCCATCAACCGGCTCTCGGCTTGTGAGTCACAGCACACGGCTCTGAGCTATGAGCCACTGCTCGGGAACCGTGAGCCCTCAACCCACTTTCAGCTCGTGAGCAATAGCATACGGCTCTGAGCTTGAGGCCACAGCTCGGGAGCCGTGAGCCATCAACCAGCTCTCGGCTCGTCAGCCATAGCCACTAAAAGAGTAAAGATCGACATATTATGGACAAATACTTGGTTTATGGTACGCATTAAAATTTTATAAAATCTAAATACATTCTGCTAAGGTTGATTTTGTGGCTTACGAGTGGAGAGCTAAGGCTCACGATCTAAGAGCATTGGCTCAAGAGCCGAGAGCTATGGCTCACGAGCCAAGAGCTATGGCTCACAGCTCAGAGCCGATAGCCGTGGCTCACGAGCCGAGAGCACGTTGATGGCTCGCGGCTCCCGAGCTGTGGCTCTCAGCTCAGAGACGAGTGCTCTGACCCACGAGCCGAGAGCCGGTTGATGGCTCACAGCTACCGAGTTGCGGCTCTCAGCTCTGAGCCAGAAGCTGTGGCTCAGGAGCGGTGAGACGTTTAGTGCTCCCGGCTCTCGAACAGCGGCTCTCGGGCTTACTTGTCAAATTTTCTTATTTCTTTGTTTCTTGAATTAATATAAGTTGTCTTTTATCCTCGAATCCTCTTGCTGAAGAATTATTAGAAAAGTATGGGGAAAAAAGCCATTTTAGAATTCAATAATAAAGAAACATGCTTGAATCAAGCTTGATTCATTCCTATTTAGCGTTTTTTATGCTATCTCCTCCGTCAGTTATAAAGCTATCTCGACCAAACGTTGCACGAAATCTTCTGGCACAAATACGCTGCACATTTATTGGAACCGGCCGGATCTAATGACTATAACATATAGCTGCCATTGGCACGATCGGTCGAAAAACGTGTTATAGTAAGAAAAAATGTTTTTGTATTCAATGCAAACTCCTCCAAATTCCGTAATGACTAGTTTTCTATGCTTCTGCCAAGTTTGGTCAAAATCGGACATCAATAAAAGCTGCCATAGAAAAGTAAGGTTCGAAAAATAGTCTTAGTAAGAAAAACCTCTTTGTTTTCAATGTAAAGTTCTCTTTAAAGTTGGCATATATTTATTTAATAAGCTTTCACACAATTCTTCAAGGTAGGACTATGGGTTATAGCTGCCATATGAATGATCGGTCGAAAAACTAGTTCTAGTAAGAAAAACTTTTTTAATTTAAAAGAAAACGCCTCCAAACTGTGTATTTCTTAGTTTGCTATGCTTTTCAATGATTTCACTGAGTTTGGTAGCCCTATGTAGTTTAGCTGCCATAGAAAAGTAAGGTTAGAATAATAGCATAAGTTCACAAAAAAAGGTAATTTTAGAACCAGTGAAGATACCATGCGTTCCCAATATATTTTCGAGTGCTGAGTTCAAATAAATTGTCCATTTTGCCCCAGCACGTCAGGTTTATACTAGGTTTGATCACATTTTTGGGTTCCTGTAGCCACACTAATTAACCCATACAAACCACATTTGTTTCTTAGTAAACTTAGATGAATAAGGATCACTAAAAACCAAACCCAAAGTTTAGTTTTGATTGCCAAGACACCATAACATTGATTTAAATGTGAGAATTCTTCTTAGAAATTTCACTCAAGTAAAAAAAATTTGTAAAATTTACTTACCAATTAAAAAAAAACACAAAATTATTCATTATATAGACCATTGTGCTCTTAATTTTACTACACTTACACTTTTTTGATATCATCGTCCTTTTGGAAGTTATGGTCCAAAAACAATACAGATTTTCGACTTATTTCACTTAATAATTGCCACTAAAATTTCTTAACATTCGAAAAAATTAATGAGAGTACTGTGAAATAAGTGAGTTGATATTTTAAAGTAATTAAACTTTAATTTTTCTTAGCTTATTCAAATTTTAAAGGGTAATTTTATGAAAAAATAGAACAAAATAAGTCGTTAATAAGATTAGTTTTTAGTCCATTACTTCTAAAAGCGCAGTGATACAAAAAATATGTATATGTAGTAAAATAAAGAGCAAAATCGTCTGTTGTAAACTTGTGTAAGTTTGTGTAAAACTATGTAACAGCCAGAATGAAGCGTCTTCGACCCCATAAAGTATATATATTCTTGATCAGCATCAACAGCCGAGTCATGTCCGTCATGTCCGTTTGTCCGTCTGTCTGTCCGTGTGAACGCACACATCTCAGAGATGGTAAGAGATAGATGTTTGACATGTATGGGATATATGCTTCTTATGTCTGCAGGCAGATCCAGTTTATTTTCATTTTTGACCATTCTCCCTCGCGCAATATAGAATAAACGTCACATCTCCCACAGTTTTTAAGATAGATTGCTCATACTTTCTAAACATATTTAGTAATCAGGATAACATATCGATCCGCCAAAGAAATGGTGAAGATCGGATGAGCGGTGGTCGAGTTATGATCCAAAGACTGTTCGCTGCTGCGTCGCAGTAGCAGCGCTGCTTTCAGCTGCTACTGCAGCATCAAAATTCATGTTGAGCGTATAATTTCGTTGGTATAGAGTATGTTATAGTCGGGCCTGACCGACTTTCATTCTTGTTTTTCAATGTAAACCTCTTTTAAATTGGCAAATATTTATTTTATAAGCTTTCGTACAATTCTTCAAAGTTAAGTCAAAATCGAGTAAATATAGGTTATAGCTGCCATAGGAATGATTGGCCTAGAAATTAGTTTTAGTGAGAAAACCTTTTTTGTTTTGAATGAAAACGCCTCCAAACTTTGTATTTCTTAGTTTGTTATGCTTTCCCGTGGTAGAAATAGGACACGATTTGATGTCCTCTTATTAGTCGCCAACGGGGCAGGCCTTTTAGCAGCAGTTTGTCTCCGAGTTTATGCTTCTGCTTCTTTAAGATGAGAGGTGGCGTCGATTGCTCTCCTGCGTTCCTCACATGGTTATTGTGCAGCGATTGTTTTGGAGGCACAGAAACTGTCTGAGATGCAATGTGTTTAGTCAATTTCTGCCGTCGATTGCTCGCCTGCTCTGACGTTTCGAGAGCTCTTCGATTCGCTTGACGGTTTACTCCTGCTGCATTCTTGTGAAAGATGCTTCTTGAGTTCTCATAACACGCATCCGACTTGTTCTTGTAGAGTTTCTCTTCCAATTAAACCTCTTAGAAAATTACAATTTTTGAATTTGGAAAGTTGATGGGTGATTCCGATTGATCTATGCCTTTTAGGTAAATTCGAGGTTTTTTCCCTTTAAAGTAAATTAAAGTAAAGTTGCCTTTATTAATATTTAAAGCTATCAACTATCTGGTTGCAAAATTGCATCCCAGCCTGTTCAATTATTTCTGCATGATTGGGCAACAAAACACACAATCAATCAAGCTCTCTCATATATTATTGAATTAAGATGACACCGATTGCTGAAAATCTAGCATAATGAATTTGTAATCTAAAAATGTAAACCCTGCTTGTTATTTTTGAACTTAAATCAACAGAAACCAACTTCAACTAACATTAAATGTGTTAACTAATTGTTGTAAAATGCATCAGTCCTCATTAAGTAAACCAACTGCAAGGCTATAATAACTTTGGAGAGACCAAAGTTAATTTGTACACTATTTAGTTGGTCCAACAATTTCCATAATTTTAATTGACCTTCACATTTGCTTGTAATTTTTCATGAGTTTCATACTGCAAATACCGCCCTCAATTTGGTTTCTTCACATTACACATTCGGTGTTAGTTGAA
Organism: Lordiphosa andalusiaca; assembly: GCA_035044965.1. Classification (NCBI taxonomy): domain Eukaryota; kingdom Metazoa; phylum Arthropoda; class Insecta; order Diptera; family Drosophilidae; genus Lordiphosa; species Lordiphosa andalusiaca. Next base: position 39,146 of record JAWNNM010002583.1, read on the forward strand.
GCATTTAAAGTGTTGGTCATTAAAGTTAATGGTCATCTCCAGACAGAAGCCGATGCAGACAACAGAGTTCCCATTCAACAGTTGAGGTTGGCTGGGTCCGCTGTAAGTCTTGAGGTCTTTGCGATGAGCATGCACTTTTGTTTTGTTTTCATTTATACGGTCAGGGGCACTTTCCTTTTCAATTTAGTTTTTCATGTTTCTCTGTCCATTATGCCATTATTTTTGCCATGACGTTAGTTTGTCATTGAGTTGTGTTGGCAACAACAAGTGTTTGCATTGAGAACGCCTTCCTGGTAGGCATTTGCCGCATTACACATGTAATTATAGTCCGTCCAATGCTGCCAACTAAGAGGAGAAATACAAAAATGCAAATGAAAGTCAAAGTTTATTTGCTAGATTTTCGCTTTGCGATATGATGAAGCCGAGTGTTACCAGTCACCCAGCGCAGCCGAAGGTAATGAGTTACTTTTGTGGTTTAACGTCTCTCTTTCTCTATCTCTCTCTCTGTCTCTGGTTGGGGGACAAGTGTTGGCTGCTTGAAGTCTGGTGGTTGGTGGTCTACTCAGTCTTGGTTGTCTAATCTCGAGTGTCGGTTACAGGCGTGTAAAAGCGTGTGATAGTTGGCCCGAGGCTTTTGTCTGCGCGTTGCTAAATAATGTTGCATACTTTCAGGCGGGAGTTAAATTAAATTAAATTAGAATTTGGAGTTTGTGAGTGGATAGCAGCACCATCTACTATGCATGTCTGTCTAGACTAATTGTCTTTTGGGTTTAAAGCAACTATTTGAGTATATCTTATGTCTGTCAATGGAACTATTGCTCAGAATGTTGGACAAGGATAGGCAATTACCCACACTGAACCAAGACATTAGGCCATTTGGGATCATCTCAAGCCCAAGCGGTGTTCATAATTGGTTAATCCCGGAAAGGCTTAAGTTTGATCTGATCTGAAGCTCAGTGGAGCACTCTTATAACGTCGAGGTCGTGGGTTCAAGTCCTAGTAGCAGCACAGTTTTTTTTTTGCTCTTTTACAGACGTTCAACTGGGGGGTAAATCGAGTAATCGATTGTCTTTGCAACAGATTTCTTTGGCTATGCCTTTGACTTTAAAAACCAGAAGAAAATAAAACAATGTCTTAAACAGTGACCAAAAGAGTGACGAAACCAGTGACCAAAAGAGTGACCAAAAACAGTGACTATTTTGTGGCCGAGTTGCATAAGGGATCTGGTCTAGCAGAGTGGAAAATTAGCGATCATCCATAAAAGATCGAAGAATCATTAGTTGTTCCGGACAACATTCAACGCCACAAATGCATATACTCAGTCACAGATGCCCTTCAGGAGTACCTGAATAGGTTTAGCCACTGGGCGGCTAAATGGAACATTGCCATTAATACGGACAAGTGTGCATCGCTGACAGATTCCACCCATAGTGACTCCTGCCCGGGAGTATTCCTGCTTGGCCAGCTTATGGAGCATAAAACAGAACACAAATACCTTGGGGTTACACTGAACAGAGACTGACATTTGGACACCATGCTAAGGGAACAGCTTAGGCAGAGGCTGACAAAGCTCCACGCATGGGATGGCTCCTAAACTTAAGGAACAATCTGTCACCCAGAAACAAAGTACAAGGCTACTCTGGCTCCGGTATGGCGATATAGCCTACAAAATGTACGGTATCGCGGCAAAGTCTCACTTGACAAAGATTAGAGTGGTCCAGGCGAAAATGGTTCCTGAGAACCAGGGATATTGAAAAGTTTCTTGGAGTTCCTTAGGTTCATCAACAACCAAAAACCCAGATAAGCTATCCCACCACCCCAACAAACTCCCGAAAAAACAGCTAAAAAGACGCACCCAGAAAAAAGTAGAACGAATAACTTAAGAGCAAACGGTCTTGAAAAATTATTTATTAGTTCTTAAATTTTCAAGAATTTCGCTCTTGAAGTCGAGCTAAATACGTTCTTAGCTTGGTGCTTTTAGGCGAGGGAAGTGAGGTATAGAAACTGAGAGAGGAGAGCAAGCACATTTGAGAGAATAACTTTGAGTCTGCTCTTACAGTTTTGTATTATATGGGAGAGGGGTGTGGGAAAGCTATCGAGCGGAGAGCGTGATAGATTTTTGCACTCATGTTACTTTGGAATTCCCAACCTGTTATGGCATTGCTGGCATGGAGAGACCTCTGTTCGACTGATAGTTGACACAGAAGGACTGATGCTGCTTTGAGGTGTGTATTCCTCAAGCCGGCTAAAAGTTGCAACATGGCTCAACAATTAGTTTTCCATGAAACAAATTTAAACAAAATGGAAAAATCTACTGATATTGAATTGTTGTATGGTTGGAATCTGTGAAGCTCTTGATTTAAGAGTAAGCGATCTTACTCTTGAATGTGATGAGCTCTTGATAATAGGAAGAACATTCTCGGTTTTTGACAATGCTGTTTGCCCTTAATTCAAGAATGAGCAATCTTGAAAACGATTATGTTTAGCACTTGATCCAAGAACTCTTGTGCTTGATTTGAGACTGATTCGTACTCAGGTATCAGGTATCAGGTATTGAAGCTCTTGGATCAAGAAAACCGGGATCAAAAATTCATACTTGGATAAAGAATTTTGCTCTTGGATCGATCATTTTCACTCTTATCAAACTATTGATATCGAAAATTCTTGATCCAAGTATGAAATTCTCTATTATCTATCTCTGAGTGCGCAGAATTCATCAAGCACCTCAAAAGAGAAGGCTAAAGAGAGTCCTACCTAAGGATCTCTAGAGAAAACCATTCACACAATACCCTACACTAACGTATTTAGTCCTCACCTAAAACATTTTGCATAATCGGTAAGCCCAAATGGACACTGCCAGGTGATGTTAATACTGAGTGTAAAAGCGGCCAAATAAGGGTAGCAGAAAGCTGGTCAATTAAAATTCTTAAAAAAATTGAACTACGGTAATATATGTTTCGATGAATGAATAAAATAACGTTTTTAAAGGGTATTATAAAGGGTATTATAATTTTGCCCAGAAGTTTGCAACGCACAGAAATATTAATTTCCGTCCCCATAAATATTCTATCCTAAAATATTCTATCATAAATATCCATATTCTTGATCAGGGTGACGAGCTGCGTCGATTGAGCTTTGTCCGTCCGTCTGTCTGTTTCCACGCAAACTAGTCTCTCACTTGTAAAGCTATCGAGCTGAAATTTTGACACAGAGTTTTCTTTTTGCTGCACACTACGAAATATGTCGGGACCGACCGGATCGGATGACTATTTCCCATAGCTGCCATAGGAACAATCGGTCGGAAAACTAGTTTTAGTGAGAAAAACTTTTTTCATTTCAATGGCAACGTCTCCAAACTTTGTAGTCGTAGGTTTTCTATGTTTTTTTATAATTCTACCAAGTTTTATTAAAATCGGACAACTATATGGTATAGCTGCCATACAAAAGATATGTCTGAATAACAGTCTTAGTTAGAAAAACGTTTTTGTTTTTAATGGTAGCATCCTGCAATTTGGTATTTGTTTGTTTTACATGCTTTTACATAATTTTACAAGCCGGATGACTATATCATATAGTTCCCATACGAACGATCGGTCGGAAAATGGGAAAACGAACATTTTTTAAAAAATTTAAGCGAGCACTTGCAAGGCTATAAAAACTTTGTCACAGACGAAGTTAGCTTAGCTTTCTCGTTTTTATGGGTACCGAAGGTACATAGAGTATTATAAGTTTGTGCAAAAGTATGTAACATCCAGAATGAAGCATCTCCGACCCCATAAAGTATATATATTCTTGAACAGCATCAACAGCCGAGTCGATATGGCCATGTCCGTCTGTCCGTCCGTCCGTCTGTCTGTCCGTATGAACGCACAGATCTCAGAGATGGTAAGAGATAGAGGTTTGACATGTATGGGACATATGCTTCTTATGTCTGCAGGCAGATCAAGTTTATTTTCAATTTTGGCCACGCCCCCTCCCGCCCCCGCAATTTAGAAAAAACGTCATATCTCCCACAGTTTTGAAGATAGATGGCTTGTTCCTTCTGGACATATTTAGTTATTAGGATAACTTATCGATCCGCCAAAGGAATGAAGAAGATCGGATGAACGGGAGTTATTATGAACAAATTTTCTTGGTACAGAGACTGTTATAGTCGGGCTTGACCGACTTTCTTTCTTGTTTTAAATTGAAAAGTTTCTATATTTTTTTCAATGCGCTATAGTACATAAATCCATTTGTTATTCCAATATTGTCAAAATATACAATACGAAGTTAAGACAATTCCGTTTCTGATCAATTCAAGTTTCCTCGTACTTAAAATTTTATACCCACTGTCGGGATCAAATCATGCTTTTTAGGCTTAAAATTTGCCATTTTTTTTTCGGTGCACATTACAAAACTTTCCAAATTTGAGTATACCATATCTTCTAATGGATAAATGACTGTTGGATCAGAATATGGGTCTTTGCTATTGATGATAATGTTTTCACATTTAGAACTTATATTTCCACGATCACTAAACCTGATCTCTGTCTCACTCTCTACAAAATCAGCCTGCACCATTCCCATACAAATTAATTTTGCCTTGACATTCCCACAAGTTCAATGCCAACCAAACAATGTTTTCATAAACTGTCATACCCACAGGCAGTTCGCCTCTCCTTTTTTAAGACCCCCCTGGGTACAGCCATTTCACTTAATTAATCAATGTTAAAGCTCATAAAAAGTTGCAAATGAAATGGCATTTTTTTTCAACACACGTTCTCCGCATGATCATCCTCATCCTCGTCGCACTGCACCCACAGAGTGTCAATTTGCCCCATGGTTTTGTGGCTGCAGTTTCATTACTGTTTTGAGCTTTGAGCAAAAATGTTTAACTGCAATTTGCGCTTATTGTGCGGTGACGTGACGGAAGGGTTGGAGTGTGTGTACTTTGGACTAATTAGCACATCAAAATTTTAAAGAGGTCAAATGTCAACTTGAGCAAATTTCAATGTGGGTGTGTGTGTGTGTGTGTGCGGGGATGATTATGGCGTTGACTGAAATAAACTCATTTCACAAGCTCTTTGGTGCGTTAACTTGGTGAGAATTTTAGAGGCAGGCCTAAAAGTAGGCAGTGGATTTTTCAATTTAATTAAACGTTGAATTTTTAAGTTATTTTAAGAGCAGAAAATTACCATTTTAGCCACAACAAAATTGGCTTAAATTAAATCAAATTTTAAGTACCAAAATTTAGAAAAAAAATCGTGTCAATCAATTTTTTCACAGTGGTTCCTCCCATAGGCCAAAAATTAAAAAGTCAAAGTTAAAATTTTGACTTTAAATGTATCAACACCTCTTCATAATTGGTCTAGCTATTAAACTGTATACTTGTTTTTGTTTTGTTCTTACTCTCCTCTTCAAGAATAGCATCAAAAGAGACAGCTTGATATTATTTTGACATTTTCAGCGTGATCAACTTGCAAGTACAACTCTCAATAAAAAAATTAAAAAAGCATTTAAATCAAAGTTATTGTGCGATGGAAGGGTTTAATATTATAAATAAATGTATTAACTATATTTATACAACAAAAAGTATATGTACTTCCTGCTGTGTTTTGTGTAAATTGGTATTGTGTTAAGTACTTTATTGTGGATGTTCTGTGTTTCGTTAGAGTTTTAGTTATGACCGTCACCTCACAACTCTATAAATCTTTTTGTATATGATTTATTAACATTTTAAGCTTATGATTGTGTTTCATTCCGATAGGTGCCCACACTCAAAAAATTTATTTTCTATTCTTCTTTCCTTTCTTGTTTTTAGACAATTTTTTCTTAAACTTAGAAAAAACAACCCTAAAAAGAAAGAATTTTTAGAAAATAATTTCTTAAATTTAGAAATTCGATTTATTTTTTCTTAAATTTAGGGTAATTTTTCTAAATTTTTTCCTAAATACTTTCTTAAATTAAGGGCGAATTCGCCCTTGAATTTAGAAAAAAAAATACATTCCAAATAGGGCGAATTTAGAAAAAAAGCCCTAAATTTTAGAAAACATATTTCTTAAATTTGGACAAGCCATTTAGAAATTCGCCCTAAAATATAGACAAAAAAGTCTAGAAAATCGCCCTAAAGAATAGAAAAATATTAAAAAGACACCCCTTGTAATTCTCAAGTACGAATTCCGTGCATTCGGAATATAAAAGGGGCAACTAATATTCGGCATGCTGAGAAAATCGCCCTAAAATATAGAAAAATATCTAGAAAATCGCCCTTAAATTTAGAAAAATATAAAAAGACACCGCATGTAATTCTTCTCAAGTTCGAATTCACTGCTTTCGGAATATAAAAGAGGCAGCTGAGTGATTAGCATTTGACTGCGTTATTTACTGTCCCCACTCGCGAGCTTGGCAGTCGAGTGCGATAAGATGCCATTCGGGTTGAAGTTTCCCCGAGGTCCCGAGTTCGAGTCCCAGGCAAGGTAAAGTTAATAACTAAAATAATGATTACTAGTAGTGAACCAACAGAAAGAAAATATCCTATAAAAATATTATATATGGTGGGTCACACGCTTCTCAGTATGGGAGTCTCCTTCCTCTTCTGTCTCCAGTCCCTCCAGTCTCCCTTTCCTGACTATAATAGTTGAAAATGTTTTTTTTTCTAAAATCTAGAAAGATTTTTCTAAAATTTAGAAAATGATTTTCTTCAATTAAGAAAACATTATATTTTCTAGCTTATAGTAAACATTTTCTTAATTTAAGAAAGTCTTTGTCTTATTTTCAGAAATAATTTATCTAAAATATATGGCGAATCGCCTTTGATTCTTTTTTTAGGGCGAATTTCTAAATTTT